>PVIW01002619.1:0-158998 GCA_004026585.1 Noctilio leporinus
ACCTGTTGTCCATGTCCATGGTTCCTTTATACTAGGTTCTTGTCTAAGCTGCTCCCCTTTCTTGCCTCTGCCTCCCCCCTCCCCCCAACCCCTTTCCCCCTGACCACTGAAGGCCTATTCACTGTATTCATATATTTGGTTCTGTTTTGCTTGTTGTTAGTTTTGTTCATTATTGTCCTGTAATGGGTGAGATCATATGGTATTTGTCCTTCACTGACTGGCTTATTTCACTAAGTATAATACTCTCCAGTTCCATCCCGGAAAAGGCCTTTTTGACAGCCCTTCTTGCTCTTCCTGCTGTAGTTGTGCATGGGAGGGTGCAGCCCCTTTAAGTGAAATGCTTTGAGAGACAGTGGTACGACTGGGCTACCCAATCCCACTGGCTATACTAAATGCCTCTGTGCAGTGTTCAGTGCTTCATCTCCCTGTCACTGTGCATCCTCCCTCAGACCCGGTCTCTGACTCTCTTCCCTTCTTCCCACTTCTCTGTCTCTGCGTCTACTTCCTGGTGGCTCTCTTAGTGTCTCTGTTACAGCCTCTTCTCCATATTGTATCTGGCTTATTCATACCTGCAGACTGCTTTTCATTCCCACATGTGTCCTTGGCACCTGGATGTAAATCCCAGGCCAGAAGCTTGCCATTTCTGCTTCTCAGGCCTCATGTGTCCATACCTGGTTTTGTCTGAAACCATCCGTCCTTGCTGTCATAATGTCCCCAGGTTATTTGCTGTCCTATGGAGGCCTTTTACTCCTGCTGTAGACTCACTCATCCCTTTCTCAGTCGAGTGCCCCTAGCTTCATGGAGGATTGGGGAGGAAGATGGTGGCCGTGAGTTTTTGCAACCCAGAGAGGGAATACGGTCATATTTATATACATCAGAACATTTAATACCCAGATGATCTGGTTGCTGCAAATAGGCACATTGTGTGGTGGAATATACCTACAACAGAAACTAGTTATAACACCAGAACCGTGCCTTATGTGAATGATAACTAGCCCAGATGTCCCTCACCAAGCTGTTCAACATGTCCCCTTCTATAGCTAGTGTCAGTCACTACCAAAAACTTGATGAAGTAAGTAATCTATATTATCTTTAGGATGCCAGAAATAAAGCGGTTTTGCAGGCATTCAGTATATATTGACCAGGAGAGTGGGGACACAGAGGGGAGGAGGGAGAAAGATATGGCACACATTTCAATGTAGGTAAATGCATGTGTGTTAAATCAGTTAAATTTTTGATTTGTCTCATATACTCCTGAGAGGGATTACAAACATTCAGATGAGTTCTGATTGGAAAATTAGTTGAGGTGCTTGTAATCAATTGGCCTCATGTCCCAAGAGAATATTGTTGTCAAATTGAAACTGACCAGAAAATTATTTGGAATACATTTCAGTGATATCTATTTGACCACTTGGCCTCTCATTTGGAAAAGTATGTCATTGGAAAGGTATGGTGAAACAACCCAAGGACTGACAGTTCAGCCTGACAATTAAAACAAAGCAAAATTCCATGTGTAATTTTGTCATTTCAGGTAAAAATTGAGCTTCCCATTCACCTGCATCAAAAACATCATTTGCTTTTTACGTTTTATCATGTAAGTTGTGAAATTAACACAAAGGGAACAACCAAAAAGCAGGACACAGTTGAAACTCCAGGTACGTGTGTGCTTTCAATGTCTCTCTTTCATGCTATTTGAGATGGAATTGCCCAGAATAGGATCTATTTTTAGCTACAGACCACTTCTTTCGCTTACCAAAAAGTCCCATTTCTGAGTCAAAAAGTTCATTGTTAAAATGTGAGTTACAGTTTCACTTTGCCATCATTTCTACCAAACATACAGATGCTTACCAGTGTTTTTGGACTACCATAAGCAATGTAATATTGCACTTCTCAGAGAGAAACGCATATTGGGATGCAGTGTTTGTATTATTTGTTTTATGTAGAATAGCCCCGCGACCAGAATTTTCCAGTTCTTCTCACTGAGGAAGAAAGAAATAAGTTTAGAGCTAGGGGAATTTTTTTAAAGTGTTATATATATATATATATATATATATATATATATATATATATATATATAAATATAAAATTTTATTTATTATTTTCAGAGAGAGAGGAAGGGATATATATATATATATATATATATATATATAATTTTATTTATTATTTTCAGAGAGAGAGGAAGGGAAAGAGGCAGAGAGGGAGAGAAACATTCATGTATGGTTGCCTTTCACCTGCCTCCAGCTATGGACCTGGCTGGAGACTTGGCTTGCAACCTGGTTATGTGCCCTGGCCAGGAATTGAACCAGGGACTATTGGGTTTGCAGGCCGGTGCCTTATCCACTGTGCTACCAGCTGGGGCTCCAGAGCTAGGGGTACTTTTGAGCCTGAGGGAGATTGGAGGAATGCCTAATTCTAATAAGAGATACAGATTTAATAAATTTGAATTAGCTTGAGTAGTGAAGCCCCATTCATGGTCCCATTCTTAAAGGCTTTAGATTAGCCAATGGAAGGCATCCTTGGGAGAACGTAGAAGTCCCTATGAACATGGCCTAGGTCACATCCACTATATAAATGTCAGCATGTCCTAAGATTCAGATCCAAAGTAGCCTAAATCAGTCTTTATTTCAATCATTTAATCATTCCATCAATAAATGTGTGCATACTTATTATGTGCAAGATGTAATAGGTGCTATGGAGAATACAATGGAGAGTCAATGGTGTAGATCTCATCTTCAGTGAGCATAGGATCTAGTGGGGGACCTGAGACCTATGAAGACACGTATGAAACAAGATAGAAAATCGTAGTTACCAAGAAAGCAGTGCTGTGTGATTTCAGAGAAGAGCGAGTTATTACTTCAGATAGTGGAGGGACAGGTGGCTGGGAATTAGGGAAGGCTTCCAGGAGGAGATGGTGTTTGGGTGAGGCCTTACGGGTAGGGTAGAGTTTGAGAATGCAGCGATGACGAGAAGGTAGAAGATTCCAGAATAAAGCCACCGCTTTCACAGAGGCCGAGTATTGAGGGACATGAACAGGGAATGATAGGTAGTTCAGTACAACCAAAGCACAGGGCTCTGGGAGGGGAATCATAGGGTGTCAGGTTAAAAAAGAGGCCTCTGATCCCAGGCTGGTGGCATAGTGGGTAAGGTGCTGGCCTGCAAACCAAAGGTCACTGGTTCAATTCCCCAGCCAGGGCACATAACCAGGTTGCAAGCCAGGTCTCCAGCTCTATAGCTGGAGGCAGGTGAAAGGCAACTATACATTGATGTCTCCCTCTCTCTTCCTTCCCCTCTCTCTAAAAGTAAAAAATAAAATCTTAAAAAAAAAAAAAAAAGAAGCCTCTGATCATGGAGAGCCTTGAATGCCAGGCTGTGGATGTGATTTAATTCTGTTACAAATATGGAAATATTAAAGGATTATAGGCTGTTTTGCAGGAAATCCAATCATGCAGCAATATAATGTGTGAGGTGAGTTTTAGTAGACATGAGGAAGGAAGGAATACCCATTAGGGGGTATTTCAAAAGCCCAGGAAAAGAAGGAGGCGTACTGGGGCAGCAGCAGGGGCGGTGGAGAAAATGAGAATTGCAGAATAGGAATATATTGGACCTAGTAAATGAGTGGCTGCTACATTGATGATTCAGAGTTAGCACTGAAGTTTCGAAAGTAGAAGGAAGGCACGGTTGACCCTTGGACAACATGGGTTTCTGTTGCATGGGTCCTCTTCTACGGGATGTTTTCAGTTGAACCAGCGCAGTTCAAAACTGTGTTCAACGGTTAACTGGTAGTTGGGCTCCCATGTGTGGAGGGCTGATATAAGCCATGTGCAGATTTTCAACTGTGTGGGGGTGGGTTACCCTAACCCCCCGCATTGTTCAAGGTAACTGTGTTGCCAAGTAACAGAATTGGAGGTGGGAGCAGTAGATTTTGGACCAGTGTTGATGTGGACCCCTGAGAGATGTCCAGTAGGCAGCAGGGTTGAATATTAGGAAGGTTCCTTTGTGGATAACATGGTCTTGTTCCACATTCCCATAGAAGCTGCAGATTGTTCAGAGCAGGAGCACTGAGCATGTAGAATAAATCTGGCAGAACAACGTGAACCATGACAGTGTACCTTCCGAAAGACAAATTAGGATTTCCTTACTCACATCCTAGACAGAAGTGGGCAAGATGCTCCGTGGAGCATGCGATGGTTATTTCATGTGCCATTTATCGTTTTGAACGGTCCGTCCTTTAAGGGATTTTACAACTTGGAGCCAGATGGAGAGTGCTTGATGTTGGACCATTGCAGCTTCCAAGTGCTCTGTCTGTATGAGTTTTGACTGACAGGCACACTTGGCCATGCTGCAAAAATGTTGCCTAAGCAATTCCATAGAGACAGAAAGTAAACTAGTGGTTGTCGGGAATGGGGGGAGAGGGGGAAATAGGGAGTTCCTCCTAAGGGATATGGAATCTGCTTTGGTGCCATGAATAGGTTCTGGGATTTGATAGTGGCGATGGATGCACAGCGTTGTGAATCGCATAAAAACCGTTGAATTGTACTTTGAATAGGTGAATTGTAAGGTATCTGAATTACATCTCAATATAAATTTCTATGAGAGAAAAATATTGCCTAAGAACAAGAAATACATTTTCCTGATCTATTAGGGCTAGAAACCTTTTGTCATTTGTTTAATTTTCAGTTTAATTACTTTGACAGAGTCCTTTTGAACCATTCTGTTCATGTTCCTTTCCTCTGCCTCTTATGAAAGAAGAGCTCTGAGTAAACCATTTCTGAAGTTGTACTAGTAAAGATGCCCTTGAGGCGTGTTTCAGAGTCTGAGAAAACCATTTCGTCTACTTAGGGAAAGCAACATACTAGTCTTCTTTTAAGAGTTTAAATATTTGCCAAATTAAACACATGAATGAGAACAGTCTAACCAGATTTGTGTTGACTTCTGTGTTCATAGTATAAACACACACACACACACACACACACACACACACACTCATACAAAGAATTTTGAAGAATCAGAAAGCTTGAAAAAGTGCTCTCCAGCCAGCACCCTGTCTCATATGCCAAAACTCTGTCCAAAGCAAGCTTTTTACGGCTGAGTTATAAACACTTGAAGCCTGGAATACTCTCTAATGGAAATACTGACACAGATGGGTCTGGGTTTTAAAGCTAGAACATGATGAGTCTTCTCATACAAAGCAGGAGGCTCTTTTGGGTGGAAGTATTAAGAAATGTAGAGACTGGGGGAAGCCTCTCAGTGGATTCAACTTGTAAACGCTATACCCTGACTGCATTCTCCTGCTGTACGTCTTTCTTCTCTAACCAAGAAAGCTGCCCAAGCAAATACTGCTTGTGTAACTATGGAATGCATCCTTGCCTTGCAACCTTAATCTTTCATAGTCCCTTGCCCTGGGGTTGCTATAAGGAATTTTAGACCCTGGTGATTGCTGTCTGAGAGAAGGTTAGATATGGGACTGCACTCTTAGTAAGGGTAGATTAGATCTGAACCTTTAAAAAATGGTCAACCCCCAGATTATTACCGAAGTGTAAATATGATGTTATCGATGCACTTTTCATGTTTTAAAGTGTTTTAATACAATGTCTCACTTTGATCTCTTCTCTAACTCCATTCAATGGAAAGACTGTGTATTGTTGTCCCCCCCTTTATAGGAGCAACAGTCAAATAACTTGTTTAGTGGTCATGCTAGAGTTAGGAAGCGATGCAAACCCATTATTCCTTCCCCACTATTCAGCTGCCCAACACCTGGACTCAAGCATGCAGGTCCCTGGAAACATACCCCCTGCCCTGCTCCCCAGCAGCCAGACATCTGTGTAGCCAATTGCATTTGCCCTTTCATTTCTCATGGTTGATCATTTTCTTGGCAGTTGGCTTTGCCTGGGTGCCTTTGCTGAAGGATGGTAGAATCATCACATTGGAGCAGCAGCTGCCCGTTTCAGCCAATCTTCCGCCAGGCTACTTGAACCTGAATGATGCTGAATCAAGAAGGGTAGGAAAATATCTGCCTTTGTTGAACTAACCATGATGAAATGTTGAAAAAGGCCTGTTGGCCTACTGGCTAGTTTGGTCTAGTTGATAGTACCTTACAATTATAGTCTAAGGGCTGCTGTGGATTCACAACAAATGGAAATGTATGGAAAATGAATGAACAGAAACATTTAAATAGTCTGACAAAGTAGCCTCATGTCTATTGATTCTAATTACAGTCTTAAAAACTGGGATTTAGGTTTCGTGGATCATTGTAAAAAATTCATTTATTTCTTAATTCATTTCCATTGTAATTTATAAAATGTCAGCTTGCAAAGCATTAGAAATTTGAAATAATCCAGGATACATTTATACTGTTAAAGATTTTATTATTTTTAGAGACGGGGGAAGGGAGAGAGGCAGAGAGGGAGAGAGACATCAATGTATGGTTGCCTTTCGCCTGCCTCCAGCCAGGACCTGGCGGGAGACCTGGCTTGCAACCTGGTTATGTGCCCTGGCTGGGAGTCAAACCAGCAACCTTTGGGTTCGCAGGCTGGCACCTATCCACTGTGCCAGCAGCTAGGGCTTCATTTATTCTGAAGATAGGTTATTTTCTCCAATAATTCCCTTTGTGTGAAACTTAACACATTCGATTTTGAACAAAAATACTGAAATTCATAAAGGTGTGATATGTTGCTCATCTGCCCATTGCTATGTTACAGAGACTTGTGTGTATTTTCTTTTCACAGCAACCTAATGTGGATATTAAGTGGGTAGATGGTGCAAAGCCTTTGTTGAAGATTAAAAGCCACTTAGAGTCTACCATTTACACTCAAGTAAGTTGCATTACCTGAATTTGGTCAATTTTAATATTTGAGCGTAGTTCATTATTAAAATAAACTATATTTGATTTCTATATTCTTAGAGAAGTTGTAGCCTGACTTTTTTGATGTATAACGTATTAGTTTCAGATATAAACACAATGATTCAATATTTATATGTATTTTTAAATGATCACCACAGTAAGTCTAGTTAACATTTATTACCGTACATAGTAACATTTTTTGCTTGTGATGATAACTTAAAATCTTGTGATTTTAAGATATATTATAGTTTTTATGCTATATATGACATTCGTATGCATTGATTTTATAACTGAAAGCTTGTACCTTTTTGACCCTCTTTACTTATTTCAACTCCCCTTAACTTCTCCACCTCTGACAATATGTTCTCTTTGTTTATGACCTTGGTCTTTTTGTTTTGCTTTGTTTTAAAGGTTTTATTCATTATCTTTAGAGAGAGGGGAAGGGAGAGAGGCAGAGAGGGAGAGAAACATCAGTGTATGGTTTCCTTTCACCTGCCTCCAGCTAAGCACCTGGCTGGAGACCTGGCTTGCAACCTGGTTATGTGCCCTGACTGGGGAATTGAATCAGCGACCCCTGCCACCAATCCACTGAGCCACACCAGCCAGGGCTATTTATTTATTTTTAGAAAGAGAGAAAGGGAGGGAGAAAGAGAGGGAGAGAAACATGGATGTATGAGAGAAACATAAATTGGTTGCCTCTGGTATGTACCCTGACCAGAACCAAACCCACAATCCAGGCATGTGCCCTAATCAGGAATTGAACCTCCAACCTTTCACTTTTTGGGACAACAACCAACCCACTGAGCCATACCTGTCAGAGTGATCATTCTTAATCATCCTCCTTCTCCTCTTCATCCTCCTCATCAACTCAAATTTTATAATTCTTCTCAAATTACAAAATCATTTTTTGCCTATTAATGGATTTGAGCCTCATAAAACTCTGAAAGGAATGTGGAAGCTATGCCACCACTTTTTAAAATTTTATGTTTTTGAGCCTTGGCTGGTGGCACAGTAGATAAGGCACCGGCCTGCAAACCCAAAGGTTTCTGGTTCAATTCCCAGCCAGGGCACATAACCAGGTTGCAAGCCAGATCTCCAGCCAGGTCTGTGGCTGGAGGCAGGTGAAAGGCAACCATACATTGATGTCTCTCCCTCTCTGCCTCTCTTCCTTCCCTCTCTCTAAAAATAATAAATACAATCTTTTTAAAATAAATAAATAAATTTAAATTCTGTTTTGAAAAGTTTTAGATTTACAGAAAAGTTGTGAGAATAGTACAGCATTTCCATGTACCCTGTACCTAGTTTCCCCTATTAGTAACATCTTATATCAGTATGGCATATTTGTTACAGTTAAGGAACCAATATTGATACGTAATTATTAACTAATATCTTTATTTATTCAGATTTCCTTAGGTTTTACCTATTAGTGCTCTTTTTCCATTCTAGGATTCTATCCAGGATAACACATTACATTTAGTTGTCATATCTCCTTAGACTTCTCTTGGCTGTGGCAGGTTCTCAGACTTGCCTTATTTTTGATGACCTTGTCAGTGTTCAGGAGTTACTGGTATCTTGTAGGTATTTTGTAGAAGCTTTTTTCTATTGGAATTTGTCTGGTGTTCCTCTCCTGGTTAGACTGGAGTTGAACATAGAAATTTGAAGTCAGTGGATCGTGGGTGGCTAGCTACTCCAGTTGATACTTAGCCTCAGTATCCATGAAATCCTAGCTAAATGTCTAGGAAGCCTCAGGCAGTTTGAAAAATTATGGCTGCAAAAGATGAAGTCCATCGTCCTTGTTGTGGCCCCCAAGGTCCTTTTCACTTTCTTCTGATCATGCCACCCTTTTATACACAGAGAAACAGGCTCAGTCAGATTAGATGATTTACCCAAGGTCACACAAGTTAGAGGAAGCAGGTCAAAATCCAAACAAATTTCATTACTCTAATTTCTGATATGGTTTATGCTGTCCAACAAATCCATGTATATAAATTCCGTAGAGGACAGCTGGATTCACTGGCCCATGAAGCACCATGGTAAATTTGGCACTGAATGCCTGAGACTATTGTTCTGGTAATCTTTGCTTCACCTCTCGGTTCAGACCTCTGTCCCTGCTCATTTCATTAAAATGGAGAAGCAGCCCAACTTCAGACACTCCACTACCAGTCAAAAAAGGAATCAAATGAATGTTAACAAGTTGAGCATAAGTGTAGCCTATCTGACGTGGTCAGGTACACGATGAATTTACCCGGTCTTGCTGATTTTTGTGATGAATGGTCAAGAGGCCCATGGGACATGGACACACATGTTGGTAGCTGCAGCTGCTGAGTCCAGGCATTAGAGTACCCAGATAAATAGGCTTGAAGAAGCAGGAGGAGCGAGGACAGAGCTTGCATTTGAGTGTAATGAATCCAATTTCATATGTCTCTGTCCATCTGTTTTCCAGGATCTACATGTGCACAAGTTTTTCCATCATTGCCAGCTGATTCAGTCAGGCTCGAGAGAAGTTCCAGGGGAGCTCATTAAATATTTAAAGGTAAATGAGCAGCAGCTTTCTGTGAGAGGTTGGTTTTTTGATGTCTTTTCTGTTGCCACATTTTGATGTTGGGGGAGGGACTCAAACTAACTTTTAAAACGACTTTTGGCAGTGTATCCTCAGGAGAATGGCTTTCTGTTACCTACTTTTCCATCAAGTGGCTATTTAGAAGCAAGAGTTGCTACATTAGGAAGAAATTGTTAGAGCCAGAATTTGATGACATATTTTGGAAAATCTCATGGCAGTGTTTATTTCAGGTCCAGAAATGGATTTTTCAGGGCTTTTCCCTTCCTGCTGACTGCCCAGGAAAGGTGGAGAATGCTATGGGGAAAAGGGCCAGATGAAATGGAATCATTTTGTTTGGAATGAAATATGCAATGGTTCCCGTTTCCATGCATAAAATACTAGCCTTAACTTTAAAAACCTGGTTTCTGTGTGTTGCATAGTAGAGAGTCAAGAAATACCATATTTGCCAAATGTATTGAGAACCTAAGACTTCATTTAACATTCGGGGACTGAAGTTTACATCATAAGAACTAGCTGACAGAGACTTTCTTCTCTGGTTACTCCATTACTAGGTCTGAGGAATTTTTATTTTTATTATTTATTAAAAAGATTTTACTTACTATTTTTAGAGAGAGGAGAAGGGAGAGAGAGACATCAATGTATGGTTGCCTTTCACCTGTCTCCAGCTATGGACCTGGCTGGAGACCTGGCTTGCAACTTGGTTATGTGCCCTGGCTGGGAATCGAACCAGTGACCTTTGGGTTTGCAGGCCAGCACCTTATCCACTGTGCCACCAGTCAGGGTGGCAATTTTTATTTTTAAACGAAGCCTTTACAGAACTCCCCTTTGAACCTACATTATTGCTTCATGATATTCTCAGGAAGTAAGTGTTCATTTCTTTTAGAGAGGTAATATGACATGAGATGACATGGATGGATTGTGGAATCACACACTGAGTTTGTGCCTCAGATCTGTGACTTACTAGCTCAGTGATTGACTGTGACCAAGTTACTTCACTTCTCCAAGCCTTTATTTCTTCATCTGTCACATAGGAATAATAATACCGCCAAGTGGTAGGGGTGGTTGTGCAGCTGAAGTGTGGTGGGGTATCTGCTGTAATCATTTATTCCACACTTGCTTCTTCAGTGCTTCCAATGGGCTAGGCATGGTCTAAGTATTGGGAATGTAAGTGAAGAAAACAGTGTCCTTATTGTCAAGGAGCTTGCTTTATTGGGGAGGGAGATGGACAATAAATAAATGAACATATATACATATATGTGTCATGTCTGCTAGTAATAATTGTTATAAAGAAAACCAAAACCTAATGAAAGGGACTGCATGGTGATAAGAGGTCCCCTCCTTAAGATAAAGTGTCAGAGATCTCTCCGGTAAAGAGACATTTGACAGAGACCTAAAGGAAATGAGGTCACCAGTTTTGTGGATTTCTGGGAAGGGGAGCTGGTGACAGCAGGTACAAAGGGCCTGAGGAGCTTGCTTGGTGTAGTCAAGGGACATCAGGAATTCCATTATGCCTCGCCCACAAAGTGATAGGATATCACATTAAAAATGTAGCTGTCAAGCTGGTTGGATAAGGCTTCATGAACCATGATGAGGAGTTGGAATTGACCCCAAATGAAATGAGAAGCCTTGCAGGGCTTTGAACAGAGGACTGACATCCTGGGACTTTGGTTTTTAAAGTATTATTCTGCCTATCATATAGAAATATATTGTCAGAAGGGTAGAAGCAGGTAGGTTGTTGACAGATGGTGGCTATTATTCTTAATTATTATTAAAAAGTGTAAAATTACTTATATAAAAAAAGAAGAATTGTAGTAGCCATCTAACTTTCGATTCCTTTTCCTCAGATAATATTTAGAACTCTGGTTCTATTTATGAATGAATGCTTAGTCTGTTAGGATCTTTGATTTTTTCGCCAGTGGAGAAGCTTTGTAAAGGTTTTAACAGAATGAAATGGAACAGGACACCATTTTCATATACTTCAACCGGAAAAAGAAAGTACTCAAATTTGTATTTTTAAGGGGATGAAATCTGACGTTTGTGACCTACGCTCTCCCTCTAGTGGCAATGAGTGATACACCATGTGAAGAGAAAAATAGCCCATCCGCCTCTATGGAATGGCTGAAGGAGATTTTAGAGAATTTTTCTTTTTTACAGATGAGGAAACTGAAGCCTGAGTAGAGGTGACTGGCTGTGGTCATTCAGCTGGTTAGTAGCAGAGCTGAGCCTGTGACATGTGTCTCTTGACTCCTAGTTTTAGGTTCTTCCTACCAAACCTCACTGTTGTCCCTGTAAATGATATTATTTCATCAATTCAATTAAGCAATGACTTACTTGTTGAGCTCTTATTATGGATTTCATATTTCCCTAGATACTATGGGGCTTGTGAAGAAGAATAGCTTAGGGTCATTGTCCATAAGGATCTTACTCAGTAATTGGAGAGACAATACCCACTACATAAATTAAATGACAATATCAGTCAGCAGTATAAGTGATAGTCCAAAGCACTATGTGATTAAATGTCAAATGCAGGATACAAGTTATAAGTGCACAGAGGGTTCAGTGAACTGAAGAACCACTGAGACTAGAGGCTCCCATTTTTATCTTCCCCTTTGGTTCCTGATTTTATTCATTTATTTAGCCATTCACTAAATACTGAGCACTTACTATGGGCCAGATTGGGTACTGGGTGCTGGGACTAGAATGGGGATCAGTTCTGACCGTATGCTTGGAGTAGTTGGGTAGAGGGATTATAACTGAGTAAGTAATGTAAGCTAGGGATGAGTGCTGTGAAGAAAAATAGAACAGGTTGATGGGATCTCACATGATCAGGTACACACTCTAGATAGAGATGTCAGTGAGGGCCTTTCAAAGCAGATGACATGTTAAGCTGAAAAGAGACTGATGAGAGGAAGTCAGACACGGGTGATAATGCTGTACACAAGGATAACAGAATATTGCGGCAAGTATAAATCCCTTGTGATAGCATGTTTGAAGGATAAAAAAAAGAGTGTAGCTAGAGCACAGAGAGCAGTGAGGGGAGAGGATAGAATGAGATGAATTTGCAGAGATAGGCAGGGTCCTTATAGGCATGAGGAGCCCTTGACAGATTTTTGTCCATGGTGTTTTCTTTTTCACAAGGGGAAAATGGCATTGAATGTGCCTTTCATGAAGAGCAGTCCAGCTGCTATTTTGGGAATAAATGAGAGAGGAGCAATGGTGGTGCAGGAAGATCAATTCTGCACGCAGTGCCCATCTCTCTTTTCTCTTGCACATTCCTGCTTATCCTCTAAACTTCCTCCTCTTGGACATTCCCTGCCTACTTGCAGACTCAGTTGCTTCTTTCTTTGTGCATTTTGTATATACTACAATTGCACTATTTATTGTTTGTACTGCAGCGATTTAGTTCCATGTCTTTTTTCCCACATAGACTGGGAATGGCTTGATGGCAGGAATCATGTTTTTCAGACATGCTTGGCAATTGGAAGCTCATTCAGTGAACCTTTGTTGAATGAGTGAACAAATGGCGTCATTGAAGTGGGGGTTTGACCTTGACTTGGAAGGGTGGCCAGAATTTGGCTAAAAACTGAACAAACGCACAAAAGTAGGAGTGCATATGATACATGTATTCAAAGAGCAGTGAAAACACCAGTTTGGTCTTGTGAAGAATGATGATGAGTGTTAAGGCTAAAAATGTAGGTTGGGCCCTGGGCACAGTGGATAAACACTGGCTTGTGAACCCAAAAGCTGCTGGTTCGATTCCCCAGCCAGGGCCCATAATGAGGTTGCAAGCCAGGTCTCCAGCCAAGTCCATAGCTGGAGGCAGGTGAAAGGCAACCATACATTGATGTTTCTCTCCCTCTCTGTCTCTCTCCCTACCCCTCTCTCTAAAAATAATTTTTTAAATTCTTTAAAAAAGGTATATTGGACCTTAAGTAACTTGAACTTAGTATCATAGGCCAGAGCTTCTAAAGCTTGATGCATTTGACATTTGTGTAGGTTAATTCTTAATTGCAAATGGCTGCCCTGTGCATTGTAGGAGGTTTAGCAGCATCTCTGGCCTCTGACCACTAGATGTCAGTAGCACCCCCCAGTTGTGACAATGAAAAATGTCTTCAAACCTTGCTAGGTGTCCTATGTGTGGCGGGGGAGGGGGGCGGGCGGCAGACTGGCCACTAATTGAGACCCACTGCCCTTGATAATGGGAAATCACTAAAAAATATTGGCGGGAGGTAGTCTGATGTAACCCGTATTTGAGGGAGATTCATTTGGAAATGAGAGTTAGGTGTATTGGGATTAAAGAGAAATTGTACAGAGACCTAGGAAGTTATTAGTCTATTTTGGTTATCGGTTAGAAGGTCACAATAAGGAGTGATGGTAGTAAAGGTAGAAGAGAGGGGTGGGAAGGAAGGAAAAACTTGAAGGCTAGACCATGAGCTCCTTGAATTCAACATCTTGCCTTATGCATTTGAAGAGAAGTTGCACAATGATCTAGTAGGTCGCTATTGAGGTGATTCAGATATAGATAAGTGTCCTGAAAAGGGATGGTGAGAGTTTGTATGGGAAGATGCAGAGAATGCCAGGGGGACTGGAAGATAAATACTGTACTCAGTTCCTTAGGTACAGAGGCTTGTCTCATCTGCCTCAGTACTTCCCAGAGCACCAATCATTGAACTGATACAGTAGGAGGTGCTCAGTGAGATTTGTTTTCATTTTTTTGGTTGGCTGGTGGTTTAAATGAGTGAATGAAGGAGTGAATGAGGAGAGAAGGGAAGAAAGAAGAAATTGATCACTTTTGCTTCATGTATCATTTCTGGGCACGCATGAACACGTTTCTTCTTTTTGGTATTAACACGCCTATCACTACAGACAGAGTGCTAGCACTTTGAAGAAGTGTATTATGGGGGTGTTAGAATGCACAACTGCCTCCGTTTTGTAGATGGTGCCAACAAGAAAGCCAGTTTAATGTAGAAACCTGCTTGATTGACTCCCACTTAACTTCTCTCCAGATTAACTGATGGTCCACATTTTCTTGTAAAACAAACGAGTGATGGAGGCTAGTAGGCATCGCTAGTACCTCCAAAAGCATCCTCTCTCCTCAGTTGAGTATTGGTTTATCACAAGCCAGTTGTCTTTATTCCAAAACCTCTTTATCTCAGTTATGCTTGTTATCTTCAGTAAAGCATTTGATATTAAGCATACTAACAAGATCTGAGTGTCCAAATGGAGATGCAGATAAAATAATTAACGGAAGCCCCCTATTCCATGAGGCTCACGTGGAAATGTGCTTATGTTCTAGTAGATATATTTCCCATTACTGAATTTTTTGTCATTTCACATGTGCAGGTTGTATCATATTTCTGTTTGTTTTTGTAACTAATAATGACTTATTTTAGTGTTTGCATGCCATGGAGATCCAAGTCATGATACAGTTTCTACCTGTAATTCTTATGCAACTCTTCCGAGTTCTCACAAATATGACCCATGAAGATGATGTTCCTATCAACTGCACCATGTGAGTTTTCTATGTTGTAATACAAAGAAGCAAGTTTCTGTTTTCTTTTGTGTTAATATGAAATGTAAATTGACCTTCCAAGTGAGAAGCCCAAATTCAGAAATGTCATTTCAGTTTTCTTTGGTTTCATTCTCTGACTGGGAGACTTGTATCCTCAGGGATAGATATACCATCACCTATAGGATAAACTTAACGTGTTTTCCTTATCAGAGGCTGTAACACTTTGCTGCACATTAGCATCACCTGGGAAGCTTTTAAAAATTTCTCCGCCAGACCACACTTCATACCAATTAAACCAGAATCTCTGGCAGAATTCAGCTTTAGTAATTTTTCAGTTTCCCAGGTGATTCCATAATGCATCAGAGTTTGAGAGCCATTGCCCTTGACAATGCCCTTGACAAAGTTGTCGGATAGAACTTCCTCTAATCATGGAAATACACCACGATGCTCATGCTTCCAATATTGCAGCTATTGTAACTGATAAACAATTTTTCATTTTATTCCATTGAAATTTATACAGTCACTTGTGGCTCTCGTATATTGGACAAAGTAGCCCTAAGCCATCAATTTTTACCTGAAAGGATAAGTGAGAGTTATTTTTTTTTATTTAATTTTATTGTTGTTGTATTACATCCATCCCCTTTTTCCTCCCCTCTGTCCCCTTCTGTGAGTGTTAATTTTCTATGAAACAAATATGGGTATACTGTAGAACAGAACACGAAGTGCATCTGAATTTTGAAATTAAAATAGGAGATTTGAAAAAAAAATCATGAGCCCAGTGCTAGATGCTTCCTGGCCTGTTGCTTCTGCTGTTGCCACCCTCAGGACTTAGGCTCCACACACCTGCATACTGTTGGCTCCTCTCCCCTTGCTGTTAGGGATAATCTGGTTGGAAATTTAAGAAGCATTACTCAAGATCAGGGATTCTTAAAATGAGGAGCCCAAGCCAGCAGTGTCAGTATGACCTGGGAGCCTATTTAAAATGCTAATCATTGAACTTCAGACCTAAAAAATCAGAAACTCGGGAGAGGGCAGGGCGGTCTGCCCTCCAGGTGATTCTGATACAGGCTGCAGTTTGAGAACCACACTGCTAACCTCTTTAAAACGTTCTGACTTTTATTTTTACTTCCAATTTTAGTTCATGTCATTATACCTGTCCTGTCCCTCCCTTCCTTTTTCCCCCACCTGTTGGCATGCTTCACATTTTATTTTTCTATTTCTTTTCTTCTCACTGGAGGGGATTTCAATGTTTACCTTACTCGATGTCTTTTAGTACATAGTAACTATGACCATACTTCAAATGTATATAGAAGTTTAGAAAAGAGATGAGCCTTCTGAGTTGCCAAAGTAAAATATTCTTCTTTTGAACTAGGAATTATGTTTTATAAGACATGTTAGATGTGGAAATCTTTGCCGGACCCAAACTACCATTACATCTTATGCAATCATCTCATCTTTCATTATTCAGTCAGTGATAGGTATTTCTAGGGTTCGGTATGGTGGTCTTATCTAGCAATGTAACCATGGGAATTCATTGTGCTGACTTTGTGAATGTTGTTTCAGGGTTCTTTTACATATCGTGTCAAAGTGTCATGAAGAAGGCCTGGATAATTATTTAAGATCCTTCATTAAGGTTTGTGGAGTAATAAGCTTGCTTTCTGAGCTGTTGATTTTGTGTGAGAATTTTGTCTTATGATTCATTTTCTTCATTTGTAGTATTGCTTCCGACCTGAAAAACCGAGTGCCCCTCAGGTTCACCTGATACATGAAACTCTGGCTACTGCAATGATAGCAATATTGAAACAGTCTGCAGACTTTCTAGCAATAAACAAACTGCTTAAGGTAAGAAAACAGGACACAACAAGGGGGGGGGGGGAAAGCAACCAGTCATACACTTATTTGATACCCTCCAATTTCAGCTCTAGTCTTTCATCTTTTCCTCCTGAGACCCTCACTTTTCTCATCACTTTCCCCATCCATGCTTTTCCCTCAAGTTCTCCAGAATTGCATTCTATTCACTCTCCCCACCCACGCCCTGCCCTCAGTCAAACCTGTAATAGAATTTTAGATCAAGTAGACCTGGGTTAAAATCCTGTTGTATATCTACCACTGAATAGTTCTGTGACCTGAGACTATTATTTAGCATCTCTGAGCCTCAACCCCTCATTTCTAAAATTAAGTAAAGCATTCAAGACACTGTTTCTGGCACATAGTAGGCACTCATAGGGTGGCTCTTATTATTGTTATTATTTTTACAATTTCTATTGTTAATGGTAGAATTTCAGCTTCCAGTATCTTAGGATATGTCTTCTGGAGGCTTCTGTGTACCCTTTGAATTACAGTTTGTAGGCCACCACCTGTGCTACGGATACAGCCCAGTGTTGTACCAAGGGCAAGGTTGGGTCCCCCACTTGGGTACAGGCGGTCATGAGATGAATCATCTATAGAGAGTTGAATAGCAATAATTAAATAAATTACAAGTTTGCTTGCTTTGAGCACCACGTATAGGAAATCCAAAACAATGTGAACGCTAAAATGTCCCTTTCCACTATGCAAGCATTCTTACCAAAAGCCCTTTGTGCATCACAGTAGGCTCTGAGGTATAACGTTGCCTTTCTGTCAGCACCATCTGAAGTTATTCTGTGGAGCTTCCATTGTGAATTGGTATCACTTTCAAATTTTAGTTAAGTCGAAAATAAGACCCACGTGGATTTGTTCAACTTTGCTAAGTTTCGAAGATGTGAGCAACTGTTAAAGATTGATTTTATTTATTTGTTTATTTTAGTACTCATGGTTTTTCTTTGAAATCATTGCAAAGTCTATGGCCACATTCTTGTTGGAAGAGAATAAAATTAAGGTAAGTAGGCTCAAGGGTAATACTTAACATAGATGAGGAAGACTAATTGTATTCACAGGTAGTCATGCCATGAGAATCTTCTTTTATATTCAAGGGCTCTCAGAACTTTGTTTTTTAAATTTTGCTTTAAAAAATGCACTGTATAGCTGCTCAGGAAAACAGTATGGAGGTTTCTCAAAAAACTAAAAATGGACCTTGGTTAGTGTGGCTCAGTGGATTGAATGCCAGCCTGCAAACCAAAGGGTCACAGGTTCAATTCCCACACATGCCTGGGCTGTGGGCCAGGTCCCCAGTTGTGGGTGTGCAAGAGGCAACCACACATTGATGTTTCTCTTCCTCTCTCTCTCCCTTCCATTCTCTCTAAAAATAAATAATTAAGATCTTTTTTTAAAAAAGAAGGAAATCTTACTATTTGTGACAACATGGATGGACCTAGAGAATATTATGCTAAGTGAAATAAGTCAGTCCGAGAAGGACTAATGCCATATATTTCACTTAATATGTGGAATGTAAAGAACAATATAAATGAACAAATGAAACAGAAACTGATAGGTACAGAGAATACATAGATAGTTGCCATAGGAGAGAGTAGTTAGGGGACTGTGAAAAGGGTGAAGGGATTAAAAAGTACTAGTTGGTAGTTACAAAACAGTAATGAAGATGTAAAATGTAGCATAGGGAATATAATTAACAATATTGTAATAACTACATAGGATTCCAGGTAGGTACTGGAAATATCTTGGGAACACTTTATAAGTATGTAATTGTCAAAGCATTATGCTGTACACATGAAACCAATACAAAACAATATTGAATGGAAACTGTAACTGAAAAATAAATTAAAAAATTAAATGGGGAGGGGGACAGAGGGGAGCAAAAAGGGGATGGATGTAATACAACAACAATAAAATTCTAAAACATTAAATGTATCATATAAATCTGAAGTCTGACATTGACAATTTATATATTTTTTTAAAGTCTAATCTTGAGAGACTCTTCCACCTAGATTCTTTCATACTAGTTATTTGCCATGTAAAATGCATTATCTTTGAAGCTTTCTATTTATTTATCTTTGGTTTAAAAATGTCTATTTTGTCAGTGCATTGGCATTGGCCTGCTAATCCACAGGTCGCTGGTTCAATTCCCAGTCAGGGCACATAACCAGGTTGCAAGCCAGGTCTCCAGCCAGGTCTGTAGATGGAGGCAGATGAAAGGCGACCGTACATTGATGTTTCTCTCTTTCTTCCTCCCTCCCTGCCTTTCTCTCTAAAAATAATGAATTAAAAAATCTTTAAAAAATGTCTTTTGAAAACATTCATTTTGAAGAATGAGTACTAAATCAGAAATAACCTTTCTTTTTGAATGGTGTAAGGCATGTACAAGGTTAAAAACTTTATGTAATAGATGTGTTTTGGGAATGTAGTATATCCATTTATTTGTGTTCTAAAACTATTTTAAAGTACACAAATTTTCTCAGTGATAGAAATTGTAAAGCCAAGACTTATAAAATAAAACATATTTTCATATGTATCATTACAATTATAATTTTCAGAGGAAGGGTTTACTGAAATTGCGATGCATGGATGCATCTATGTTTTGTATGTCAGAGAAAATTGGAATTCAAAATGGGAATGTGTCTGCCTCTGAGGAACATGATTCTAAACTTACATCAGAATGAATGACTTATTCTTTTTTAAATCCTTACCTAAGGGTATGCTTACTGGTTTTAGAGAGGGAAAAAGAGGGAGACAGAAAGTGGGAGAGAGAGAGAGAGACAGATCAGTTACATTCCACCTGTGCCCCAGTGAAGGACTGAACCCACAACCTTCAGTGTACAGGACGATGCTCCAACCAACTGAGCTACCTGGCCAGGGCAAATGACCTCTTCTTGTTGATGTCCAGATAGTTCCTATAATGATGTAAAGTGTGTCATTTTTAAGTTATGAAGATAAAAATGGCAATTGATTTACACCTGGCTTTTTTTCTATGCCTATTTCATTTAAGCTTCCTAGAGGCCAGAGATTCCCTGAGGCATATCATCACGTCTTACATTCTTTGCTGCTTGCAATAATTCCCCACGTGACTATTCGCTATGCAGAGATTCCCGATGAATCCAGAAATGTCAATTACAGTTTGGCTAGCTTCCTGAAGGTGAGTTAAAGACACCAGAACATGTTAAGAAATTATTCTTCACCAGTATTTTCTTTAAAGCCAAAGGAAAAAGTTACCTAACTTCTAGGGATTCAGCTAGGTCTTTATAAGGCTACTGGACTAACTTGTGAGTGAATTGATTTATCCATTTAGTTAAACAGCCAAAGTTTGATTTTTTTTTCTCCCACTAAAATGGCTAATTAATTAAATCAGCAGTCCCAAACAGGTGGCTTATCCAGAGGCATGCTTTGCTTGTTTCACATGATGTTTTTTTTTTCAAATATATTAATTTGAGTGCCTTTAGGTAGGTTGCCAAAATCCTTACCACTCCTTAGTGTACCCCTTACTCTCTTTATGCATTTACACCATTTTCCTAACCCCTGTTGGCCTTTTGAACTTGCATCTCTTGAATTAAAACAACTTGTTTGCTCATGTAACCACAGTTGTGCATGTTGCTAAAACATGTAAGTGCAAACTGTTACTTTTGGTCAGTGAGATTATTTTGTCTGAGGGGTACTAGAAACTTTTGTAGTTATAAGGGAGGCAGCACATTGATCATTATATTTTGTTATTATCAGTACATAAGGGACAATGATAGAATGCAGTGCTATAAAGCATATAAGGACACTTTGATTTGTTGCAGACAAGGGACATAGGTTTGCAATGCACTTAGCTTTGACCTGCTTTTTGACTCCCCCTTTTGTCACAGCTCTTCATGTACCAACATTACCTTAGCCTGATCATCAGTAACCCAGTCAAGCAATGCAGATGTCTAATACCATCCTCATTTTATTAAAAGGTCACACCCAGGTTTCATATCTCTAGGGTGATTTTTCTGATATAAGATCTCTCTTTGCTAGAATTAAAATAAGGTTTTACACTATGACATAAGACTTTTTGCATGTTAACAGCCAAACATAACACATCTTTTTTTAAATTCACCTATTTGATTTTATATTTTTCCATCATTTTTTATTATTCTATTATAGTTTTCTCAATTTTCCCCCCTTGCACTCCTCTGCCCCTTCCACCCCCATAGTCAGTCCCCACCCTGTTGTCTATGTCCATGGGTCATTCATACATGTTCTTTGTATAGTCCCTTCCCCTTCTTTCCACCTTTATCCTCCTCCCCATTCCTCTTCAGCATATCTTTTTAAAGTGAACTAAGGATGACACTGTCTGAAAGGTAATATCTCACTTTCTTCCATGGAGTTTAAACTTAAAGCTCACCATGTAGAGGGACTAGAACATACTTGATTTAATAGCAACATTTACTTAAATTCAAGTTAACAAACATTTGTCCACTTTCTATGTTAGGGCTCAAAGATGCAAAAGGAAATCACATTCAATTGCTTATACAAGTTCAACTGTGATGACTGTTACACTAAAAGTATAAAAAATACAATAGGAAAACAAGAAAGAGAAGGATTGTAACCAGGGAGTATGAACAGAGACTAGAAGGATAGTTTTCTAAGATAGGCGTTGAAGGTGTTGCAGGCAGAGGGGTCTGTGAGCAGAGATGTGACATCCCAAACTATTTAGGGATGAACAAAAATGTCCTTATGCAGGGATGTGTATGCAGTGGGGAGACACCAAAGATTTTTTTGAGGATAAATTTATTGCTTGTATGATGGAAGAAGTAAGGAAAAGACTAGAGTCAAGACAATCAGTGAGAAGATTAATCCCTCCCCCTTATCTGCCTGGCAGAGTCAATGCATCTTTTAATAGCTCAGCTCTTCCCTAACCTTCCCACGCTGTATCTGTGACCCCTTCTGGCTTTGCCCTTGTGGTGCTGAATTTTAATTATTTATTTGACTTTATCATTGGACAGGAGTAAAGACCAGGTCTTACTCACCTTTGTATTTCTCTAGAATATAATACATTGTCTGAAATACAGTCGATCCTCAGAATGTTCTGTGTATTGAATAAATCAATACAAGCCTACCTCATTACTTTTAAGAGATGATAAGGGTATGACCTAGGGTAGCGGCAGTGGAAGTTGAAAGGAGAGGTGAGAAGTGAGATGCGGACAGCTGGTTAATCAGTGTTGAGTTCCTTTTATTTCACGGGAATATTCTAGGCACTGTGGAAAACATAAAGAAAAGGAGATTGTTCTTACTGTCCTATCTAGACGAAAACACAGGAAAATAGTGCATAAAATATAAGCTAATAAGAATAAAGTGCTTCAAAGGACCTGTGGACCAAGGTGGTGAGGGAAGAGGGAACTTCATCAGACTATTGAAGAATGGGCAAGATTAGGTAGCCCTTGAGATAGAACTTTGAGCAGAGATGCAGATGTGGGACTATACAAGGTATCTTGAGGGCTTAGCAAGTATATGAGCTGTATTGGAAAATAAAACTGGAAAAGAAGGTTGGAACAAGATTGTGAGTGCCCTTGATAGGCTAAGGAGTAGAAATTTTATTAAAGGCAACAGGGAACTTTTAGGAAGGAAGGTGACATGATCAGAGCCTGGAGTTAAGAGATTCATCTGGAAGCACTTGGATAAATGGAAAGATGAGAGTCATAAAAACTGCTTAGGAGGCTAACTACAAACATTCAGTTGGCAAGGTAATAAGAGTCTTAACTAGGAGTGACAGTAGGCAAACATGAATAACTAGGAGAGCTGTCACAGAGGAAGAATATTTTAATAACCAAGACTTCACAAGACATAAAGAAAAACTTACCTTTTCATCTGAAATATTAGGCAAGCCTCACTTTCAGTAGTGAAATGACCACCATAGGCTTTGAGATTTGACCAAAATGAGACTGTACAGCTGAATAGATTACATATATGTGTGCGTACATGTATATATTTTTATGTATGTAGAGATATATGTGTATATATAATTTTATTTATAAATTGTACAGTTAGTATTCCAGTTCCAGCAGTAAGTCACTTGCCCTTTGTCCCTTTCTTTAAAGTTACCTAAAGTTCTGAAAGCTGTTATTCTATTACCTATAAAAGAGTAAGTGTCATCTATAGATGTGGAACACATTTAAAAGATCTTAAAAACGTATACTTTACAGACTTAGATGTATACAGCTAACTGTTCATTTTGATTTGGTTTCTATAGCGCTGCTTGTCATTAATGGACAGAGGATTTGTTTTCAATTTGATAAATGACTATATATCTGGATTCAGCCCCAAAGACCCTAAGGTAAGGTATAAGGACATAACTGTAGTAGCTGTCAGACATTAAGAGTGTGAGACCAAGGGTGACACTTATTGTCCCCTGGTGGATTTGGAATTGCTGTTTTCACTTAAGTGCTTTGGAGTATAGCTAGCTATGCTTTAAAGAAGGGAATATTGCATAGTGTTCTAGGGGTCCCCCAAGACCACTCACATGTGCGATCGTTTAACAGCAAGACTCACAGGACTCAACAGATAGTCATACTCACAGCTCAGGTTCATTACAGCGACACAGCAAGGAAGCTCAGCCAGATCAATAAGGGGGAAAGACATCCGGTGGAGTCCTGGGCAGCCTGCCTGCCAGCTCCCTGCACACATCCTCCCCTTTGAAGGCTCACGCAGCACCTTTTGCCTTCAGCAGTGCAAATGCAGCTACACATGCACTATTTCTGTTCAGAGAAGCCCATATAGGGCTTAGGGTTATTTTGGGGGGCAGGTCATGTGTCGAAGACTGATCTAAATTCCAGAGTCTTGGAAAGGAAATGGGAGGGGGAGGGGAGGAGAGGAGAGGAAAGGAGAGGAGGGACAAGGAAAAGGGAAAGGAAGGAAAAGGAAGGAAGGTGTTCAGCAGAAATCACATTGTTTGTACAGATAGTTTGAGCAGGCTGGCACTGAAGGTACACCCTATCATGTAGGGAACATTTCTAAATCCAGTTCCCCAAATGCTAAAGACCAACCGGTCTCTTTAAGGAGAGGAGTCTTGGGCCTATGTTAACTCTTTCCTACACGACTCACCTCGCCAAGTGTGCTTAAAAGAACTAAGCACTTCTGTTTTGGAAACTAACGTTCTCTATTTAATTATTAAAATAGTAAAGCCCACTGAATATGAATTCATGTGTACTTTCTTTCCATTTAGGTTCTAGCTGAATACAAGTTTGAGTTTCTGCAAACAATTTGCAATCACGAGCATTACATTCCTCTGAATTTGCCAATGGCATTTGCAAAACCTAAACTTCAGCGAGTTCAAGGTAGGCATTTGCAGTTTCCATCATTTGGAATTGTGTTTTCCCTTTTTTACCCCCTAGCATTAGTATAGTTTAATATTGTATTTGCTAGTTATTGTATTTGCTAGTTAAACCAGTCCATTTAATGGTAATCTCAGAATTGTTACTACCTGAAGATAGATTTGTTAATAGTATTATTCTGCATCTTCTTTTTTATTTTTAAAGATCTTATTATTTTCAAAGAGGGAAAGGGAGGGAGGAAGGAAGAAAGGGAGAGAAACATCAATGTATGGTTGCCTTTCACCTGCCTCCAGCTGGGGACTTGGTTGGAGAGCTGGCTTGCAACCTGGTTATGTGCCCTGACTGGGAATTGAACTAGTGACCTTTGGGTTTGCAGGCTGGTGCCTATCCACTGAGCCCCTAGCCAGGGCAAAGATTTTATTTTATTTTTATGGAGATGGGAAGGGAGGGAGAAAGAGAGAGAGAGAAAGATTAATGTGTGGTTGCTTCTTGAACACCCCAAACTGGGGACCTGGCCTGCAACCCAGGCATGTGCCCTGACTGGGAATCGAACCTGTGAGTACCTCAGGCTGGCGCTCAATCCCCTGAGCCACACCAGCCAGGGCTGCATCTTCTT
This sequence comes from Noctilio leporinus, assembly GCA_004026585.1. Taxonomy (NCBI): domain Eukaryota; kingdom Metazoa; phylum Chordata; class Mammalia; order Chiroptera; family Noctilionidae; genus Noctilio; species Noctilio leporinus. The sequence goes on from PVIW01002619.1 coordinate 24,694, forward strand.
AATAGTGGCACTATGGTAGCATAGTAATGAAGAAGTCTGGTATGCTATGTAGGTTGTTGCTTAAACACAGATGTTAGATACTAGTAAACTTGCTCTCTATAGTAGTGTTTGGACTTTTATATGAGACTGAATTAAGGAAACCATATAAATAGATTTCTATTGAAAGAAGCATCAAAAGAAATGCATAAAGGCAGAATAAAATAGTAATATGTATGTATTAAACTTGTTAAATGACTGCCGTTATCTCCGTTGCTAGTTTTATTGAATGCTTTCTTGTGTAGCACTATTCTTATGTTACTATGTTTTTTATTTGTCCCTTTTCTTTTCATATATTAATTAGATTTTTTTTCATTTGCGGTGGACCGTTTGACTTCAGTAGGTAGGTTTAACTCGGTTCACTCTAAAGTAGTTTGCTTTCTTTAAAAACAATTAATTTGGTGAATGGATAAGATGGAGGGGGACTTTATTTGCTTTTCAAATCCTCCCTTGTCAAAAGGAGGACTTAGTTCATGTACCCAGAAAATGCACGATACGGTGTATTTGTTTGCTTTAAATATAAGCTTGAGTGTTGCTTGCTTAGAGGAATCAACTTTAAAATACCATCCTCAGAAAACAAGTTTCAGCTCAAGACAGCATGGGATCACTGGGGAGCTGCCCTTTAAGTATGTGTCATCTCCCACTCTGGCCTTGCTTCTCTCTGACCTTGAGCCATGATTGCTTGGGCAGAGTTGGAAGGTGTGAATGAATTCGTCTGATTAGATTTATTTAAATCACTGAAATGAAAAACTTACTACCATTGCAAAATCTACCCAAATAGGCCACCCAGGTTAGCCAGTACCAGCCTTTGGGAATAGAAAGTGATGAGGGTTCACAAAAGAGCTTGACCAATGGCAGGAAGAAAATCAGCTGTCTTGGTTTCTGGGGGCAGGGGCTAGCCATTGAGCAATGGTTTTAGTGGTTGAATTACACCCAGGGACAATGGAGGGAAAAGATTGAGCCACTCTCTCATTCGATTTTGAACATGTATAGCTCCCATACTTCTCCTAATATTTTGTTAATATCCCTGAGGGATTCTGAGAAAAGAAGGGGTGGACAGATCATCAGGATTTGGGATTAAATCAGACTATGGAGCACTTACTAACTCCTAACAGAATGCATAGCATTTATATTAAGTGCTGAAGAGACCAAAACACAAAATAGAAGATGTATCCTTTGGCTTTATTGGTCTAACTAAATTAAAGCATAGGCTAGAAGAAATATGGTAGAAATTTATCCTAGAAAGTAAGCTTGATCACAGTCCCTGCTGAGACAGTTGTAAGGCAAGTCCCAACCAGGATATTAGCAGCTGGAATTAAAAATAGATTGAGGATTTAAAAGGGAGTGGAAGGCGTGGTTTGAAGTGTTGATTTTATGAGCTAAAAGATTTGTACTTGCTTAATGATGAACTGGAGTGAGATGAGGTTGCATTTCTTACTGTTCTTAATATGCCATTTTATTCAGGTCTACATGCAACATTTACTAGAACAGCCAATAGTACTGTTAGACTAATTCAGTTGTCTAGTTTCTTTTCCTTTTCCTAATTTACAAATATAAAAAGATAAGTAAATCAAGTATTGTTATATAAAATTACTTCAATTTGTAGCTGTAACTGCATTTCTTGAGATGATAAAGAAATATGTTAAGAGATTGCCATGGTATTCTTCATTATAGGTTCTGTCCTAAGAGTTAAAAAGAATCTAGGGGGGAAAAGAACCTAAGGACTATCCCACCTAAGGGCTTTCATCTAGCCCTAATTATTAGTGCTCCTGTCTTGTAAAATTTTGCATGCTCATCCTGTTATGATAAAATAGTTGCTCAAGTTTATTAAAAATAAAATAATAGCTCTTGCTAGCATGATCACATCATTCCTAAATAATAAGTATAGTATCTTAATATGAAAATAATTTTTGAATATTTTTATGAATGGGTTTTAACTTTCATTGTACTGCAGATTCAAATCTTGAATACAGTTTATCAGATGAGTATTGCAAGCATCACTTCTTGGTTGGTCTACTTCTGAGGGAAACCTCCATTGCTCTGCAAGACAATTATGAGATCAGATATACAGCTATCTCTGTCATAAAGAATCTTTTGATAAAACATGCATTTGATACTAGATACCAGCACAAGGTAAGGATGCCTGTGTAATCATCAATATTGCATTAGTAGATTTCTGTTAAGATTTTATACTGAAGTTTTCAGTGAGGAACATAATGTGAACATTGAGGAACTTATTTTAGAAATAAGTTTTGTTTCAGTTTCAAATGAGTAGGTTTTTCAAATATTGTTTAGTTAACTGTTAAAGAAATATGCTGGTTTCTCCCTTTGGTCGTATTTTGTCCTGCTTTCCCAGGAGTAAGGATTCTGGGAGAATATTAAGAATGAGAGAACAATAGAAAATAGTCACTTTGAGCAAGAAGCAACCAATCGATGTTTCTTATATTGATATTTTTCTCATTCTCCTTTCTTTCCCCTCTAAAATTAAATTCTTAAAAAAAAGAAAATCATTATTTTGAATCCCACTGATTATTCAGAAATTCAAGCTGATTTATGTTTTATTAAGAAGTAGGATTTATGATATAACTATTTCATTCTTCCTTTTTAATAGTTTGTTTAGGCCTGTGAAATTTTTTCATTACATTTAATAGATGTCCTATCTGCCCCCTCACCCCCAGTCATTTTTCCTTTGTCAAAATGGCAGCACCACCGTAGATTTTGCTCTCCAGGACCTCAATACATGGCCTCAACTGCCTCTAGCATATCCAAATATAAGTCACCCCAAAACACTTAATTTTTATGAGTTGATAATAACAAGAGATATTGCATAAAGTACTATTCGCTTGTATACATGCCCTAAAAGTTTTTATAAACCAACCTTTATTGAACACATCTAGAAAGATGTAGAAGTCCCTTTGTATAGTCAGAGTTGTAAGAGAGAAAAAAAAAATCAAACTTGCTATTCCCACACTGAAACCTGCCAGTGGAACCTGCTACCAGATATCAGGTGGCACTATGGCATGCTGATCTGACATGTTGGAATGGTTCATGAGTAAGGCGTTCTCAAGCAGTCCTTGGACCTGGGATTTCTCATTGATTCTGCCTTGATGAAGGGCATGACACCTGTAAATCAGTTCATGTGCTACATTATTTATCCAGGCTATAGGTTTGGCTGTTTTGACTGAATAAGCTGGTGGATTTAGGCATTGTTTCTAGTAACTTTGTTTTTAACCCAATCTACCAATTGTGCTCCTGTACTCTGTTCATAGACCCACCGTTTGGGCATCATGTTATGTGATTTTGGTTCTGAACCTCCTGGATGGTTTCCCAAGGCTTCTGTCCTCTTTGCTGGCAGATCCTCTCCTTTTCCTGAGCAGATAGAGTCTATGTATTTACTATATTACTTATACCAAGATGAATATTTTGATAGCTATTTAGGACAATTTCACACTAAAAGATGGACACCTCAATGAAAAAAATCATTCTCTGGAAACCCAATTTTTTAATTGAGGAAAATGCAATGTGTATTTTCCTTCCCTGAATAAACTGGAAGTGTTGTCTTAGTAAAAGGAACAAACCAAAAAACACTGGTTTATGTTTGGATAGCATAACCATTTCATGATTTGTTACATAAACAAATTATAATTTTTCAAAAAATCATATACTCTTGTAGCCATGAGTACCCTTTCAAATATACCTTAAAAGTGATTAAAACATGATAAGTATGTCAAATATAAAATATGTAATAAGAAGTTTTTCTTCTTACTGAATAAATGTGGATGTGGCTATAAAACTTACATATATTGTTACATAAGTGTCTGTGTGTGAAGTCCACAGCTGTAGTTGTTATTTGCTGCACCTTTAACATATATATTCAAATCTTATTAACACTAAATCCTGTGCGCTTGAGAAAGTATACTATATGGATTTAGAATAACCTAACTTACCTGCTATCAAATGACTCAATGTAACATCATATTGTTTCATAATTTGTCCCTTTGTTTTTACATTAAAAAATAAAATTATGTTACTTATTATAATCACTTTGGAAAACTGATTTGGAGATGGAACATTTTTTTTTCTGCAGTATTCCCATTTCTCCTTAATAAACAGAAAATGCCTGCCAACTGTATCCAGTTATATTTCCTTATGTACAAATAAAATTTTTTTATATTCTTTTTTTTTAAAGTTTTATTTAATATTTTTAGAGAGAGGCAGAAGGGGGGAAAGACATCAATGTACGGTTGCCTTTCACCTGCCTCCAGATACAGACCTGGCTGGAGCCCTGGCTTGCAACCTGGTTATGTGCCCTGGCTGGGAATTGAACCACTGACTTTTAGGTTCACAGGCCAGTGCCTTATTCACTGTGCTACCAGCCAGGGCAAAAATTTTTTTTATCCTCACTCAAGGACATTTCTTTATTGCTTTTAAAGAGAGAGGAAAGGAAAGAGAGAATCATCTATGGGAGAAAGAAACATTTATCAGTTGCCTGCTCTATACACCGGGGATCATACATGCCCCACCTGGGGATTCACCCAGAACCTGACCCCCAACCCAGCCATGTGCCCTGACTATGAATTGAACTTGCAACCTTTTGGTTGTGGGATGATGCTTCAACCAAGTGAACCACACTGGCCAGGACTAATAACAACTGTTTTTAGTTACAAATTTTGCTAGTGTTTTTAATGTGATTTCTGTTATTGTATAAAGTAGATTAAAACTCCTTAGCTTTGAGATGTTATTTATTACCTATTGCAGGTTGCATTGTTTTTGTCTCATTGTAACTATAATAACATTCTCCCCTTTAGTGTAGTTTGCTCTGTTACATGCCCCATTTTAGGTGAATGTTGATTATTGACTTAACACGAGTTAACTGGTATAATATATCTAAATGAAAATATATCTTAAAAGCCATCCATTCCAAACATGCTTAAGCAAACCTTTTTTTTTTTTTTAAGATTTTATTTCATTATTTTTAGAAAGAGGGGAAGGGAGAGAGAGGCAGAGACAGAGAGAGAGCGACATCAATGTATGGTTGTGTTTCACCTGCCTCCAGCCACGGACCTGACTGGAGACCTGGTTTGCAACCTGGTTATGTGCCCTGGCTGGGGAATCGAACCTGCAACCTTTGTGTTCGCAGGCCGGCACCTTATCCACTGCACTACCACCCAGGGCTAAGGCAAACCTTTAAAAATGCTAGTTACCACTGTGTGCTGGTTAACTGCTGCTTATGCCAGCAATTAGTGGCGAAAAGTGTCTTATGCAATGTGGAGGGTAATGTCTTTAGCTGTGATTTCAAAGAATTCACAAGCCCTGGCAGGTGGCACAGTGGATAAGGCAACAGCCTGTGAACCCAAAGATCGCTGGTTCGACTCCCAGCCAGGGCAACTTAATCAGGTTGCAAGCCAGGTCTCCAGCCAGGTCCATAGCTGGAAGCAGGTGAAAGGCAACCATACATTGACATCTGTCTCCCTCTCTGCCTCTCTCCCTTCCCTTCTCTCTGAGAATAATGAATAAGATCTTTAAAAAAAAAAAAAAAAAGAATTCACAGGAAAAGTACAAAGTGAACTTCCCCTTCCTGAAGGAAGAAGTTGTACTCCTCCCACCTACCCCAATCTCTTCAGATGAAAACGAAGTTAAAGTGGTATCACTAGTGCCTTACCTAGAGGTGGAACTTTACATACAGATGCTCCTCAATTTCATATAAGGTTACATACTTATAAACTCATTGTATATTGAAAATACTGTAAGTTGAAAGTATATCTAGCACGCACCTTACTGAACATCCTAGCCTAGCCTATCCTAAATGTGCTCAGATAACTTGCAGTAGCCCACAGTTGGGAAAAATCTTCAAACACAAAGCCTATTTTATAATCAATCAGGCATTGAATATCTCATCATTTATTATGCGTATCACTTTCACACCATTGTAAAGTCAAAAAACCATAAGTTGAACCATTGTAAGTTTGGGACAATCTGTATTTTACATCACATATTTGGACATAATTTACTTTTTAAAATTCTGAAGGTAGTATATGTGTGTATACACACACACACACACACACACACAAAAAAAAAACTATTGTCTATAAGTAAGTTAAACATTATGCCTGTTTGAGTGTTTGAGGTTTTAGACTGTGGGAAAGATTGAAATACCAAGCTCATTACCTTTTCAGTGACTTGTAATGCCATTTCCTCTTTGTTCAAAAGCTTCAGACAGGTATTGAATGAGCATAGGATTCTTTCCAATAGAACTTTGCTTCATGGCCCTGGTTAACCAGAGCTTCACTTCCTTTTTCCGTATGGTCCAAAGAATTCACAGATGGCCTGAGTAAGCAGCCATTTGTCAAATACAAATTATGATGCCAAAGTGAGGGTAGAGAGAGGCGCTTTAAGCACCCATACTTTTCATAATAATGTGCCCTAAAGGTCTTATCTAAATCTCCAGACAAGCCTCCCAAAGTCCTGAAATATGGAAGGCAACTCTTGTACACAAAAGTCACTGTTTTTGCTGATTTAAGTGTATGTACATATCTGGTGAAGAATGTCTATAACTGAGAAAAGCCATAAATAAATTTGTATAAGAGGTACCACATTATTAAGACTATTGTGGCCAGCTTTATTTACATATTTACAAATATATCAATCTCCTAAGCCGTATAATTGACTTAGGTGGCCAAGATCACATTATTTTAACTGCGGCTTTAGTCCAAGCAAAGCAATGTTTCTTAAATGGATACAGTAATTTATTGTTTTTTCACTTTATCCATCCATCCATCCATCCAGCTAGCCAGCTAATGAACAAGTATATTGGCCATCTGCTATGTGCCCAGGCCCTGAGGATAAAGCAGTGAATAGGACAGACGTGATTCCTGCTGTCATGAAATTCAGCCCTCACTGGAGTTAAAGACTAGGACTGATATGATCTGCTTTATAGGTCAACTGTTACTAAAACTAAAACAATAGTTTACATTATGTAGTTAGTTGTAATTGAGGCATATGATTTGACTCTGTATGTAAATTCAAATATCAACATTGTTCTGCAGTAATTAGTTTTGAGACTGTAAGTATAAATAGACTCATGCTTCACTAATTTGTTATGGATATTAGCTTGCTTTTAGTTTTTAAACTGATAGGTGGAGCCAACTTTATTTGTAATATATATGTATTACAAATATATATTGTATATATTTTATACCTATCAAGCTTTTTTTAAATGTATTTTTAAATCACAGTTGACATGCAATATTTATTATATTAGCGTCAGGTGTATGATATATCTATTAGACATGAATATATCTTATAAAGTTATCACCCTGATAAGTGTAGTACCCATCTGGCACCATACATAGTTATTACAATATTACTGACTACATTTCCTATTTATTCATCTTAATCCTTTCACCTTTTTCATCCAATCCCCAAATTCCCACCTCCCCTGCAAATATAGCAGTGGTCAGTGTATTCTCTGTATCTGTGTGTTTCTGTTTTGCTTGCTCTTTTATTTAGTTTTTTAGATTCCACATATAAGTGAAATCATTATACCAAAAAGATTGCCTCGTGATAATTCTTTTTCAGAATCAACAAGCCAAAATAGCACAATTGTACCTCCCATTTGTTGGACTGCTTTTGGAAAATATACAACGATTAGCAGGTCGAGATACCTTGTATTCTTGTGCAGCCATGCCTAATTCTGTAAGTAGTAATGTGTTTCTATTGGCATTTATCTTGTTTTATTGACTATATTTGGAATTGGCATCATACGCTGTGTGGTCTCAATCTAAATGGTTCGCTTTTTACTCTCAGTTTATATTTCTTGAACATGAATGTGTATATGAATCACCTGGGGAATTTGTTAAAACAAAATCTAACTTAGCAGGTATGGGTAGAGCTTTTCATTATACATTTCTAACAAGTTTTTGGCTCCTTCTGATCCAAGGACCACCTTTTTAAGTAACGAGGTCCAAGAGAACACCAAAAATCCCCTGTACTCAGTGTTTTAAGAATTGTTGTTCTTGTCTTCATGTATTTATTCAACTTAAAAAGTGAACAGAACATTTCTTTACCACGAAAATGTTAGGCAGCAGGGATTAAACTGTATTCCTTTGCTTCTCTCCTCCCCTGACAGCCTCCTTTCAGCACTTCTTGATGAGTCACTTTTAGCTCATCACAATTGGTCTGTGCCTTTTTCTCCCCTTAGAATTCGAGAATTCAAAGGAACTTTGGAGGTGATAAGTTTGCCATTTGGCCAAACACCATTTGCCATTATAATAATTAAAACTTTCCTTCTCGTATTAGATCTAAAAGGGTTTTATCTCATCACTTGTCGTTCCAAACCCTATACACTCTTGGTTAATGCGCTTCTGGATATGCTCCATTTTTACCAAACATCCTATTAAAATGTGGTGCTTAGAATTGTACACTTTAAAGTCTGCCCAGTGGGACTGTTAACTCCTGCCCCCCCCCACCACCACCACCATGTTCTCTGTGGCCCACATCACCTTTACTCTTGCAGTAGCCATGTCACATTGTTGTGTGGTAGGTTAAACTGTGTCTTTTACATCTTCCTTTGGAAGTCCCCCTATCTCAAGTTGGCAGGCCCTGCCCCAGGTTCCCCAGAAAGCTGCTTCTAAGCCTCCCTGGTGGCTTTATTATTATCTGTAGCTCCCCATTATGTCACCTACCTTGGTGTCGGGCTGGTGTTTCTTTACAAACACTGTAGCTCATGCTATGTTTACTCCTAACATTTGACAGCGATATTTGGAAATATTTTACTTACCTGATTTTTTTCTTTGGCAGCTCAATTTCACCTAGGGCTCCTGGTCACACCTCTTTCTCCTTCTAGCATTGCCTCTGATTCTAAGCAGGAGAATTGAACCAGGCTGCACCAGTTAGGGCTTTTAACAGTCATCTAGAGTTATGTCCCTTAGCCAGAGGACATGATTACTTCAGTATGCTCGTACTCAATTTTGTCTTAAGATTTGTCACCTAAATACCAATACTGATACCTGATTTAGGTTTTCACAGCAAGTTTTGTTTAAAATTAGGGTATCATTTTATACTACTAATTTGAGTTCTTAACCCTTGTGTACAAATTTAAATGACAGGGGTATCACATTTTGTTACAGGCATCCAGAGATGAATTTACATGTGGATTCACTTCACCTACAAGTAGAGGGAGTCTAAGCACTGACAAAGATACTGGTAATTAAATCCTTTAAAGATTATACATCAACTGGCTGTTTAGAAATGTATCCTTTCTGTATTTTTGAAATACTTTGTAATAAAAACTATACATAGCATAAGCTCTACTAAAACTTAATTAAAATCTGACTCACACTTGCAGCCACATCTTTTTGCTTAGGTTCCTTGTCTATGCTTATTTAAAAATATAGCTTATTATACTGAAAAAGTAAAGAACAGTGAGAAAACACTGACCTCTGATTCTCTTAGCTGTCTCTGGTCTTGGATAGACACCTGCCTTTTTTGGGCTCAAGTTTCCTTATCTATAAAATTATTTCCCAAATTGTGTGGCTTTATTTGATGACTTTCAAGGAATTTCTTGTAGTTTTACACATAGAAAGTGTTTCAAGAGGTACAAAAAATGCTTGCACTTTATTTGGCTTAGTATGTGTTTTGATAGAATATATTTGTATCTTTACTTAAATTAACCTAGTACTTATTTTAAAATATATTTTTGATAATTCATCCTGTGGCTAACAAGGACGTGGCTTTTCTTTCCAGCTTATGGGTCTTTTCAAAATGGACATGGAATTAAGAGGGAAGACTCAAGAGGTTCCCTCATCCCAGAAGGAGCAACTGGATTTCCAGAACAGGGCAGCACTGGTGAAAATGTAAGAACCAAAATATCTAGGACAACCCTAATGGTGATGTTTTAGGCTACAACAATCTTTCTTTTTGTTTATATAAGAGGCTCTCTACTCTCCTGTAGTCTGTCCTGGATTTATAAAAAGCCTCCCATAATTTTTTGGAAATTTTAGCACCTCCTTCCTATCCAGGACGCTATTACTTTGATATCTTAAACTTTTTATAGGGGCCAAGGCATTCATCTTTTAAGAGTTCTAACTCAGAATACCTCCTTTAACCCCTAGTACACTGTTCTAGAGAGGGAAGGTTCAAGTTTAAAATAGCTAATGTACCTTGTCATTTAGAACAAATCACTTCCTGCCAGGATTAATTCAACCTTTCATTCTTTTGTAATTGAAGAAAAAATTACATTAACTTGGGAGAAAAAAAATAGGTCCCCGAATCAAAGATCTCAGCATTCCAGTATCACTTCATCAGAATGTACTCTCCAACTCGTAGTTTTTCAAGTTTATGGGAGGTGTCTGCCTTGAGCAAGAGGATCCTCATTTTAGACCAGTAAAACCTTGTCATGCTACTATACAAAATCATTGAGTCATATAAAATTAGCATTAAAAAGGTCAATAAAAATAATAAATTTCAACTTTCAGCTTACAATTGAAAATTGAGATAGTGATTTAGGATAAGTCACACAACTCTGGCAGGGCCAGACCTGGACCCTGATCTTCTTACTCTAGCACTTTCCCCCCTATATCATGGCACTCACAGTGTGCATCCGAATTCCATGGGAGGCGTAATAAAATAGATGGCTGGGCCACAGCCCTCGAGTTTCTGATTGGGGTCTTGGATGGTACCTGCTTATTTGTATTTCTAAGTTCCCAGGTGATGCTCATGCTGGTGGCTGGGAAGCACCCCTTGAGAACCATTGGGCTATGCTTCCTTAAGCCTTTGGATGAATAGTAATTTATTCACAAAGATTTCTATTTCACATCATTTAGATTTATGACAACAGACACTGTCATAAGTAAGGCAAATAAAGGACACAGAGGTTAAATGACTTGCTAGTAGTCACACAGCCAGATAGCATTCAATAACTAGATGTTTTACTCTTAAGTTCTTTCTTAGTAAACCCTACTTTATTAAATATACTCGTATATCCCCAGCCCAGTTTAACTCAACTGAAAGTATTGACTTAACAAGGGCAGATTCTTTATATTACTCTATTTATATAAATCCCCAAAAAGGTCAGATCTTGTCATGCTTAACAACTGGTAACGTTAACAAGTCATTAAATAATGGGAATGTCACTATTTTGTAGAAGCGCTAGTTTTGAAGTATTACTGAGTCCTCCTTATTGTGTTTATCTTATAATATCATTACCTCTTATTTTTTAATATTATATTATTTTTAAGGATTCTTTTGTTTTCAGAGAGAAGGGAGGGAGGCAGAGAGGGAGAGACACATCAACGTATGGTTGTCTTTCACCTGCCTCCAGCTATGGACCTGGCTGGAGATCTGGCTTACAACCTGGTTATGTACTCTGACAGGAGAATTGAACCAGTGACCTTTGAGTTCGCAGGCTGGTGCCTTATCCTTTGAGCCAACAGCCAGGGCTCCTTACCTTTTTAAATACAGGTTTTATGACCTATAGTTTGGAGTTTGGATTTTAGTAAATTCCATGGAGATATTTTCAAAATGTTTCTTATACTTCCATGTACCTCAGTTAGGTTCCTCCTTAATGTAACAGCTATTTTTCCTAGAATAGCCACATACAGCTATTTAAAATGCTTACCATTAAAATAAAAGGCCTATGGGAATTAAATATTAACAATATTCATGACTCTATCTTGATAAAGACCCAAGGTAATTTCCAGTAATATTACTAGGGGCAGTAGCAACAAAACACCCATTTGCCTTCCAAGTGTGATATAAAAATTTGTATTTGTAAAAAAAAAAAAAAAAAATTTGTACTTGTGCTAAGAATTTTCCCAAGCAGGACTAACAATAAAAATAGTTATTGAGTTAAAAGCTATGGAAAACTGTTGTACCAATATTATTACAAAAGTCCTGTCTTTCTATTATTATAGACCCGACAGAGTTCTACAAGGAGCAGCATATCCCAGTATAACCGATTGGATCAGTATGAAATCAGAAGCCTGTTGATGTGCTACCTGTATATAGTAAAAATGATTTCTGAAGGTGAGTTTCTAGCATATTAAGCCTGGACCCCACTAGACATCTACCCCACAGACTCAAGTTTCATGCAACAAATCTTTGACCATTATCTAGACCACATGCTCCTTAAAAACAGATCTTTGAAAATTCTTTGAAATGTTCCTGTTCCTGTGTTTTAAATTAACATGTTCATTTCAGTCATACACACCTGATTCTTTGAAAAAAATTTTTTAATTTGAAATTTAATTTCTACAATAGTTTTAGAAGTGCTAAAATTTTTTTCATGCAGAGCATATAATACATTAAATGACCAGTGTACACTAATAACCAGAATTCATATATAACACTTTAGCTCTTATTTGACCCAGGATTTGGAAAATCATAAGCAAAAAAAAAGAAAAAAGAAAAAAAAAACCAGGAAGGGATCTTTAAGGGTAAGGAATGCCACTGTTGCTTTCTTACTACCACAGTATGGTTGTGTTATGCTGTCAAGTTCTTTTACAGGCTATTTTCCCCACTTTGTATGGAGTCACGAGGAGGGACCCCCAAAAAACTGGAATAATCTTACAGAGGGCAGGTCCCTTATAGTACAGGCTTCCCCCTTTAGGTGAGTGTTTTTGGAACCCATGTGTGTCAGTCAGTGTACCAGTTGGCATTGGTGTGAGGGGCTGGCTTCAGCTTCAGTGAATTTTTTGGAAGGTTTTCACGTATTTCCCCATTTCATAATGGGTGATTTATGAGTGCTCCTGCCCACCCACACCATGCTAAGTGTTGAGCAGTTTTTGAGCAGAAATGGCTTGACCTTCATGCCCCACTCTCCCTAAACACCAGATCTTACCCTGAGTGATTTTCTGGGGGGGTTTCCCCTGGATAAAAAAGTCTTCAAAGGGAAACTTTTTGTCAATGTGTAAGAGGTGAAACAGAAAATGGCAGAAGAATTAAAAGGCACAAAAATTGATGAGTTCAAAAATTGTTTTTGAGCAGTGGAAAACATGTCCCTATAGCCGTATTATATCAAATGGAGAGTACTTTGAAGGTGACTGAAGTTTTTATAAATTCTGGGGTTTTTTGGGTCCCCCCTCGTATATTACTGATTAGTATTTTCAGTTCTTCTTTACAGTATATGATATAATATGACCAAAAGATGATCATATGTTACATTTCTTTTGGATCTGGAAGTAAAGTCAGTTTATCTTTTCCCAAATACTACATTTATTCACACATTTCTCTCCCTTTCCTGCCTATCCCTTCCCTTTCTGAATATTTTTGCTCCAAAAAAAAAAAAAAACATATGCAGGAATAAAGAACATAAAAGCACCTGGGTTCTGATCATCATAGTTGTTACAATTTACTTAGTTTCTATTTTCAGTAAATACTATTTGTAATAATACAGGATAAATAATAAAAACAATTCAGTTGATAGCTAGAGAGACATTAAAACAAATCAATAGCTAGATATAAACAATAAATTCTAAGGTACATTAATAAAACAGTAAATAAACCCTAACCGATGTGGCTCAATTAGTTGGGCATCATCCTGCAAAGCGAAGGGTGCCTGGGTTGCAGGTCCAGTCCTAGGTCGGGGCCCATCTGCCAGGCAGCTGATTGATGTTTCTCTCCCTCTGGTCCTGGGTCGGGGCACGTCTGCGAGGCAACTGATTGGTGTTTCTCATCTCGATGTCTCTCTCCTCTTTCTCCTTTCCTCCCCCTCTAAAGTAAATAAAATCTTAAACAGTAGTTAAAATAACTAACATTTTTAAGTTATAAGAATATATGATTTTAAGTAAAAGTCAAAGAGTATGTTGAGGCTGTGTGATAGGCCTCCATGTTTTGGGGGGGAAAAATGAGTAAGAAAAGACCATTTTCAACCTGGTGGTATTTTGTTCCAGGGGATGATGGATCAGTTAACAACTACAGCTGCAGCTGTTATGTCTTCCCATAAGATGAAAAGTGGGAAAATGTAGATAGTGACTGCTAACGGGTTTCTTCATAGTGTGATGAAGATAATCTAAAACTGTAGTGATAGTTTTACAACTTTTTGAATATACTATAAACTGTTGTACTGTGTACTGTTTAAATGGGTCTGTTTTATGGTACATGAATTTTTCTCAATAAATTTGTTTAAAACAAACAAACAAACAAAAACCCTCAACAGACACATGAAAAAATAAAAAGAAAAAAGAAAAAAAAAGTTGATTACCACTATAACCCAGGGAAAATAAGACTGGGTTGGGGGTGGTGGAGAAAAGAGAGGAGGAAGAGATGCACTGCTGTTAGTTTTCTCTTCTACTCCGGTACATGTGCATACACATGTGCATGCACACACGCACACACACACACACCATATACTGTGACATACGCACGTGGTGTGCGCATGTGCACACACATACACACACACTCACATACCATATACCAGTGATAAGCTCCTGGCTGCTTTTTTATTGTCATGGGTAAAACCATAACTGGTGTTTCTTGAGAACTTCATAGGTCCTCCTTCTTTTGTAAAATGTTGACCTTTATTTGCTGAATATTTGGTCTTGTTTAATTAGGTTTTTCTTCCTCTTTTGCCTTTTCATTTTTAATAAGTTGTATACAGTCTGTGTCATATCTTTTTATCTTTTGTACATTTAAAGTCATGCTGTATGGTATCTTTAAGGTCATGTTCATTTCATTCCAAGAAATAATCGTTTCTGGATCCTCATCAGTGGATATATTCTAGTTACTTTGCCCAGTCAAGTGAATAATTTATTTCAGTCACTATATATGCATTTAAATGTTGAACTCCCTTCAGGTCTCTGGGTTTTTAAACAGTTCATCAAGAGTATCAACTTGGTTTCAACAAAACAAGAAGTCCTATCAGATCTTCTCTGGGCTTTCTTTTTTACTGGCTCATAAACAGTAGCAACTTAATCTCAACAGAAAGATAACTTTTCTATGGAAGTAGAGGGAGCTGAAGTTTAACTGGCAAAAAATCAGTTTAAAGTCTTAGACATTTTCCAAACTATGTTTTAGTCTTATTGCCTTTTGTTCTGAGAAATGTAATTAAGAGTCAGAGATTATCAGTTACATGGTATGAATTGACTGCCAAACTGCCCTGTGAAAGAAAAGCAGTTTCCTTAAGAGAGAGGAAAGAGATACCTACTTCCTTTTTGCAGATTTCATTCGCGCTTTTCTCTTTATCCCAGATCCCAAAATGGAACTCTGGGCATCACCTTGAGGCTTATTACCACTACACACTGCTGCATCTGCAGATTCATTAGTTTTCTTTCTCAGAGTCGATCGTTCACTGGAAGGTTTCTGGCAACTGGCATCTCTCTCTGAGTAACGAGGAATGCCAATTGATCTTTTCCTGTTAGTATAGTCCAAAGGAAATACATTTGAAGAGAGTGTTTCCTTTCTCAGTGTGAAAGAACGAAGGGAGGCTGTGGTTTGAGGCATGTCTTCTTCTGAAGTTTCAGACACTACTTGAATTTCTGGGGTTTCTTCTTCAGCAATACTGGAAAAGCTCCAAGAGAAGCCCTTCTGAGTAGAGGTCTTCTGTACGGAGCCTTTACACGTAAACGGATCTTGCTTTTTTGCCTGGCCACGCTTGCCTTCAGAAAGGTTTGAGACAGCGTGAAATTCACTACTCTTTTGAGCATTCTGTGTCGTTGCGGAAGGGAAAATGATAGGCGACTTCTGGTCGCCAGACCCTCCTGAAGCAGGTTTACTGGTGGAAGTGTTAGAGGCAAGCTTCTCGAAAGAGTTCTCGGCCATGTCAAAGAGGTCCTGGCTACGATACAGAATTGTCAGCTGCGGGCTCTGTTGCCCTTTTTCCCCTCCGGATTCTGTCTGTTCAGGACCCATCAATTGCTCTATGAATTTCAGAGGCTGATACTCCTGCTCTCCTTCAGGTTCCTTGACAGAAAAGACTGAGGCCGTCCCTTGAGCACAAGGAATGAAGTCATCGTCACTCTCTGAAACAGGACTTAACTTTTGCTGAGACAACTTAAGTTTTTCAGAGAGCACTTTGTTTTCTTCCCTTAGTTTATTCCTTTCCGCGGTAATCTCAGCAATAAACTTAAGGTTTTGTTGTTGGATAGCATAGAATTCTTGCTGTAGGGTCGTCTTATACGTTTCATTCACTGAACAGCGTTCGCATGTTTTCGAGCGCAACTGATCGCGCAAGGCCTGAATGGTGCCACTGAGGACTTTTTGTTGCTCAGTCAACTCTTTAATTTTGGCTGTGGAGCCTGTTCTCCTCCCATCTAACAACCGCTCTTTCCTCAAATTGGTTAATTTGGCCTGTAAACGGTGTAGCTCTTTGTCATGGAGCTCTTTCAGTGTTAGCCAGGCCTTTTTAAAATCGTCACTCGACACGTCACATAAACTTAACCCCACTTTACCACTTTCTGGAGGTATCTCCTCACCCTTACTGTCTTCGCCACCCATGTTCCCTGCCTGCATCATGTCTCACCGATTTGGGGTTTGGAAACGGTCGAGACAGGCCAACGGCCTGACACCGCCGCTGACGAGACGATGGTTCAAGAGTTTCTGAGTAGAGCTAGGCCGCAGATACGATAAACCGTCACGCCTTTTACAGACCTTATGCGAGTCTTCCTCAGGGCACGGGGTGGGTGCAGGGGTGGCTCAGGAACGGCTCAGGTATGGAAAAAGGTGTCCCAGGTTTCTGGTGGAAAGGAGGTCTCAGTCTTCCGACAGGAAAAGCAAGTCCTCGAGGCAGCGAAGATGGCGCCTCCGACCTGCCGCCAAGAAGAGGCCGGAAACCCGGTGATTTCTGGGAGTCTAGCGTCGCCTAGCTGAGACGCATCCAAAGGCGGGGCATTGAGGGGGGGGGCACGGGGGAACCAGAAGTTGCTGCTAACTTAGTTTTTTTTTTAAAACATGTAATTAGACTCAAGGCTAACATTTTTAATTTTTGATGCTCAGTATTTTATAATCATTGGAAATTGTCAGGACTTATGGTCTTCAAAAAATTAAAAGTAAAGTCAAAACCCCCACACTCTTACTTCTTTTTACCCCTGCGTATGGCCATTGTTGTCTAGTCCTCCATCGCTCTCTTGAAGAGGCTCTAGCTGGGCTTGCAACTTGGTGATATGCCTACTTCTGCAGGATCTCTGAGATGTTTATATTTTTAGAAGAGGATCTGCTGACACCATTAGCTATATCTGAGTAGGATGAAAAGGGATTGGAAGGTTAAGTGGCTGCAATTTCCTTTTAAAAAAAAAAAATCTCCACAAGTAGGTGTGTTGGAAATAAAGAAATAGGTAAAAAAAAAAAAAAAAAAATACGTACGTGATAAATTTGAAGGACTTTTATATCTGGAAGGTGTGTGTGTGTGTGTGTGTGTGTGTGTGTGTGTGTTGCCATGACTTCAGAGTTTACATTAAAAGGCAAAGAGGAGGGAAAAGATTATCTGTTTTTTCTAGAGCTTACAATTCCCAGACATTTTGGTTCACGTAGCTCTTTGAGTAGCAGGCAAAGGTACTTGACACCCCTGCCCTTCTGCAAAATGCACATGAACACACCATCTTGCATAAAATTTTGGGAAGCTAATTAAAAACCCCAGGCCTGCTTCCTTTCCTTTGTTTTTAGATGACATGAAGATTGGGATAAGCTATCCAAAAAGAGCATTTACAAAATAAGAATGTTGAAGTTAAAGTAATTACAAATTAAGGGCTATATTTGAAATTAATACAAAAGAATACAGTGTGTATTGGACAGAATTGGCTGAGAGTTGATGGTTGCTGAAGCTAATTTATTAGTACTTTGGGGTTCAACAATGCTATTTTGCTCTGATTATTTTAAAATCTAATACTTTATTCCTTTTTTTTTTTCAGATACTCTCTTAACTTACTGGAATAAAGTATCTCCCCAGGAACTCATAAACATTCTTATACTTTTAGAGTAAGTTCATTTATTTTCATAATTTTTTTCTCTTATTTGGGAAAGTTTAATATTTATACACAGTAAAATATTACCTTTTCCTGGTTTTAACATCTTGTTTGCTGGTAATGTAGGAAATGTTAAACTATTTTGCTAATATAGATGCTGACATACAGATTCTTCACACATAAAAGAAAAACATGATGATGAAATGCTTGTCATATTATAAAAATCTCTAGCTAAAGATAGACAATTTTTATAGCCTAGCAGGAGTCTTTCTGTGACCCAGAACATTAGAAGTGGCATCAGCTGTCCTAAATCATTCAGAGCAGATGCTAACTTAATACAGCAGCTTAAATTATCGGAATTTAGAATGTGTGCTATGAGAGAGAGCTCAGTAATTCCACCACTTCAGGAATGCATAGATAGAAACATTGATTGATTTAGGTATGTTCATTCCAAGGCACTTGGAAAAATCTAGTCTTTTTTTTCCTAAGCAGAAGCGGAAAGATGTTCTATTCAGGGTGGGGCAAAAGTAGGTTTATGGTTGGTTGTAAGTATGCGAAACACAGTTTATTCTTGTATTATTACTCACTAATTATTGTATTTTTCATATGAACAGCTGTAAATCTACTTTTGCCCCACCCTATATTTTATGCTGAGCTATTTTTACATGAATGAAAACTAAAAGAAAATAGAAGGAAATGTAGAAAAATTTTAAGTAGTACATATATATATATATATATGATAGTGTGCATGCATGTCTCTCAAAAAACACAAAAGATAATGCATAAATACTTATCAAAATATTGCAGAAATTGGCCATAAAAACAGTTAAGATTAAAAAGAAAATAAACTACTCTAATTTTATTGAAATACTTACTGATGCAATTATATGATGTTGGGGAATTACTTCAAAAACTCTGGTTTTTGGGAGGGTGGAGGGATAGCAGAGGACCTGTTCAGGGTACCGGTTAAACAGAAATGGCTATTAATTGATCATTGTTGAGGCTGGTGGGTGCTGGGTACATGGGAGGTTAATAGACTGTCCTCCATAATTTTGTATGTGTTTGAGATTTTCATCAATAGAAAGTATTTTAACATCACTATTAAAAAGTATAGCTATTACCCCAATTTTAAGGGCTTAAGAAGCTTTTTAGGTATTCATAACTGTACTAGAACACCAAGGATGATTTACATTGACGGGATTTTTTATGTTGTTAAAATTGTATAAGAAGACATGGACCTTTTTGATACTGATGTAATTTTAACAAATAAACATAGAAAGATATATTGCAAGCCTCCAAGTAGATATGTGTATATTTATTTCTGCCTACTAAAATATATATGGCAATATGGCTTAAGTAGTCATTCTTCCTAACAGGTGGCTTTTCAAATATTGCTAAATTGAAGGGAATGATAATACTTTACTAACATGCTACTATTTTTCTTTCTAGAGTATGTTTGTTTCACTTTAGATACATGGGGAAAAGAAACATAGCAAGGTAATTCCCACAGCATGGCAATTTCCACTTCTTTCCTTTCCTTTCCTTTCCTTTCCTTTCCTTTCCTTTCCTTTCCTTTCCTTTCCTTTCCTTTCCTTTCCTTTCCTTTCCTTTCCTTCCTTCCTCCCTTCCTCCTTCCCTCTCTCTCTTTCTTTTTTTCCAACAGAGGGCAGTCTTGATCATGCCATGTAAAAACTAGATTATTCATTTTGAATTCACTTGAAACCAATATAATTTTATTAACCAATATCAACTTAGTGAATTCAATAGAATTAAAAAGACTAGCCCTGGCTGATGGCACAGTGGATAAGGTGCCGACCTGTGAACCCAAAGGTCACTGGTTTGATTTCCAGCCAGGGCAACATAACTAGGTTGCAAGCCAGGTCTCCAGCCAAGTCTCTGTAGCTCGAGGCAGGTGAAAGGCAACCATACATTGATGTTTCTCTCCCTCTCTGCCTCTCTCCCTTCCCCTCTCTCTGGAAATAATATATAAAATCTTTAAATATATATTTTAAAAAGAAAAAAAAAAGACTACCCATGATTTATGTAATATACCTAAACTAATGTGAGCTGAAACATTTAAGTTTTGCAAAGGGTAATGGTTAGCCCTATATGCAGAGTTTCTGTCCTAATCCTGGAATAAATGCTATCTTTTCTAAGGGATGTGTGAGAAAGGGCTAGGTACAGGAGAAGGCAGCAAACCATAAACTGAGAACAGGTCTGTACTTTGATTTTCAAGTTATAAGTACTCACCTCAGTTGCTAAGACAAAGATACATTTGCAACAGTAATTGGGACACACACTACATATGATCTATTTCTTCTTTTTGCTGTTTATAGCTTAATGAAATAAATATTTAAAGTATGTTTGAGGGACCCCAAGGAAAGGAAAATATTACTTATTTCAATGAGACATATTTCAGGGGAAGAATTCATTATTAAAGGAACGCAGATAGAGTTCTTTTTTTTTTATGTTAAATTCCATTGCACTTCCAAAAACCGAAGATGCTGTTTAAATGAGGTTTCTAATTACTGAGTCTCTGGAGCATCCTAATAATAGTTAATTCAGGTGACAATTTCCACTCCTTCCTTATGACTTGAAGGTGTCATGGTAGCTACCACCATGATCCTTAATCTGTAACATTCTGCCGACTCTTCCACTATGTTTCCTAGAGAATGGACAGACTTTTTATTCTTCTTTTGTTCTTGTATGACCTAGCTATAATTTCTTAGTGGAATTTTAATATCAAAGAAAAAAATTGCAAATTTTTGCAATAGACATATTTAAAGAGTCAAAGTTTCTTGTCCAAGTTTAACTCTAAAGTTCAGACACAATTGATTGGCACTGACTCTTAAACATCCAGGAATCCCTCCAACCCTGCATTTCAATTCTTGAGTGGCCCTCTCATTGTTTTCACGGACTTTTGCCCTTCCTCATCCCCTGAGAAAAGACTGAAGCTTACTTGAGTACTGTCCCCTTTACAGTGATGTTTTTAATGATGAGGAGGAAAGTACATAACTCTCTAAATTCCTTAATTATATTCTTACAGTATCAGCTCTTATGAATATACATTAAAACTTCATACAATTTTCAGTGCCATCTTACTTAAGCCAAGTAATAATTGGAAGAATAGTGATCAGACTATAGTGTTTATGTAGAAACCTAATCTTTTTGAGATATGTATTAGAGTACTCCAGTTCCTAACTAAATTTTATTTTAGGGTGCATGATGCCTGGCTGTCAAAACACTTTGGAGTAGACCGAAAATCACAAACTATGCCAGCTCTTCGGAATAGATCAGGAGTAATGCAGGCCCGGCTTCAGCATCTTAGTAGCCTGGAAAGTTCATTCACACTTAATCACAGTAAGTAAAAATGCATGTAAGGTACCTGTTTGAAACACACCTATTAATAATTTAACCTTAAAGAAGTCCTGGTTTAGGCTGGTGCAGCCACTATGGAAAACAGTATGGAGTTTCCTGAAAAATATAAAAGTGGAACTGCTTTTTGATCCAGCAATTCCACTTACTAGGATTATACCTGAAGAACCCTGAGACACCAATTCTGAAGGACCTATGCACCCCTATGTTCATAGCTGTGCTATTTACAATAGCCAAATGCTGGAAACAGCCTAAGTGCCCATCAGTGGATGAATGGATCAAAAAACTTGGGTACATTTACACAATGGAGTTCTATGCAGCAGAAAGCAAGAAGGAACTCCTACCCTTTGCAACAACATGGATGGAATGGGAGAATATTATGCTTAGTGAAATAAGGCAGTCAGTGAAAAACAAATACCATATGATCTCACCCATTACAGGACAATAATGAGCAAAACAGAACCAGATACATGAATACAATGACTAGACCTTCAGTGGGCAGAGGGGAGAGGAATGGGAGGAGAGAGGAGGAAGAGGCAAAGAAGGGGAGCAGTTTAGCCAAGGAACTAATATGGAAGAACCACAGACATGGACAACAAGTGGGATTGACTTTGTGGGAGAGTGGGTGGGTGGGGAAGGGGACAGAGGGGAGGAAAAGGGGGATGGATGTAATAAAACAACAATAAAATTAAATTAAAAAGAAAACTCAGAGTAAAATACTTGGAAAGAAGCCAGATTTCACAGACATCTTTTAAGTTGGTTCTAAGCATTCAGACTTAGAACTTTGTTTCAATTTGTTTTATAACATGAGCTAAAATTTTAAAATTATATTAACTTTTCTGACTTCATTTCCCAGAGTTGTTAGCTCTAAATGACAATAAAACTCATTAAAAAAGAGGAAATCCTGGTTTATATAATGAATATGATTGAAAATGATTTTACAATGTAGATCTATTTGCATATCCATATTTATATAACTTTTCATCATTTATGACTAATAAAATATGCGTGGTTTTCAACCATTTTAGTTAACTATTGTTTCTTGGTTTGGTATTAAAATTACTTTTTCCCACTGAACTGTTGTTCTTATATAGAATATCCTTTATTGCTACTGTTAAACTTTAATGCAAATAAATAGCATAATAGTTTAACAATAGTATGTACATATAATATTTATTTAGAGTTACTGGTATTCAATAATTTTAAGGGATTATGCATACTGAACTGACTACAAAAATTAAAGAACTGTACGGCAATGGAAGCTATTCTCTGAAAAGCGAATATTAATAAAAAATCAAAGAGTGGGAAAACTTTTACTGCTAAACTATCCCTCTGGAGCTTGCAGAAAAGGAAGCCAGCAAAAGTGGCCTTGTGATAAAGACTAATAATAAAACCATATGCCTTGAGCAGATGGACCCTGAGCTGACACACTCAAGACCTTTAAAAAAATGCATTTTACAGCCTGCATGGCCTGAATACCTCCCACATTATTTATCTCCTAGTAACATCACTGTAGTTCATCATTGAAATCTTGCTTCCAAAGAAGTGGGCACCTAATTAATGTGTACAGAGCTGAAGTAAAAACTAGTAGACTTGATTAACCAAGACCATATTTAATTCAGAAATAAGCACAGTGAAATTCATTAGATCTGCGGGTACCAAGAGCCTTATCTCTTCTTGCTTGTCTCTGAGGTTTTTGGGGGGAAAAATCATTCATTCAAAACTGTTATGTGGATCTCTCTGTGTTTAGCAGTTATAATTTACATTTTTTATATCCTAGGTTCTACAACAACTGAAGCAGACATTTTTCATCAGGCTCTTCTTGAAGGCAATACTGCTACTGAAGTTTCTTTAACAGTACTGGATACCATATCGTTTTTCACCCAGTGCTTCAAGGTAAAAATAAAGAGTTAAAATTCAGCAGATATCATTGCAAAGAAAACATTATACAAAAAGTAACCAGAGAAAGTTTGGTGTAGTGAAAAAATCCCAGGGAGCAATCTGGAAATTTGTATGGCAGACTGAGTTTGGCTCCTGTGTGACCTTGGGAATTTTAACTAGACTCACATCCATTATGTGAGGGGACTGGACTAACTTGCTCTCAAGCTTCCCTCTACCTCTTAAATTTAATTGTTTTGTGTTTAAAAACAGTTCTCCTTCATGCTTTTCATTAAAATAGCCAGTAATTTTTAGTCCAAATTATGGTTGAATCCGTTCGTTCAAATGCTTGTTTTGATGAGGTGCCTTCTTAGGCAAGATGATGTCCAGATAGGCTGGCTGGCTTCCCTAGTCAGGTGCTTAGTGTTGTTTTTCAGATGTCTGCCTCACAGTATGGATCATCATTGCTATGATTAAAAAGACTAAAGGCAGTAGTGACCTTGTAAGGTTGTTAAGGGAGTAAACTGAGATATGGATGTGAGTGTGCTTTGAAGAATAAATACCATATGATCTCACCCATTACAGGACAATAATGAACAAAACTAACAAGCAAAACAGAACCAGATAAATGAATACAGTGAATAGGCCTTCAGTTTTCAGGGGGAATGGGGTTGGGGGGAGGGGGGAGGAAGAGGCAAAGAAGGGAAGCAGTTTAGACAAGAACCTAGTATAAAGGAACCATAGACATGGACAACAGGTGGGATTGACTTTGTGGGGGAATGGGTGGGTGGGGAGGGGGACAGAGGGGAGCAAAATGGGGATGGATGTAATACAACAACAATAACATTTAAAAAAAACAATAAAAAACTATATAGCTATAATGTAACATCAGTAAGAGAACTCAAACGTGAAAAATCTTGCTTGCTTTCACCTGAGTTATACAGATAAGTTTTTGTTTTCTCCCCGTTCTGTACTTTTTTCAAAGAGGCTCATAAGGGAAAACTGAAAATTAGGTATTATACTAATAAGAAATAAGCATCAGAATTTCTTTATAAAGTATTAAGCTTGTTCTCAGTTAAGAAAACAAACCAAATTCATTTTTCATTGTGCCAGTAAAGAAGGATATTTGATCTCAAGGCTTGTAATGTATGTTTTCCTCCTATTCAGATGCTTATTTATTTAATAGACATGCCTCTTGGTAGGTGTCAGGCACTACCCTAAATGTTTTACAAATATTAACTCAGTTTTTTATTGTGGGGCTCAGGTAGGGAAAGGGGAGTGACTGCAAATGAGTGCCAACAATGTTTTTGGAGTGATGGAAAATACTGTAAAGTTGTATTGTCATGATTACACAACTCTGTAAATATACTAAAAATAATTGAACCGTACACTCAAAATAGGTAAATTTTATGCTATGTAAATTATGCCTTAATAACATTAAAATACAGATATTGCCCTGGCTGGTGGCACAGTGCCAGCCTGCGAGCCCAAAGGTCACTGGTTTGATTCCCAGCCAGAGCACATAATCAGGTTGCAATCCAGGTCTCCAACCAGGTCTGTAGCTGGAGGCAGGTGAAAGGCAACCATACATTGATGCCTCTCTCCCTCTCTGCCTGTCCCCCTTTCCCTCTTTCTAAAAATAATAAATAAAATATTTTTTAAAAATACAGATGTGAACTCACTTTTAACCTTCATAATAGCTTTATTATATAGATACTACTATTATTATTTGAAAAATGAGCAAACTGAAGCTCATAGGGAAGTTAATGCCCTAGAGCTGAGGTGGTATGTGGCTCTCAGGATTCAGATCTAGGCCCATTATCACAAGAGCCCATGTTTCTAACCATACACTGTGCTTGGAAGTAGACTAAGATAAGAGCCAGAAAAGTCTAATATCATCATGGATTCTAGTTGTCAATACTACCATTAGATTTGTCACATCTTTGCATATTCCTTTGGTTTTTGTTGGTTGTTTTTGGCTAGATTGTAACCGGCTGATTTTTTGAGGGATAGAAACTGGATTAGTTAACTGGAAAGTTAACTAATGTTTATTTTTTTTAGGTTCACAATCCAACAGCTATTTCTCTACAGTTTGTTATTTCGTTTCTTCCTCTCTTTACAAGGAACATTTAAACAATTTACATGGTCTGTTCAATTGTGATACCTGTTATTTTCTCTACTCAGAGATGGTTAATTTTTCACCAGTGGCTAAACATACTTTGAAAAGTAAATTAGATAATAGACTTTGAAAATAAGACTGATATTTTTCTTAATTCCAGCATTTGGTTTCCCTCAGAGAAATACAAAAGACCAGTTGCCTTGTATCCATTCTAAACTTACTGATTTCTACATTGAGAAGTAATATATTCAGTTTAATAGAAGTTAAAATTATTCTTCCCATGCATGTTATGTAGTATTTTGAGATTTCCAAGTTGAAGGCTGACACCAATATTTTAAAATTAAGCCTTTTGTTTTCCTAAAACTTTCAGACAGCGGGTTGATAAACAAGTATTGTCACATCCTCCCATTCTGGGGGTTGGGGTGGTGGATGGTATAAAAATTATTTCTCCAAAATGTATTTTTTTCATGTTTTGTAGAGTCAACTTTTAAATAATGATGGCCACAACCCATTAATGAAAAAGGTATTTGATATTCATCTTGCTTTTCTTAAAAACGGACAATCTGAAGTGTCGCTGAAACATGTATTTGCCTCATTGCGAGCTTTCATAAGTAAGGTAAGCAATAAAGCTTTATAGCTGCCCGTGGGCCTGCTTCATGGGGAAAGGAGAGGGGAAAGAGGGTTGCTGAGGTGACATGAACAAATCTCAGCTACTGGACAAATTAAGTCAGTACTGCCTTTGTAAATAAACATAGGTGCGGAACACCCAATTACAAGAGGGTCTGACCAGGAATCCCCTAAAATCAGACCATGCTTTTTATTTCACCTTGTCATTGCTGGACCTTTTTCAATAAGCTTCTTTGAAATTTGTAATTGTCATATTGCAGCCTTGCCTCTTTCCCTTCTGTTTTGCTGCTTTTTAAAGCATTATGCTGATGCCCTAACCTGTGTGGCTCAGTGGGTTGGGCGCATATGGGTGGCAACTGATGGATGTGTATATTTCTTTCACATTAGTGTTTCTCTCCCTCCTTTCCTCCCTCCCTTCCCTTCTTTCTAAAAGTAAATAAATAAAATCTTTTAAAAATAAAGTATTATGCTAAAAATATATAAGCTATTAGTACATTCAGGTATAAGTACTTTGAAAGCAGCCAAGTTTTATAACCCCAGAGGTCTTGTGTAATATCTTGCAAATGGTAGACGCTCAATATGTGGTCAAATGAATGAGCCTTTCTATTCAATGCTAGTCAATTTTCAGGCAACTTAACCTCATTTAAAAAAAAAACACACCTCAGGCTAGACTTTTAGGAATATATATGACTGAAACAGATAGCAAAGTTTTACTTCTGGTCTACTTCCAATAGCTTTTGAACATAGTGAGAAGCATCATAAACCAAGATGGAGTTAAAATTATGGAAAGGTACAGTGTAGGCCTTCCCTTCTGGTGTATATAACTCCAACAAGGCAAAAAAATATTGATTAATTTATGTGTATAATAAGATCACTGAAATGACTAAGACAACATTGCATGTTGCATTTAACTTTTATAGAATTTAGGGGATTTGAAGGCTTTTTAAAATTGCTGTTCTGTAATACAATTTGAATAAAGAAATAAATGGAAAACTGAGTTGAATAGAGGACTCTTATAAGAAACTAAGGGAAAGGGATTCAAACATAATTTAACAGTTACTGTGTAAGTTCTTACTGTTGTTAGATCCTGTGTCAGGGATACAGCCAGAGGGCTTATTTCCCCATAGATGGAGGTGTACACACACACCTAAATCCACATCCACATCCACAAATACTATTAGGAAAAGAGAATTCTACACAGGTTTCTCTGCCGCTGTAGAGGTAGGAGTTAGCTGGAATGAAGAGGTAAATGGGGACCAGATGAATGAGTCCACATTTTAGGAGTTAGACTTCATCTTTCAGGTGTTAGGGAGTATTGAAGTAACATAATTAGATTTGTAGTAACAGGGAATTGTGTACAAGGGAAAATATTTTTAAAAAGGAGAGTGGCCCTGGCTGGTGGCACAATGGGTAAGGTGCCACCAGCCTGCGAACCCAAAAGGTCGCTGGTTCGATTCCCAGCCAGGGCACATAGCCAGGTTGCAAGCCGGGTCTCCACCAGATCCATAGCTGGAGGCAGGTGAAAGACAGCCTTACATTGATGTCTGTCTCCTTCTCTGCCTCCCTCCCTTCCCCTCTCTCTGGAAATAATAAGTAAAACCTTTTTTTAAAAAATAAAGGGGATGGATGTAATAGAATAACAATAAAATTTTTGTTTGTTTGTTTTTTAAGATTTTATTTCATTATTTTTTAGAAAGAGAGGATGGGAGAGAGGCAGAGAGGGAGAGAGACATCAATGCATGGTTGCATTTCACCTGCCTCCAGCCACAGACCTGACTGGAGACCTGGTTTGCAACCTGGTTATGTGCCCTGGCTGAGGAATCGAACCTGCCACCTTTGGGTTCGCAGGCCGGCGCCTTAACCCAATAAAATTTTTAAAAAATTAAAAATAAAAAGGAGAGTGGAAGATGGATAGGTGATGATACTAAAGGCAACAATAAGACTTGTTACAACAGGCTAGGTGAAATATGAGGGCTAAAGTAAGGCAGTGACAGTGGAAACAGAGTCAAAGGCAGATATAAGACATGGCAAGGATACAGAATTTAGAGGATTTGGTCAAGAATTTAGTGATCATTTAGTGTGTCATGGTGGCTGGTATAAAATATAGAGAAAAGACTACATTTGGGGTAAAAGTTAATGAGTACTGTTTTACGGGCCTGTTGAATTTAGGGTGCCTAAAGGATATCCAGTTATAGCTGCTAGGATTGACAACAGCTCTGCTCTGGAGAGAGATCTGGGTTAGAGGGCTAGATGTGGAGTCATTGTCCATGTACCCATCCACACTGTATTTATTGAATACCTTCTGTCTGCCCAGAACTGGAGTAGGTACTGGAGATACAATGGTAAAAGCTTTCAGTTCAGTGGGGGTGGGGTGAAAAAATAAACAGATAACTAAAATAGTATTTATGATAAGTTCAGGAAGGAACCAAGGTGCTGTGATAAGCTACAATGATTTGTGAGAGTTTTTTTTTTACTTCAGATAGGTTTGTCATTTTTAAAATGAGACCTGAAATGTGAAAAGGGGCCAGCCATTTGAAAAGCTCAAGGAAGGACACTCTAGAGAGGACATGCATATGCAAAGGTCCAGAGTTGGGTGAGAGGTAGAAATTCCAGGGACTGAGAGGCCCAGTTTAGCTGGAGCATTGTGAACTAGAGAGATTATCAGCACATCTGGGAGGAAGCGAATCAATGCTTCTCTCTTGCATTGACATTTCTCTCTCTCCCTTCCTCTCTGTCTAAAAGCAACGAAAAAATGTCCTCAGGTGAAGATTTAAAAAAAAAAAAAAAAAGGTTGATCCTCTAGCTTCACACTCCCTGAAAACCATCCATTGTGTACCCTGAAGCAGCTTACTCCTTCCTTGCCTAGACATGTAAGCATGGCAGATTGTAACAAGCCTACGTTATATGTATAGACTATTTTCCACAAAACAGACTGAATATATTTTTTCAAAGTCACTTGGCTGTTTTGAGTATTAGATAGTCACTTCTGTATTCACTTTCTATGCCAAAATACATTTTGTAAAATATAGTTGACATACAGCATTGTTATTTTCAGGTGTACAGCATAGTGCTTTGACACATTCATCAAATGTAATCACCACACTAAGTCTCATAACCGTCTGTCACCGAAGTTATTACAATAGCATTGACTACTTTTCCTTATGAAAAATGTACCTTAATTAACACTGTTTATGGGTAGAGGATACGTGTATGTGTGTATGTACATACTTCATCCTCATTTTGTTAAAACATAAACTTTACTTATTGAATGGATCCCCATTATAATTTTCTTAGCATTTGGAAGTTCATAATATAAAGAACTGCTTAAATATAAAGCATGAGAGTGAGTAATGCAGTGTCCTTCCCATTTTGTAAGAGCCATATTGAGACCCATCAGTCATTCATCATTTCAGTCACTTATTCATTTACCTCTTATTATCAAGAGCCTAGTTATCTTTTTCTCCAGGCAGTGGTACGCACTCTTCTCCATCTGTAGCATTTATTGTCAGTACCTCACATTTTTGTAGTGACTTACACTGACTCAAGTTGTTCTGTCATTGATGCATAAGCTGGCCTTTATGTTTTTAACTAGTTTGGGTTCTCAGAGCAGAGCCCTGGTCTTACGTTCACTTTGAATCCTCACGGCACCTCACGTAGTTTTAGGTGGGAATATAGTAGGCATTTGATAGTTGATTGATTTCTGTGATTGGGTTTTCAGATACTGATTTATGTTTTTCCTGTTCTTTAGTTTCCCTCAGCCTTTTTTAAAGGAAGGGTCAACATGTGTGCTGCGTTTTGCTACGAGGTTTTAAAGTGCTGCACCTCGAAGATTAGCTCAACCAGGAATGAAGCATCTGCACTTTTGTATCTTCTGATGAGAAACAACTTTGAATATACCAAAAGGAAAACCTTTTTGCGGACTCATCTGCAGGTCAGTGAAAATTAAAGCTCAGTGTTTAGCCTCTAGATCAAGATCTAGAGCTACCCAGTTCAATACAATGGCTGTTAGCCACATGTGGGCATTAGCACTTGAAATGTGCCTAATCTAAATTGAGATGCGCAAGCCCTGGCTGGTAGCACAGGGGATAAGGTGCTGGCGTGTGAACCCAAAGGTCGCTGGTTCAATTCTCAACCAGGGCAACATAACCAGGTTGCAAACCAGGTCTCCAGCCAGGTCTGTAACATGAGGCAGGTGAAAGGCAACCATACATTGATGTCTCTCTCCCTCTCTGCCTCTCTCCCTTCCCTTCTCTCTAAAAATAATAAAATCTTTTTTAAAAAATGAATTGAGATGTGTAATAAATATGGCTTCTTATAACTAAGTACCAAGAAGTAAAGTATCTCAATTGTTTTATATTTGGAATATGCTGACATGGTATTTTGGATATATTGGTTAGGTAAAATATATTAAGTTCAAGTTCACCTGTGTCTTTTTACTTTTTAATGTGGCTACTAGACAAGTTAAAATTATATACATAGTTTACATCATATTTTTATTGGACAGCACTACTCTAGAGCAGAGAGGGTAAGAATGTGGACCCTAGTTCAGGTTCCAGGACTAACACACATTGTGTGACCTTGAGCAAGTTACATCCTTTGTCTGTGCCTCAGTTTCCTCATATGTAAAATGGTGGTAAATACTTGTACCTAGCTCATAGGACTGTTGTAAGGATTAAATAACAAACAAAATACCTATTAAATATTTCATAAAAGGTACTACAATTTGTGGTTTTCACATTCCAGCATTCCCAGTAAGTAAAAAATGAGAGAAGTCTTATTTTCAAATGGACTTTGAAATCAGATCTACTTGGGCTTAATTATAGCTCAGCTACTTTATTCAATACTATGTAGTCCAGGCAAGTTTCTCAATCTGCCTTAACTAGTCTCCCCATCTGTGAGATAAGGCCAAATATATTTCACCTTGCAAGGCTATTATGAGGGATAAAAATAAAGTGTGTATAGTGCCAGGCATGATGACTAGCATGTTATAGATGCTTAGCACATGGTAGTTGTTATTCAACATCTCCATATTTTTCTGCTTACTTGAAGAAACAGCTCTGAACTAAAACACACTTGGGACTTCTTAACTTAGTAGACCTCTTTATACTATGGGAAATCCTTGGCCATATTTATATCTTCACTGCCATAGTCTGTCATCAGTAATTTGGAAATCCCATGGATGTACATTTCTTTCTGTAAAAATGTGCTATATGAGGTCTATGTGTATTTGTGTGTGTGGAGGGATTGAGAAAAAAAAGAAAGAAAAAGGTCATGGACATGAACAACAGTGTGGGGATTGCCAGGGTAGGTGGGGTGGGGAGTGGAGGAGTAGGGAGAATAAACAGTGATGGAAGGAGACTGGACTTGGGGTAGGGAACACACAGTACAGTGTACACATGACATATTATAGAGTTGTACTCTTGAAATCTGTAGAATTTTGTTAACTGGAGTCACCTCAGTAAAAAATTTAAAGTATCCTATATAGTTACTTTTGTATAGTAGGGATAGCATTACATTTTAGGGCTTTTATAATTCACCTTTATATGAGGTATCACTTGAAACCAGCTTCCCCCAAAATATTTCTGCTATTAGTGTGCCAGCATGCCTGAAATTAGGGTCTGTTCTTCTGGATCAAAACATCAGTTCCCCATTTAGGGTCTGTTCTGGATCAAAACATCAGTTCCCCTAAGTTCATTATTCAAATGTAAATGAATTCATAAATGTGAAGACTTAGTACCATGTCTAACACATAGTTAAGTGCCTCAAAAAAAGTGTAACTAGTATTATTATGATTATGATCGCTTTAAACCCCAGAGCAGTTCTATAAAGTGGGTATTATCTTTCCAATGTTGCAAATGCAAAAAGCGAGGAACCAAAGGGTTAAATAATTTTTCCAAAACCTCACAGTGAATAATTGATGAAGACAAGATTTATATCTAAAGCAGTTTAATTTGAGTGCCTGCATTCATAGCTCCTAAAGTATCCTGCTTTCCAAGACCGGAGGTAAAGCATCCTTCCATTAACATCTTAGCATGAATCATTTAGACATTCCCCAAAGGTACCCTGAGAGATTAAAAAGCACCAACCATCAAAGGCCATTACATATACTGCAGTCTAAACTAGGTAGGTACTAGTCAGAAACAAAAGAAGGGAGCTTAGGTGCTGGAGTTGAAAGTTCAGGACAATGAAATAGACTAGTGTAAAGGAATGAAAAGCCATGGAAGAAAATGTCATTTATTCCCAACTTTGCCATAGCTACTACCCATTAAACATACTCAAAATGAGACCTGACTGCTGTTGCTTCAGTCCATTGTTATGAAACAGATCTGGATCTAGATGTACTATGAGTTTTGAAAACAAAATGGCTTCTAATCAAGAAAAATCCTGGCCCTGGCTGGTGGCACCGTGGATAAGATGCTGGCCTGTGAACCCAAAGGTTGCTGGTTCAACTCAAAGCCAGGGCACATAACCAGGTTACAAGCCAGGCCTCCAGCCAGCTCTTTAGCCGGAGGCAGATGAAAGGCAACCATACAGTGATGTGTGTGTGTCTCTCTCTGCTTCTCTCCCTTCCCCTCTCTCTGAAAATAATAAATAAAATCTTTAAAACATATATCAACAAAAAAAGAAAAGTCCTAATAAAATTTGAAACTGGGACCATTGGCATTGCTATTTTAGTAGAAGAATTCATGTCCGAAGAAAGTAGAATATGGTGGAACTGTATAGTCTTGAAAAGAAACATTATGTGAATGTTTATGGGCTTATGTAATGATGAAAATAAACAGTGTTTATTCAAAAGCTAATTGAAAAACAATGTTTGCTTCTTCCCACAGATAATAATTGCTGTAAGCCAGCTAATAGCTGATGTAGCACTAAGCGGAGGATCAAGATTTCAAGAATCTTTATTCATTATCAATAATTTCGCTAATAGTGACAGACCTATGAAGGTATGTTCACAATTCGAGTCATAAATTTGAACCACCTGTGCTGTCAGAGAAGTTTACAACTGCTGAAGTGAAACTTAATGGGTTCATGACTTTTGATAGAATAGAGTGTACAGAATGTAAGCTTCATGAGTCAAGGCTTTGTCTTGTACACCACTGTCTCTCTAGCACCTAGAATACTACCTGGCACATAGCAGGTAGTCAATGTTAGTTGAATGGATGGATGGTTGACTATACTATATATGCATAGTTGTTGTAGCTAGTAGAATTTGAAGTTTCTCTGGGCTTGATTTCTAAACTTGCTCAGACAATAATGGATCCTTTCTAAACAGTTAGCTACTTATAATATTGGTTAATTAAGCACTGAGTTTGAAATTTCACAAAAATCTCACTCCTTAGAGCAGTTAATAGCTGCCCAGTCCATTACCAACAGATGAGGAATGGCACAGAAGAGTTTTATTATTTGATGAGTTTGGTTTTTTTTAATGCTTTTATTATTTTTTAGAGAGAGGGAGAGAGACATCAATGTATGGTTGCCTTTCACCTGCCTCCAGCTACAGACCTGGCTGGAGACCTGGCTTGCGACCTGGTTATGTGCCCTGGCTGGGGATCAAACCAGTGACCTTTGGGTTCACAGGCCAGCACCTTATCCACTGTACCAACAGCTAGGGTATTTGATGAGTTTAAAGAGTCATCTGCTAACTTATTGTGGTTTGCCCTAGATACTTATTGGTACACCCAAAGACCCTGAGCTCCATTCCTCTATCTTATCTGTATGCTTAAAACCCATTCATTTGTTGTTTTGTTACACAGTGAGCATGTTCTGATCTTCAGTGATACATGTGTACAAGGGATGAGTAGTCCTTTGACAATAAAGGAATTTTCCTTCCAAAGGAATCTTACCCACATCCCTGGGAAAGGTCATCTTCCAGCATACTTTGACAATATCATTTAAGATCAGAAAAAAATAAAGCTCATAGTCATAGCACACTTGATGTTTGGGACATGTAGAATGAATGAAGCAAAAAATATTCCCACAGAAACATTGCTTAGCCTGGAAAAAAAAAAAAAAAAAAAAAAAAAGCCCACAACACTGAGTAGTGCTAGCCGTCCTTAGGCTGGGAAAGTTTGCTTTCCAGCCAGTTCTACTGGTTCCCCAGGAGATAAATATTGAATATATGCCCTAACTACTCCCATGAGCACAGAAACAACTTTTGTCATTTAGGAGATTTTATTCATACTCCATGGATTTATTTTACCATTTCTTACCATCCTGAATTCCGTATTGTATGAAAGTTGGATGAGCAATTTTTCCAAAGTAGATGGGGTCTGTTTTGGTTCTCCTAGGAAATCTTTTGCCTGATTCATTTCTGGAATGGCTTGATTTGATTTTAGTACGTCACTACCAATAAACCCCATTGCAGCAAGGCATGCCTTTTCCCCGGTCAATGGAATCCCTCTCCTAATGTATAAGAAGGGATTTTATGTATAGAAGTAGTACTTTAAAGAGATTAAAAAAAAGGCACTTCTTCCCATTTTTAAACCAAACTCTGGCCAGTTTCATTAAAGAAAAGGTTTGCATGATTTATTTCTCACTAGTCTATTCTAGCATGCTATGCTTCCAATGATATCAGAATCCCCTGGATTGGTGACACCCAGTGTGCACACTCTGCCCAATTTGGTATTACAACCACTGCAGTGATGGGCACCAGAGTTGGCTGAAGTGGCCTAGTGCTCTAGTTCATATCTCCTCAAGGCTGGACAGTTGTTGGAGAGGATGAGTGAGCAGTTTCGCTTTGCCCTGGCTGATCATCTTCAGAATCTGCTTGTACCCCAGCAAGTACTTCCCACTTTTCATAACTAAGTGGAGCCTAGAGTTGAGTCCAGAGACTTTTTCATCTTCTTTGTGGCCACCACCTTCCTGCCTTAGGTGCTGGATGGCCTCCAAACAAGAACAGTCTCCGAGATGGCCAGGGGATAAGAAAAGAAGAAGAAAGCACTTTTAAAAACAATTTCCCAAGGTGCTAGCCTGTGAACCCAAAGGTCGCTGGTTTGATTCCCAGCCAGGGCACATAACCAGGTTGTAAGCCAGGTCTCCAGCCAGGTCCATAGCTGGAGGCAGATGAAAGGCAATCATACATTGGTGTTTCTCTCCCTCTCTGCGTCCCTCCCTTCCCCTATCTTTAAAAATAATAATACAAAATATTTTAAAATAAATAAATAAAAACTATTTCCTCCACATTTGGTTATATTTACATTGAAAAGCTCCCTAAGCTCCTGTCTTCTTTAATTATACAGATAATTGTGATTACTCCAGTGGGGTTAAGAGACATAATAAGACTATCCTAATGGCCGTAATAAAGAGCAAACTCTTAACTTACTAGTTTTGGGGGGCAAAAATGATACTTGGAGAGAGGTTAATAATCTCTTTAAACTTCATAGAATGTTCTCTGATTTTATAACCTCTACTTTGTATAAGTGGACACTTTCGTAGTGTGGTTTTCACCTTAATATATGAGGTAGTTAGTGGATAGAAGAGGTATGCTTGTCAGTGTGGAAGAGTGGCGGAGATCACTAGCTTTGGAGCCAGACTCCCCGGATGTAAGTCCTATCTCTACCATTTACCAACTGCAAGACTTTAGTCATGCTACCTAACTGCTGTGCCCCTTAGTTTTCCATTGGTCATATGAAGTGTGATAGTAGTTAACTCACAGGGTTGTTGTAAAAATTAAAACATGTAAAGCACCTAGACCTGATACAAAGTATACTGTCAATTTTTACTTACTGTTGTTACTAAAATTACACAGTAAAGTGAATATAGTGTGTGCTCATAACTGTAGACTTCAGTACAGGAGCTGGAGTTCAAAGCCAGGTAATAGGATAGCTCCGATATCTATGCTTTTAGGTGTTGTAAAGATGCTGTCATCAAGGTTTGTACCTCAGAAGTCTGAGCTAGTTGGATGTTGTAAAAAGAATTAATTTACTAACAACAAGCAAAACAGAACCAAATATATGAATACAATGACTAGGCCTTCAGAGGTCAGGGGGAAAGGGGTTGGGGGGAGGGGGGAGGCAGAGGCAAGAAAGGGGAGCAGCTTAGACAAGAACCTAGTATAAAGGAACCATGGACATGGACAACAGGTGGGATTGACTTTGGGGGGAATGGTGGTGGGGTGGGGAGGGGGACAGAGGGGAGCCAAAAGGGGATGGATGTAATACAACAACAATAAAATTAAAAATATAAAAATAAAAAAACATTTTCATATATGCTTTAAAAAAAAAAAAGAATTAATTTAAAATTCTTTAGAAATGCCTCATTCCAAGGGCCATGAATGGAATACCAGGACCTATAACAAGGATTTAGAAATTGGAAGTTATTCCCAGGATTGCATGCCCAGGCTTTGAGTACATCAGCAACGCTGATGAGCATATCTCCTTTGTTTTTGAAATTAGGCAACGGCTTTTCCTACCGAAGTCAAAGATTTGACCAAGAGAATTCGTACCGTTCTTATGGCCACTGCTCAGATGAAGGAGCACGAGAAAGACCCTGAAATGCTCATTGATCTCCAGTATAGCTTAGCCAAGTCGTATGCAAGCACCCCGGAGCTCAGGAAAACCTGGCTTGATAGCATGGCCAAGATTCATGTGAAAAACGGAGATTTTTCAGAGGTAACTACTTGAGGCTTTGTTCTAAACACAACCCTGCCAAACCCCTGGAGCACATTCTAACTGTTTCTTTCTCTTTGACCTTTTCCAGGCAGCCATGTGTTATGTCCATGTAGCAGCGTTGGTTGCAGAGTTTCTTCATCGAAAAAGTAAGCCATTTCTATTATTAGAGATGGGGAGAATTTCATTTAGCACCATAGTTTTTATCTTTGTGGCTTGCAACTACTAATGCTATAAAACTGAGTTATGAAACATATGTTTACCTTTAGCCTCATTCAGTGTTGAACAGAAGTTGTTCCTTTAAAAAAAAAAAAAAACTAGGTTGTTCATTTTGCCTTTTACTTCCATTAAGAGTTGAATAGCACAGGGCCAAGCCTGATATCCAGTGTTTATTTTCTCTCTGGAAGTCTGCCACAAATTAAATTTTCTCAGGGCTCATGAGAAGCTCTGGATAATACCAGTCACTTACTTTCCCCTCATCTGCCTCACACTCAACAACAGCTGCCCGCAGATCTTACCTTCCCAGCCACTTTAGTACAACAATACCTTGGTATTAAAGGGAGTTGGTACATGAGCAAGATGGCCAAATAAGACGTCCCTTGTTTATATCCACCCCCAGCAACAATTTGGCGTCCATTCATGGACAGAACTGCCTTTGTTGGAGCTGTGGATCCAGCATCGCATGCCAAGGGACTTGGGGGAATACTGCCCACCTCTGTATCAAGTAATAGCAGGCAGACCTCAGGCCTGGCTGTGGATCCTGCCCCTCTAAGGTGCAGTCTACAGGCCCCTGGAGAATACTATCTTAGATTACCACCCATAGGAAAGAGAGTCTTGGTAGAAGTCCAGCAGTCCAGTGGAAAAGTTCCAGCATGCTATTGGAGAAAACATGTATATATGGATATATACAAGTTTAGATGCATTAGAGAGGGTAAGAGGGATAGTTTGACTTTTCTTGTGTCACCCCTTCTGCAAGGTGGCATAACCGGTGCCAAGAGAGACTTCTTTCCTGTGGTTTCTTCCATGGGGAAAACAGAGAGCATGCTTCCCCAGCTATGTACAGGATGCTGCTGAAGAGGCTTATTGCTCTCTTACCCTATCCAGAGTGCTGAGTCGTGAGCATCATGACTGGCAGTGGGGGCAGGAAGAAGCTGGGAGAGTGGCAGATAGGACCCTCAGAGGGCATTAAAGGGACACAGATTGTGGACTCTGTCGAGAAACACACCAATAAGCTGCTAGGGACATTAAGCTCATGGGTCCCACCAACTGCCCCATAAGGACCCTCAGTGCTCCCTGTGCCTTAACCACACATCCCCCATCCTGTAGTGAGATCCCTGTGCTTGCCCCTGATGGCAGCAGTGAGCTTCAGCAGACAGCTAGGGAACACATGCCAAAAGTCAGCCAGAATCTGTGAGTCAGGGAGAGACCACAAACTTGAACTTGAGCCTCACTCTTGGGAAAGCAAAAAGGGAGGCTGTTAGCAACTGGCCTGGCGTGTAGCATGATGGAGAGATGGCATACAAAGAAGTCTGCCACAAGAAGGAACAAAAAATGTGGGGCATATGTGTCCCTAGAAGGTCAATGAAAGCCTCAGAATCCCTAGCAGGGCAGATGGAAGGCATTTCTCTCCGTCAGTAAGGAGGGTTGGAAGTGACTGCTACTTCAGATGTGAAGTCAGCAAGGTGAGATTTCAAAGAACATGAAAAATGAAGGAAACATGACATCACCAAAGGATCACATTAACCTTCCAGTAACCAAACTCAAAGAAATGGAGATCTGGAATTTACCTAATAAAGAATTCAAAGTAGCTGTTTTAAGGACGCTCATTGAGTTACAGTAAAATAAGAAGAGAATTCAATGAAATCAGGAAAACAATACATGAATATAATGAGGTTAAACAAAGAGATAGAAATCATTAAAGAAGAACCAAACAAACTCTTGAGCTAAAGAATACAATGAAATGAAAAATGAAGTAGAGAGCGTTATGAGCAGGTTCAAGCAGAAGAAATAGCCTGTGAATTAGAAGGGAAGACCTTGAAAATTATCCAGTCAGAGGAAAACAAAAAAAGAAAAGAATGAGGTGGGTGGGGAAGGGGACAGAGGGGAGTAAAAAGGGGATGTATGTAATACAGCAATAAAATTAAATTTTTTAAAAAAATAAGAAAGAGTGAAGAAAGCCTATGTGATGTATGGGATACCATCAAAAGAAACTGTGTGAATTACTGGAGACCCATAAGGAGGAGGGAAAGAGACAGAAAGCCTATTTAAAGAAATGACCCTGGCTGGTAGCACAGTGGATAAGGTACCGGCTTGTGCCAACGCAAAGGTCACTGGTTCGATTCCTAGCCAGGGCACATAACCAGGTTGCAAGACCGGTCTCCAGCCAGGTCCGTAGCTGGAGGCAGGTGAAAGGCAACCATATATTGATGTCTCTCTCCTTCTCTGCCTTTCTCCTTTCCCCTCTCTTTAAAAATAATAAATACAATCTTTAAAAAATAATAAATAAACTAAAATAAAAAGTTTTAAAAAAAGAATAGTTAAAAAAAGAAAGAAAGAATTTCTGAGAACCTCCCAAATCTGGGGAGTGATTTGGACATCCAAGTTCATGAAACGTATAGATCCCCAAACAAACTCAACATCTCTTAACACACATGATGATAAAACTGTTTTGGTTTTTGACAGTATAGAGCGTATCCTAAAGGCAGCAAGGGAAAACAAGATTGTAATTTATAAGGGAATCCCCTAAACGCTTCAGTAGCTTTCTTAGCAGAAACCTTAGCCAGGAGAGAGTGGGATGATATATTCAATGTACTAAAAGAAGAAAAACTGCCAGTCAACAATATTTTATTCAGCAAAGCTGAAATGAAGGACAGATAAAGACTCGCTGAGGTAAACAAAAGCTGAAGGAATTCATCACCCTAGACCTGTCTTACAGGAAATGCTGAAAGAAGGCCTTCAAACTGAAAGAAAGGGATGCTAAATAGTAACATGAAAACATGTGAAAGGGAGCTGTGTGAATGGATAAAGCTGCTACACATGTATGTGCACACATATATACACACAGAATATTATTCAGTCATGAAAAAGATAAGCCTGCCATTTGCGGCAGCATGGATGGACTCTGAGGGCATTATGCTAAGTAAGTTAGATAGCAAAAGACTAATATATATAATTTCATTTATGTGTGGAATCTAAAAAGCCAAATTTGTAAAAACAATAGAATGGTAGTTACAAGAATCTGGGGGAAATGAGATAGTGTTCAAAGGGTACGTACAGACTTCCACTTATGAGATGAACAAGTTCTGAAGACCCTAATGTACAGCATAGGGATGATAGTGAACAGTAGTATTATATACTTGAAAGTTGTTAAGAGAATAGATTTTAAATGTTCTTCTCTCCAAAATGATAATTATGTATAGTGATTAACACACTGTCCTAATTTTGCAATGTAGTGTGTGTATCAGATCAATATACACACTTTTAAGTTTACACGGTATTATATATCAGCAAAATAATTGGCAATGGACATCCCACTGTCTGTCATAGTGGCCAACCTATTTTAGGGCAGTTAAATGAGTAGCCTTAGGTCAAAATGAAACTATCTTATGGGAATCACATCACTGTGGTTTTGGTTATAAGAATACAATCATGTTTTGTTTTGTTTTCATAAAGATTTTATGTATTTAGAGTCCTGGCTGGTGGCACAGTGGATAGGCGCCAGCCTTTGAACCCAAAGGTCACTGGTTCGATTCCCAGCCAGGGCACAGAACCAGGTTGCAAGCCAGGTCTCTAGCCAGGTCTGTAGCTGGAGGCAGATGAAAGGCAACTATACATTGATGTCTCTCTCCCTCTCTGCCTCTCTCCCTTCTCCTCTCTCTAAAAAGTGATAAATAAAATCTTTAAAATAAATAAACTTTTAAAAATATATATCAAAAGAAGGCCCTACATTACTGGTCTGTCTGTGAAATTACAGTAAAAATAAATATTGAGATTGAACACCTGCAGTTCCAAATAAACTAACAGATTTGAGGACCTTAAAAACAGCACTAAATAAATTTTACATGTGTCTTTCAGAGAAATTAGGCCAATGTTATCTCATCTTTTTAATTAGTAAACACTTGAAATATGAGTTATATGTCCACTATGTATTAAATTATACCCTTTAGATATTGAAATAGTTAAATATATTAATATATTTTCTTAGAATTATTTTTCACAAATTCAAAGACCTTAAAACCAAGCAAAATAAAATATTATTTATCTCTATTACCCTTAGTTTTAGAAATATAACTATAGGATTAGACAAAATAGCAACTAATGTAGAATATACATACATATTGCTGTGGTTTTTTAACTAATTTAAATTTTTATTTCATAATACCTTCAAGGGTTTTTTTTAGGATTTATAATTCATAGAAATCAAAGAGCCCTTGTCTAACTAGGAAAAAGTTATGTTTTACATTTTAAACAAAAATGATGTTAAATTTAAGAGAAGTTTGCATGTTTATTTATAGGTGCCATCTATTTTTAAAGCTGGAAAATTCTACTTGCCGAAAGTAGAAAACCTTATTCTAAAATGGCAGTAGGTGGCAGTAGGAAAATCCTCAGGCTTTTCCCCCTTTATGTTCAATCATTCAAACGATCCAAAACACTTTTTGTTAATTATCTGATTCAACTATGACAGTTATGCTAAAGTAAGCTACTAATTTAAAACAATGAGGTAGGGATTGACTATGGGAGAAAGGATAGGGAGGGTGGGGCAGGAGAGAGCAGGGCGGGGGGGAATGAAACAACTGTAATACAACAACAGTAAAAAAAAAAAAACTTTAAAAAAACTATTAAAAAAATAAGTTAAAAATTTAATCTGTTAACCTGTCATCCAATCTGAGAACTCCATGATCTAGAGAAGACCTGGATATTTGCAGAGTAAATAAAAGGACATTTTGAATGCAGATCTGAAAAAAAGTTTTATTTACACTTTTAAGACGAACTTATTTCACAAAAATCACTGAGCCATTCTGGAATCCTTTGTTTCGTTCAATGTCCTCTGATAAGGAATGCAAAAGTGGAGAGTTAGTGTTATTAGAAATCTTTGGCATATCAATTGCCAAAAATTGTGTGTTTTCCTAGTCTTATGCCATTTCTCTTGAAGTCATTCTTTACAAAACAGTGTTTAAATCAAGATGGAATGAAATACTGACAAGCTGACCCATTGATGGCTTGTTTTCCTGTGTAGAATTTACAAGAAAAAAAAAATTTGTCTTGTTGGGTGGTTGCCTAACCAAGCAAGGGCTTGGGCCGGTGACTGCAAGGGTGAGTGACTATAGTACAGTTCCTTTTTCTCCTGTTTCACATGCTAAACTGAAACCCCAGCCTCAAAGGTCTTTCAGATGGACAGAGCTCTTGTCCTTTCTACCAGAAAGACCTTAAGGCTTATCATTCTCTTTTATCAAAGTTAACCTCAAATGATGATACAAGATGTTAGTTATTCCCACCCCAAAGAATGAAAAACAGACCTATTGATATGATCATGTGACTTTTGTCCTTCATTGTGTTTATGTGGTGTATTATGTTTATTGATTTGCAAATATACCATCCTTGTACCCCTGGGATGAATCCCACTTGATCATCATGTATGATCTTTTTTAATGTATTTCTGAATCTAGATTGCCAGTATTTTGTTGAGGGCAAAAAGGCAAAAATTGGGACAACTATAATAGAATGACAATAAAAAATGATTTAAAATAATAGACATGACATATGATCTCACCCATTATAGGACAATAATGAACAAAACTAACAACAAGCAAAACAGAACCAAATATATGAATACAGTGAATAGGCCTTCAGTGGTCAGGAGGAAGTGGGTTGTGGGGAGAGGGGAGGCAGAGGCAAGGAAGGGGAGCAGTTTAGACAAGAACCTAGTATAAAGGAACCATGGACATGGACAACAGGTGGGATTGACTTTGTGGGGAATGGGTAGGTGGGGAGGGGGACAGAGGGGAACAAAAAGGAGATGGATGTAATACAACAACAATAAAATTTAAAAAATAATAATAGACATATCCAGTTTGCAAGCCAGGTCCATAGCTGGAGGCAGGTGAAATGCAACCATACATTGGTGTCTTTCTCCCCCTCCACCTCTCTCCCTTCCCCTCTCTCTAAAAATAGTAAAATCTTTTTTAAAAAGCAGTTCCATTTAAATAATAAAATAATAAACATATCTAATTTTTAAAAATTTTTTAAAGGAGATAGTGTGTTAGTTGTTCCACTATGCACTTATTGGTTGATCCTTATATGTGGCCTGACTGGGGATCAAACCTGCAACCCTGGCATATCGGGACAATGCTGTAACCAGCTGAACTACTTGACCAGGGCCAGTCTAAATTTTTTTCCTGTTTCATCTGAGAACCTCAGAATGTTCTAGATCTCATTCTTTGGAGTCAAGATTTAAATGTACCTCTTCCTGAGAGAGGGCAAAACTGTTTTTCCCTAGGGAAGACTAAAGCCAAGTTTCTGCATTCTTCCACCACCGCATGGCAC
The DNA here is from genome assembly GCA_004026585.1 of Noctilio leporinus. Taxonomy (NCBI): domain Eukaryota; kingdom Metazoa; phylum Chordata; class Mammalia; order Chiroptera; family Noctilionidae; genus Noctilio; species Noctilio leporinus. Next base: position 67,773 of record PVIW01002619.1, read on the forward strand.
CAAAGATTGAGCAAAGCTTCAGGCCTATGGGCCCCACCCCATGAACCCTGAAAGAGAAAATTTCTTTCCCAGGGAGTCCAGTATTTTCGTTCCTTATAGGGTAATGTTGATCCCTTTCCCCAGTCTTTGCACTCAGAAACTGATTACTTAAGTTCTACAAAGTTTTTTAGTCACTGATGCCTTTCTAATCACTGCTTTTTTTCCATTTGCCCTACCCCCAGGACTCTTACCTCTTACTCTTCTGACTAACAGTCTTACCTTATCAAGGGTTGGATAGCTTCCCCATCCTCTAAATTCCTCCTCACTTTTTTAATGGGAGAATTTGTGCTCATGGTAGTGATCTCACTTGCACAGTTTGCATCTTCCTGTCTCTGGAATAGCAGTCAGGAATACAGAAGCTGCAACTGTCTATGAAGGGCAAGGATTGGCATGCAGGTCACATGCCAGAAAGAATTGACAGGACCATCAAGACCACCTTATATAATGCTACTTCATGTTATGTGAGATCCCTCAAACACATGCCTCCTTCTCTTGGGATATATACCACTGGCCACTTCTAAATTCAGTAACCTGGTCCATCTGAAAATGTTTCCAGGACTAAGGGTAATCAGATTTTTCCCCAGGTGTTTTCAAAACCCTAACAAACAAAAGAGTCCTCACATCATTGGATAGTTTGGCGAGTGTTGATTAATTTAAGCAAACAAGAAAATATAGTCTCCTCTAAGTAGAGAGATGTCATTGGGCATAGGAACCAATATAACACACTTAAGCAAACATAGTGGATTCTGACCCTGTCTACTGTGGCTCAGTGGATTGAGTGTGGCCTGTGAACCAAAAGGTGAATGGTTCGATTCCCAGTCAGGGCACATGGCTGGGTTGCAGGATAGGTCCCCAGTTGGAGGCATACAAGAGAGAACCACAGGTTGATGTTTCACTCGTCTCCGTCTCCCTCCTCATTCCCCTCTAAAAATAAATAGGTAAGATAAAAAGTAATGGCCTCTGAAGCTGAAAATCCACAGTACAACTCTTTATTCCAGATGATGCAGATACCTCCAACAGCAGGTATTGACCCATTTCTAAGAAGAAACATGATTACCCTCCTTCTACAAGGCTCTCTCAACATGCTTTGGCCTCATCTGATCTCCAGGCCTTTTGTCCTCCCCTAAATCACAGCATTCTGTATGTTATTGGAGGAAATTATCAAAAATCCTAGTAATCACTTAAAATAATAATCTCCTCAGAGCAGACAGGAATTTTCCCTCCCAGTCATGGACCACTTGGTAGCTGAGGCTTTCAGGGATTGACTCTTCCCTGTAAGGACTGCATTCTTTGTCTCTTCACTCAAGTATTTTTTTTCTTTCATAATTGAGATTATATCAGTTGTTGTGAGGATAAGTACACTGATATTTCAGTTTTTGCACAATTCTTTTTTATTAAAATGTTATTGTTTATTTTTAGAAAGAGTGAGCAAGAGGGAGAGAAACATGTGTGATTGCCTCTCACATGCCCCCAATTGAGGACTTGGCCCACAACCCAGGCATGTGCCCTTACTGGGAACCGAACCAGTGACCTTCCAGTTCACAGGCCTGCTCTCAATCCACTGAGCCACACCAACTAGGCTCTACACAATTCTTTTTTTAAAGACACATTTATTCAGCATCATGATCAGACTATTACACTTAGCAATCAACAGCATGGGTGCAAAAAAAAGGAAAAAAGAAAACAAAACTACATTAAAAACCCTTTGTTGGAATGCTTTACACTTTCCACAGAACAGAAAGTAAAATAACCTGTTATACAATTAGTCACAAATACAGTCCTCGAGTTTTTTGCCCATTCACATGAGTATTGTCTAAAACATGTCTTCTTTGTAGCAGCTCGGCCCTGCCACCACTGTGCTTGTCTGAGTTCACAAATCTGTTGTAACCTGTAGCTTCCCTGTCACTTCTCTGGCTCTCCTCTCCTGCTAAGCTTTGTTTCCTGGCAGTAATTAAAAGCCCCTGCCACTGCCATAGCTGCTGCTACTGCTGGAACTGCCATAGTCACCTGGGTTTCGTGGGTTGGCAAAGTATTGGCCTCCACCACTATGAAGGCCAGAGCTTCTGCCTCCAAAATTTCTTCCTTTCATGGGTCCAAAATTTGAAGACTGATTGTTATAATTGCCAAAATCATTGTAGCTTCCGCCACCTCCAAAATTGCTTCAATCATTACCAAATCCATTACAGCCCTCCCCACTGCCACCATAGCCACCACCACCATGGCTACCACCAAAGCCACCTCAGCCGCTGAAGTTTCCTTCACGACCAAAGTTGTCATTCCCACCAAAACCACCTCCACGACCACCTCCAAAGTTTCCAGAACCACTTCGACCTCTTTGGCTGGATGAAGCACTAGCCATCTCTTGCTTAGATAGGGCTTTCCTTACTTCACAGTTGTGGCCATTCACAGTATGGTATTTCTGAATGACAATCTTGTTTACAGAGTCATGATCATCAAAGGTTACAAAAACAAAGCCTCTCTTTTTGCCACTGCCTTGGTCCTTCATGATTTCAATCACTTCCATTTTCTCATACTGTTCAAAATCTCTTAAGTGATGTTCTTCAGTGTCTTCTTTAATACCACTGACAAAAATCTTCTTCACAGTTAAGTGGGCACCAGGTCTTTGAGAATCTTCTCTTGAGACAGCCCTCTTTGGTCCCACAACTCTTCCGTCCACCTTGGGTGGCCTTGCATTCATGGCTGCATCTACCTCCTCCGGAGTGGCATATATGTGACAAACCCAAAGCCTCTGGAGCACTTGATGTTTGGACTTCTCATCACCATACAGCCTGTGAGGGTTCCCCATTGCTCAAAACGGCCCCTCAGGCTCTCATCTGTTGTTTCAAAGCTCAAACCTCCGATAAAGAGCTTCCTTCCATAGCTGTTCCGGCTCTTTGGGAGACTCTGACTTAGACATGACTGCAAAAGAGGAGACTTAAACAGTGCTTACTCAGTGGCATCCACCGGCCTCTACACAATTCTTAACGTATGTCCCAAAAACCCAAAAAGTCACCTAATTGTGACTTTTTATATTCTAAAGTTATTCCAGTGAATTTCCAGCTTAAAATTTGGAGGCTATTTTTTCTTAATCGAGTATCGAGTACCAATGTCTTCAAATATTGATACCCTGTTATATCAAACTCCCACTAATTCACAATTTAATATCTACACAGCACATGATCAAATTTTCAACCTTTCACAGCGCATTAACAGAGTTACTAGGAAAATTGGACTACCACACCAGAGATGTTAGCGTGCACAAAGTTCTGACCAGGGCAATGGTGGGTCGCCCGCCACAAGTTCCCAGCTTGCCGGCTCTCCGGCTCACCGTTTGGATTTTCCCGCGGAGCCTGGGGGCCTGTGTGGTTGCGCAGGGCTGGGCCTCCCCCCTCGCAGGGGCTTCTAGCTGCTGTTTCCCCAGCGGCCCAGCAGCTCCGTTTTCGGCCCTTTCGCCGCCCCGGCCGGTGCACTTCCCGCTCCCCCGCTCCCCCGCTCTGGCTTGCCGCAGGACTCTTCTTCTCCGCCTCTAGCCCCGCGCGGAGCTGTTGCCGGGAATATTGCTGCAAGAACTTGGTGTCTGTCCCCTGTGCTCCTTCCACCTTATCTCCTTATTGGGATGCACAATTTATTGAGACGCACAGCTCATCATCACATGCCCAGCTGCTCTGACATGTGGTTCCTTCAGAAGAACCGAGCCCAAGATGGAGGGTGCAACGATCTGTAGCACCCCACATGGGGTGCGGCTCTGACCAACCTATGAGCACATCCTGAAACTGACTATGAGAATGACTTCAACTTGCTTGCAAGGTTGGCCACTACACAATGCCCACTGGGTATTCCCTTTCCTTGCCAGGCTGATTTCCACAGAGTTGGCAGCCACAGAAGCTGTCACCCCTAACAATAGATACACATACATACTCACGCAGTGGGGCCAGTTTTTAGACCACCAGTTGGACCACACGATGGCCCCTTAAGCATGTCTCACTTTTCTGATGGGTAGACATGCAACTCCATGTGTATAATGACACACCTTGCTTCCCCAATGTCATTCCTCACACTGACCCTTGGAGAACCTGTGCACCATACATGTCTTTGCATGCTCCAGTCCTGTGTGTGGCAATGGATAGGTCTTCTTTCAAAGGGCTCTCATAGTCAGGTAAATGCTGTGGTTCTAGGAACACTACAGCCTTTTGAACTCTCACTGGGATCCAGGTACCCTTTATCATGAAGGTAGGAAAATTGTGGGTGCTGAGCTGCAGCACATCACCTATAGCCACTGGCTACCAAAGATATTGAAAGAACCTAGCACGAAGTCCTGAATGATTCTCAGGGCTATAACCCCAATATGAATGCAGAGATCATTAACTCTTTCACTACTGAAGCCTTCAGATTTAACCACAGAAATCGATCCTTATTCTTTATCAATTGAACAACATCTTTGGTGAATCCCTGAAAGCTACCTTCCATGCCACAAAGCATTCTTTTTAGTGTCCAGAATAATCAAGGAAGGTGGGATAGAACTATACCCTTCAGGACTCTTTGGTATGGCCACCAAGTAGCAGGTATCTTCTCAACTTCTCAACCTGGAGCTGACCGAGCAGCTCTTCTCCACAGTCCATCCTGTGGCCCTGAGTTTGGCTCTCACCAGCACTTAATGGGGATGAGACCACGGACTTCCCTCTATGTTGACATGAGTTTTCTGCAATTTGTCTTCTGCTGAAAATTTTGAAGATTTTCAAAATGAAATAAAAATAAAAAAATTAGACAAAAGCAAAAAAAAAAAAAAAAAGTTCTGACCAGGGGGGCCAAGCACATAGAAGTAATTTTAAATAGTTAAGACATAATAAATGCACGACTGACTACAATTCGGCATTTAGTACACCTTGTATTATAAGATATAAAATCTATCCCCCCCCCAAAAAAAAACCTTCCTCATTTATAGAATGAATGTTAAGCTGACACCAAAACAATCCAAGCCTCCCATATTCAATATCCCACTATTTTTGGTTGGACCAAAAAATAAACAGCAAATAATTTCACCTCTTAAAAAAAAGCGAAGTTTTTTAAAATTTAATTTTATTGTTGTTGTATTACATCCATCCACTTATTACTCCCCTCTGTCCCCTTCCCCACCCACCTACTCCCCGCTAAAGTCAATCAAAAACAAGCTAAATTTATACCTACCTGGCAGGGAAGATACCAGGATCACAAAGGTGGTTTTCCCAGGGCGAGGCATACCCATCGCGCTCTGGATGTGCTGACCCCTGCGATTTCCCGAAATGTGGGAAACTTGACCACATCATCTGTGGTAGTGGGGGGACTGCGTTCACACTCTCCCCAATACTATTTTTTAAAAAGGGGAAGAAAGCTAAATTTACACTTTAAAAATGGGATGAGGTGGAATTCCCTTCTTCTTAAAAATGTTTTTAGAGCCACTACAAACTTTGCACTGACAAAATAGTTACATAAATATTCCTCTGGATTGTACAAAAAGGCAGACAGGGATTGCACATAAGACATGGTGTATGATATGCATCATAATTGGCTTCTTTCTCTCTTGTTTCATCTGAGGCTGGGCTCCCCTCCCTTTTAGTATCTGTTTTCTGCATATCTCTTAAGTTCCTGGTCAGCCAGTTCAGCCTGTCTTCCCTTTGCTTCCCTTTTCCCTTTGGTTTGCACTTTTTTGATTGCCGGATTTATTCTTTTCTGCCCCACCCTCACCCCCACCCTTTGGCTTTATTTCCATGTTTCCAGTAGCAGATTTAGCTGACAACCTTGCCAATCTCCTGTTGGGCTCCTTCACTGCCCCCTTGGCAGAACTGACCTTCCCCTTGGGCACCATGACTGTGCAGTGGGCACATGCGCCCTTAGCCCCCCGGAACCTGGGCTGTCTGGCCACTGCCTCTTCTCCTGCCATACAACTCTCTATCGGGGTGGTTTCACTTAAGTTTTGGGGCCCTCTTCCTTCCTGCCTAGTTCTTAATTCCATAGAGGTGATCAAGTGGAAGATTTTCCCCTAAATTTCACAAAGTTCTAATGCACTATTGCTCAGAGTGACTTGCGGCCCAGCTGCCAGTCTGAGAGCTGTTTGCTACTGCTCCACAAGATGAAAAACATTATCCTAAGTGTAAATCAGCTGTGTCACCCAGCACGCTGTTTGGTTCAGGTGTTTTTAAATGTTTTTTTTTTTCCCCATGGAAAAACTTTGTTGAAGAATGAAATGATGAATTGATTTACATTCTGGTACAAGCTGCTTGTCATGGTCCAGTACTTTGAATAAAAATCTGTAACAGACCATGTTAGTCATGCTTATCTTCAGAAGCGAACCGTCATACTTTTCAAAAGAAGTATGTCATGCTCTATCATCAGTGTTTTTTAGTATCTAATGGTCTTGAACAGAAACAGTTCTAAAGCCCAATAAATCTTGTTTTCATTTCTGCCTCTCCTTCTGTCTTAAAAGAAATCCACTGGCACTCCCTATGTGTTTCTTTTTCTTGACAGGTAGCTCAGTTGGTTAGAGCATAATCTCAATATGCCAAGTTTGTAACTTTGGTCCTCTGTGAGGACACACACAAGAATCAACAGTGGTTAAGGCGCCGGCCTGCGAACCCAAAGGTCGCAGATTCGATTCCCCAGCCAGGGCACATAACCAGGTCTCCAGTCAGGTCTGTGGCTAGAGGCAGGTGAAACACAACCATACATTGATTCTCTCCCTCCCTGCCTCTCTCTCTTCCTCTCTCTCTGGAAATAATAAATAAAATCTTTATAAAAAAAAAGAATCAATCAATGAGTATATAAGTGAAACAATAAATCTCTCTCTCTCTCTCTCCCCCCCCACCCTTCCCTCCCTCCCACTCTTCCTCCATGTCTCCCATGTGTCTTCTTTTTCTAAAAAAAAAAAAAATCAATAAATAAAAATTTAAAAATAAAGAAAGTAGCTTCATCTTTCCTCACCAGAATTTTCTCTCTCTCATAACTGTGTGGACCTTATCAGGTATATGCATCTTATCAGATACATGTATGTCTAGTTAGCTTTCATTTAACACAAAATGAGATGGCCAAATCCAAGCCCTGTTTGTTACTTTTCCCGCAAGAATTCTGAGAAAACTCCTCAATATGTGGTGTGGCTTTATTAAATCTTCCTTCTTCCTTCTCCAACGTGTCACCCTGTAAAGTTTACCAGATACTTGGTTGTGAGTAGGTCATTATTTCTCTTCAGTATCACTATTACAGCCATTGTAGAACAATAGCGTGCCATAGCTGAATAGCTATTCGTTCCTTTATAATCAACTGTTATAAGAATTTGTTCCCTATGTAGCCAGCCGCCTTTAGACTAGCAAGTACTGTTATAAGGAGGCTGAATCTTCATTAACTCTAAAATTAAAGTCCACTTACAGATTGTAAGCCAGGTGCGTAGCTGGAGGCAGGTGAAAGGCAATCATGCATGAATGTCTCTCTCCCTCTCTGCTGCTCTCCCTTCCCCTCTCTGAAATAATAAATAAAATCTTTTTTTTTTTTTAAATTAAATAAATAAATAAAATCACAGTCCACTTAGATAAGGGTAAAGAGAGCCACAACAGGAGTGGTTGGACATGTTTCTCTGTCCAGAATCAGTATGGCAACCATATAGTGTTTTGTACCCAGCCTCTTACCTGACAGCAACAGTTTGGTCTACCATCATCTGGCAGCTATTTTCAGCTTGGTCTCCCTTCCTACCTTTCAGGGGTCCAGCTGCAGAGTCACTGCTTATGCCAGCTGGCAGCAATTATTCTATCTTGGGAAAGCTAGTTTAATTATTGGTAGCTTTTTCTCGGTAATAATAATTCATTGAAGACTTTTTATTTCTTTGTTTATATTTTTTAAAGATGTTTTCATTTTTATTTTTTAAAAAGATTTTATTTATTATTTTTAGAGAGAGGGGTAAGGAGAGAGGCAGAGGGGGAGAGAGACATCCATGTATGGTTGCCTTTTACCTGCCTCCAGCTACGGACCTGGCTGGAGACCTGGCTTGCAACTTGGTTATGTGCCCTGACTGGGAATCAAACCAGCGACCTTTGGGTTCACAGGCCTTTTTCATTTTTTTTAGAGAGAAGGGCAGGGAGGGAGGAAGAAAGGGAGAGAAGCATCAGTGTGTGGTTGCCTTTCATCTGCCTCCAGCTGGGGACCTGGCTGGAGACCTGGCTTGCAACCTGGTTATGCGCCCTGGCTGGGAATCAAACCAGTGACCCTTGGGTTCACAGGCTGGTGCCAATCCACTGAGCCATACGATTCAGGGTGCATTAAACACTTTTTAAAAAGATTTTATTTATTTTCAGAAAGAAGGAAAGGGGGAAGAAGAAAGGGAGAGAAACATCAATGTGTGGTTGCCTTTCATGCATCCCCAACTGGGGACCTGGCCTGCAACCCAGGCATGTGCCCTAAGAATTAAACTAGCAACCCTTTGGTTTGAAGGGTGGTGCTCAATCCACTGAGGCATACCAGCCAGGGCTCATTGAATACTTCTTATATGTTAGGTTCTCTTCTAACACATCACATGTCATTTAATTCTCATAAGGAAGTTATTATCTGTTTTACAATGATGAAAGCTTTTACAGTCCTAGAGAGAAACATGTCTGAAGTCACACAATTAGTGACAGAACTGGTTTGTATAACTCCAAAAACTCTGGTTCTTTAGTGACCTGCCCCTTCTCCAAGAACACTTCATACTTGCCATCTGCTTTATTTTTCAGCCTGTCTTACAAGCCCTAGGTTAGGCCTACTCCAACAACCCACTCTTTTCCCCAATTTTTTAGTAAAATCAGGAGCTAGACATGGTTACAAAAACTTATTCAGTGGTTACCTGAAAAGTACATGCCTTGCTTGTTTAGGTAAGAAACCATAATTGAAGACAGGATCAAAGTGTTTATGATTTTTAGATTGCACTAGGGAAACATTTATAGTACTAGCCATTAAAGATGATAGATAATCAGAGAATGAAAATTATTTGTAAATGAGTTGTATTCATTTTTTGGGAAAAATAATTGGTAGGATGTGTAATAGGTGGAAATAATTTGTAAAAAACAATTTTTTGTAGTCCCTGGCTGCTGGCCTGTGAACCCAAAGGTCGCTGGTTTGATTCCCAGCCAGGGCGCATAACCAGGTTGCAAGCCAGGTCTCCAGCCAGGTCTAGCTGGAGACAGGTGAAAAGCAACCATACATTGATGTCTCTCTCCCTCTCTGCCTCTCTCTCTCTTTCCCTCTCTTTAAAAATAATAAATCAAATATTTTAAAAATGTTTAACTTAAAATTGCACTTACAACCTTGATCCTCACAAAAATAGATTTTTAAGGGTAACCAATCCCTACAAGATTATTATTTACAAAATGTTTTAAATATAAATTGACTTTGTTTTCTTTTATTCACACAGAATTATTTCCTAATGGATGTTCAGCCTTCAAGAAAATTACTCCCAATATAGATGAAGAAGGCGCAATGAAAGAAGATGCTGGAATCATGGATGTCCATTATAGTGAAGTAAGATTCCAGGGCCTGCATTGCCAGTTCTATAAGTTTAAATTAATTTGGAAGGTGACTAAGGGTTGATGAACTGTAAGCATTAAGACTGCCCAGGGCAAAGATCTTCCTATTAGGAATGTGAAGCCCTGTCTCTGGATCTCTTCCTCTTCTCTGGCTTTAGAAATGCAGCAGCACTTATCATCCCCAAATCACCATCACAGTAACCAGATTAGGGTCAACATACTTTGGAGAGATCTCCATTAAAAATAGAGTTAAGATAACAGCTAGGCAGAGAATGCATACGAGTATTTTTGAAATGGAAATTTTCAACTCTAAACTTCATATAGATCACAAACAGCCTCATTTGTTCCACAGTCAACAAGTATTTACTGAGTGCTGACTTAGGAACAAGGCTCTGGACTTGATGATATAGGAGCTATCAAATAATAAGTTATAGCTGATCTCTGACCTCTGGCATCTTCCAGAGTTAAGACTCCATTGCCAATGCCATTTGAATGATATAAACTGTATGTTCCCTGCGAAGTCAAGAGGTGAGAGAGATGCCTTTGAGCTGAGGTAGAGCAGAGGAGGTATTAGATTATAGACGGATTTGAAGACTGAGGTCATCCTGAAGGTGTTCCAACAGTAAATAGAATAGCAGGGACAAAGGTTAAAAGATAGGAAAATATGAGGTCTGTCCTGAAACTATGGAGCCAATGTCAATATAATTAAAACAGTTTGCGCGGCCAGTACTTTCGGGACACACCTCATATGAAGCACCTTGTGGGTGCAAGTAAGTGGCTCCTTCTGACTGAACCAAGGAAAAGTAATGTAGCTGAGGTTCATTTTGAGAAACTATGAATGCGTGGGCTTCATCCATTAGAATATTGAATCACCATCAAAGGTGTTCGAGCAGAATCATGATAAGCTGAAAGCAAGAAGGAGAAAAGGTTCATTTGGTAGTAAAGTGGGAGATGTATCGGAGGTAGATGGATAGGAGTTAGAGGCAGATGCTGGTGAGGGGGCTCCCCTAAGGGCCCAGATGTGGGATAATTGGGGCCTAAACTGTACATAGTAACAGAATGAGGCAACACTGTGAAGAAAAGAGGAAAACTTGCTGCCTGTTGGGAGAGGAAGAGTCAAAAGTAGCTCTGAGATTTTAGGTTTGGCTATTAGAAAAAAATGACAGATGGATGATTTTACAGGGCAGATGATGAATTCAGTTTTTAATGTGTGCTGAATTTGAAGCAAAAGGTTACCAAAATGGAAATAAATGTCAGGCCATGAGAAATTCAGAACTGGATCTAAGCAGAGAGATTAGGATTGGAGATTCACATCTGAAAGTCTTATCTGTGTGAGCTCCAAAGCAAAGTGAAGATGGTAGATAATATAACAAGTGAAGACCAGAGGACCAAGGACTGAACCATACAGAAGGTCACAATAGAAGAATGGGAACATGAAAAAAGAGAAAAACAAGTATCAAAAGAAGAGAGATTTAAGAGATTGTAGTCTCATAGAAATACATTTTTTAAAGTTATATTAAAAAACACAAGAAGCATTTAAAATAATAGAGACACACTTTAAAATACTTTCTGAATTGTTTTTAGAATACAAGCAAATCTCAAGTTCTGGTTTTTAGCCAGTAAGATAGGCCTTGAAACTTTACCTACTTGGGTCTGTCTCTCTCATCAGTAAACTAGAGACATTATTACTATACCGTTCACTTCACAATAAATATAAAGGCTTTTTATAACTCATTAAGTGTTACATAAATGTCAGGTTTTATCATTGACTTGACAGTTAGGTTTCTGTTTACCCCCAGAACCTAGAATAGATCTTTAATTTTTTAAAAGATTTTATTTATTATTTTTAGAGAGTGGGGAAGGGAGAGAGACATTAATGTATGGTTGCCTTTCACCTGCCTCCAGCTGGGAAGCCAGCTGGAGACATGGCCTGCAACCTGATTATGTGCCCTGGCTGGGAATCGAACCAGCAACCTTTGGGTTCACAGACCAGTGCCTTATGCATTGTGCCACCAGCCAGGGCCTAGAATAGCTATTTAAAACATGTTTGCTGAATTAATCATAACAAAGAATCAAGATACTAACATTTGAATTCCAGTTCATAATTTGATTGTGATGCCTAGGGTAAATTCACTTTTTGGATATTAGATGATTTTTCCATAGACCTCCAGTTTTTATGGCTGGCAGCAGAAAGATCCCAGGAAGTTTATGAGAAATAAGTGAATTAGCACAGCTGAAGTTTTGTCCTTGCCTTCCATAAAGCTGCTTCACCTTATTCATAGAAATGTTCTTACGTCCTGGTTGGAGGCACAGTGGATAAGGCACTGGCCCGTGAACCCAAAGTTTGCGGTTCGATTCCCAGTCAGGGCACATAATCAGGTTGCAAGCCAGGTCTTCAGCCGGGTCCCCAGCCAGAGGCATACAATGATGCCTCTCTCGCTCTCTGCCGCTCTCCCTTCCCCTCTCTCTAAAAATAATAAATAAAATCTTAAAAAAAAGAAGAAGAAAGAAATGTTCTTGAAACTTTGTCTTTTTTATACTCTCAAGGAAAGCGGTAATCTTTCTTATTAGTCAACAACTATAACCAGTGTTCTATGTAAATGCATTTGTTACAGCTTTTATGTGTTCTACAATAATGATTTCTACATGTCTTTTATTTGATGTGTACAGATTAAATTATGTTCTATGAAGTGCCATTTTATGTTTTAGTTTACATAATAAGGTTTTTCCCTTGTGCCATAGCCAATGGAAAAATAACTGACACTGATTTCCAAGTTTTTTTTAAAGAGATTTTATTAGTATTTTTTAGAAAGAAGGGAAGGCAGAAAGAGTGAGAGAAACATCAATGTGTGGGTGCCTCTCATTCACCCTCAACTAGGGACCTGGCCCAAAACCCAGGCATGGGCCCTGGCTGGGAATCAAACTGGTGACCCTTTGGTTCATAAGCTGGTGCTCAATCCACCAAGTCACACCAGCCAAAGGCTGATTTCCAAGTTTTATTGAAATGAAAAATACAAATGGTTGTCCATTTAGAGCCTATATTTAAAAACGTGAGTTAAACCAATAATAATGAAATTTAATTATTTTTTGGTGAAAAGGAAAGGTATTTTGTTTATTTGAGGGGTATACAGATTTATATTAAAGGTGCAATTATGCCATTAAATTCCACTCCCTTTTAAAACATCCAAAATATATAGCCCTGCCTGATTAGGCTAGTTTTCAAACAGACAAGCAAAACATACTGCCCTTCAGAAACACCACAGTTCACAGTTTAGCATTCCAGTTATAAGTTCAAAGTTCCCAGCAGCTGCTGTACCCAATTAGGGGAGGACCTTGCACAAACTTCCAACTCTTATACCACTAGCTCTGCGCAAGCTGCATGTCTCCCTTACCCCCTTTGTTCCCCCTCTTCTCAAATCAGGTGAGTTCTCAGGCCGCGTGTCTGTCTATGGGTCTTCAGAGGAGCGGATGAGTCCCTGTCTGCACATCCATCCAGGGGAGCAGAGAGAGCTAAATTGTTTGTTTTTGTTGTTGTTGTTGTTGTTGTTTTTTAATTTTATTGTTGTTTTATTACATCCATTTCCTTTATCCTTCCCTCTGTCCCTTTCCCTACCCACCCACTGCCCCCCAAAGTCAACCCCACTAGGCCATGTCCATGGCTAATTTGTTTTTAAAACTGCGTTTTTGCCCTGGCTGGTGTCACAGTGGATAAGTTGCCGGCCTGCGAACCCAAAGGTTGCTGCTGGTTCGATTCCCAGCCAGGGCACATAACCAGGTTGCAAGCCGGGTCTCCAGCCAGGTCTGTAGCTGGAAGCAGGCAAAAGGCATCCATGCCTTGATTTTTTTTTCTCCCTCTCTGCCTCTCTCCCTTCCCCTCTCTCTAAAGATAATAAAATCTTTGTTTAAAAACCGCATTTTTGACTTGCCAGATTTTTTTCTTTTTCTAAAGATTTTATTTATTAAAGTCTTTATTTAAATAAATATTTCAAAATAAATATTTCAAAATAATTAAAATTTTTAAATAAAAATGTTTATTTGTTAAAATAAATTTAAAAGTCCCCTACTACACACACCCCTCTGACAACCATCAATCTGTTTTCTGTATCTATGACTCTATTTCTGTTTTGTTTGTTTGTTTATATTGTTCTTTAGATTCCACATATAAGTGGAATCATATGGTGTTTGTCTTTCTGTGACTGACTTCACTTAACATGATAGCTTCTAGGTCCATCTATGCTGTTGCAAATGGTAAGATTTCATTAATTTTTACGGCTGAGGAATATTCCATTGTATATATATACCATAACAATTTGATCCACTTGTGTGTTGACGGGCACTTGGGCTGCTTCCATATCTTACCTATTATAAATAATGCTGCAATGAATACAGAAGTGCATATGTCTTTTAGAATTGGTATTTGGGTTTCTTCAGATATACACCCAGAATTGCTGTGTCATAAAGTATTTCCATTTTTAATTCTTCCAGGACCCTCCACACTGTTTTCCACAATGGCTATACTGATCTGCATTCCCACCATAGTGTACAAGGGTTCCCTTTTCTCCACATTTTTGCCATCACTTGTTATTTGTGGATTTATTGGTGATAGGCATTCTGACAAGTATAAGGTGATATCTTATTGTAATTTTAATTTGCATTTCTACATTGAGTGATGTTAAGCATCTTTTCATATCTATTGGCCATCTTTATGACCTTTTTGGAAAAATGTCTATTTAGGTCCTTTGCCCATTTTCATTTATTTATTTTTTTAAAGATTTTATTTATTATTTTTAGAGGGAGGGGAAAGGAGAGAGGGAGATAGATATCAGTGTATGGTTGCCTTTCGCCTGCCTCCAGCTGGGGACCTGGCTGGAGACCTGGCTTGCAAACTGGTTATGTGCCCTGGCTGGGGAATCGAACCAGCGACCTTTGGGTTCTCAGGCCGGCGCCTTATCCACTGTGCTATCAGCCAGGGGTCTTTGCCCATTTTAAATTAGATTACTTGTTTTGCTGGTGTTGGGTTGTATTAGTTCCTTTAAATTGTGGATATTAACCCCTTATCAGATTTATCTTTGGCAAATATTTTCTCCCATTTAGTAAGTTGTCTTTTCATTTTGTTGATGGTTTCCTTTGCTGTGTAATAAAAAGCTTTTTAGTTTGATATAGTCACCTTTGTTTATTTTTCCCCTTTGTTTTCCTTGCCCAAGGAGATACATCAGAAAAAAAAGTACCAAGAGAAACACCTGATGTTTTACTTGCCTATGTTTTCTTCCAGGGATTTTATGGTTTCGATTCTTACATTTAAACTTTTAATCCATTTTGATTGTATTCTCGTATGTGGTGTAAATTATCTAGTTTCATTTTTTTCATATATTTGTTCAATTTTCCCAGCACTATTTATTGATCAAACTATCTTTAGCTCATTGTGCATTTTTGCCTCCTTTGTCAAACATTAATAGACTATAAAGGTGTAGGTTTATTTCTAGGCCCCCTACTCTATTCCATTTATCTATGTGTCTGTTTTTATGCCGGTATTATACTGTTTTGATTACTATTGTCTCAAAGTATAGCTTGATATCAGATGGCATGATACCTCTAACTTTGTTGTTCTTTTTCAAGATTGCTGTGGCTATTCAGTGGTTGCATATACTTTTTTGAGTTAATTTGTTCTAGTTCTGTGAAATACACTGTTTGTATTTTGATAGGAATTGGATTGAATCTATCCATAGCTTTGAGTAGTGTGGACATTTTAAACAGTGTTAGTTCTTCCTATCCATGAGCATAGTATATGCTTCCACTTAGTATCTTCTTCAGTTTCTTCTTTAGTACTGTATAATTTTCCAAGTACAGTCCTTTTACCTCCTTGGTTAAATTTATTTCTATGTATTTTTTGTGCAGTTGTAAATGGGATTATTCTCTTAGTTTTTCTTGCTGATAGTTCATTATTAGACTATAAAAATGCAACTGATCTGAATATTTATTTTGTATCTTGCTACTTTACTGAGTTCATTGATCAGTTCTAATGGTTTTTGGTGGAATCTTTAAGGTACTCTCCATAGTATCATCTGACATGACAGTTTTATTTCTTGCTTTCCAACTTGGATGGCTCTTTGTTGAAGTTCTCACAAATTTCATCTATTTCTCCCCTAAGTTCCTTGAGCATCCAGATAACCATTGTTCTGAACTCTGTATCTGGTGGATTGCATGCCTCCAATTCATTTAGTTCTCTTCTGGGGAATTCCTTCTGTTCTTTCATTTGGGACCTGCTTTCTCATTTTGGTTGCCTCTCTGTATTTGTTTCCGTAGGTTTGGTAAATCTGATATGCGTCCCAGCCTGAGTAGGGTGGCCTTACGTAGTAGGTGTCCTGTGGGTCTCAGTGGCGCAGTCTCCCTGATCCCTGATCTGGATGCTCCAGGAGAGTTCCTTGTGTGAGTTATGTTAGCTCTAAAGCAGATCAAAATGTATCCATGTGGGAAGAGGGCTCAGCATATGAACAGTGGTGCCTGTCAGCCACGTGGGAAGACAACCATTGCTCTAAAGCTACACAACTTAGTCTCTCCCCATGTGTTACTTGCAGCCCCTGCCCGAGCTTGCCCAGAATCCCTTTAGCGTTTTTTCAAGAAAGACTGCTAGGAGGCTGGCTACCGCCTGCAGCTGTATGTGAGATTATTAGGGCAAAGCCTTGGGGAGTTATCAGGGTGGGGCTGGGCTAGTACAGCTCCTGGAGCTAATGCTATGTGGGGGGAATGCTTAACCCTGGAAAGATGGCCTCATGGCCCCATCCCTACCATGTGATACCTACCACCGTAGATAAGCATGGCCTGTGTTTTGGTGTCATAAAAATGAAATTTTTTAGTACATTGTATTGATATATCATTTTTTGATCCATTTTCCTGTTAACAGATTTTGGAATGGTTCCAGCTTGGAGCTGTTATGAACAAGGCTGAGTTAAACATTCTTATCTATGACCTCTTACAGGCATATGCTTTTGTTTTTCTTGGGTAAATACTTAGGAGTGAAATTGCTAGATCCTGGAGAAGTTATATATTTAACTTCATAAGAAATTACCAAAGAGTTTGTCAAAGTGGTGGGTGGTGTGGGAGAAGGGACACAACTCAGAAATATTGGCACTGTCCCTCCAGCCCTCTTCCTGAAGCCACATAGCTCAGTCTCCCTATGTGACTCCAGTCTTCTCTGAGTCGCTATCACTCTGCCAGAGTCCAGGGTGAGCTTCTGTGAGTGATATTTTGTGTGGTGTCCCTTTAAGAGAGCACCTGGGTTTCTAGAAGACTGCTGTCTCACCCAGGTGGACAGAATTGGTACAGATTTTCACAGCCAGATGTTATGTGGGCTTCTCTTCCTTGCACTGGTGCTCTGGGCTGGGGAGCCCAGCATGGAGTTGAGACCCCTTGTTCCTCAGGGAAGACCTCTGAGCTGAGATATCCCTCCAGATTCTCAACTGCGGCATGTGCAGGCAGGGTCAGTCCCTTTTGCATCTCCACCTTTCCTACAAGTCTCAGTGTGGCTTCTGTATATTCTTTCTTTTAAGGCTTCTGTTCAGCTAGTCTGTAGGTGGTTAGCCAGGTTAATTGATGTGGTCATGGGAGGAGATGAGTGTAACTTCTACCTACTATGCCATCTTGGATTCCCTTCAAAATGCACACATCTGAAGTGAACAGGTGAATGAATTTTGACAATTGTACGTACCCTTATATAATTTACCCCCAGAAATAAGAAATGGAACATGTCCATATCCCTAGAAAGTCGCCTTGTGCCCATTTCCAGTCAGTCTCCCCATCCCTACCATGTGATATCTACCACCATTGATAAGCATGGCCTGTGTTTTGGTGTCATAAAAATGAAATTTTTTAGTACACGCCTTTTTGTAACTGGCTCCTTTTTTAACCTAATGTTTCTGGGATAACTCAAGGCTGTTGAGAATATCTCAAGTTTGTTTATTCGTTACTAGATAATATATTCCATTGTGTTGATACATCATTTTTTGATTCATTTTCCTGTTAACAGATTTTGGATTGTTTCCAGCTTGGAGCTGTTATGAACAAGGCTGAGTTAAACATTCTTATCTATGACCTCTTACAGGCATATGCTTTTGTTTTTCTTGGGTAAATACTTAGGAGTGACATTGCTAGATCCTGGAGAAGTTATATATTTAACTTCATAAGAAATTACCAAAGAGTTTGTCAAAGTGGTTGGGCCATTTTATGCCATCACCAGCAATGAATGAGAGCTTATGTTGCTGCACATACTCACAAACACCTGATATTGCTTGTCTTCTTAAAATTTTGCCATTCTATAATATTAGGCATGAGTGGGTATCTTGTGTTTTTATTTGGATTTCACTAATGATGTTGAGTACTTTTTTATGTGCTTATTTGCCTTTCATATATATATATGTTTTTTAAAAGTTGATTTTAGAGAGAGAAAGAAAGGGAGAGACAGAGACATAGATTTTGTTGTTCCACTTATTTATGCATTCATTGGTTGATTCTTAGTGCCCTGACCAGGATGGAGCCCACAACCTTGGTATGTTGGGACAATGCTCTAAACAACTGAGCTGCCTGGCCAGAGCTAATCCTATATCTTATGTGAAATGTTTTTTCAAGTCTTTTGCCGATTACAAAAAATTGTGTTGTTCATTTTTTTTTTTCTTGGTTTGTAGGAGTTCTTTCTGTTTTATGGATGGTAAGTCTTTTGTCAGATATATGTGCCACAAATTTATTTATCGGTCTTTGACATGTTTACTCATTTTTAATTGGGTTTTTATTTATTTGTTTATTTATTTTTAAAGATTTTATTTATTATTTCCAAAGAGAGAGGAAGGGAGAGAGGCAGAGAGGGAGAGACACATCAATGTATGGTTGCCTTTCACTTGCCTCCAGCTACAGACCTGGTTGGAGACCTGGCTTGCAATCTGGTTATGTGCCCTGGCTGGGAATCGAACCAGCAACCTTTGGGTTCGCAGGCCTTTATCCACTGTGCTACCAGCCAGGGCCTTTTTGGGTTTTTTTTATTGATCGGAATGTTTTGGTTTTGATGAAGTCCAATTTACCATTTAATAGTTTGTTCTTTGTGTGTCTAGTTCAAAATTTTTTTGCTTTTCTGAAAATTGTGAAGATATTGCTCTGATCTATGTGGCTTGGTTGGGCATCATTCCACAAAACCAAGAAGGCTGCTGGTTCAATTCCTGCTCAGGGCACATACCTGGGTTGAGGGTTCCTAGTCATGTGCGTATGAGATGTTTCTCACATCATTGTTTCTCTCCCACTCTTTCTCCCTCCCATCCCCTCTCTCTAAAAATAAATAAATAAAATCTTTTAAAGAAGATTGTGAAAATGTCATATTTTTTAATGTATTCTTTCTGAGTCATATGTTTGCCTGTAATCTATCTAATATAATTTATGAGCATGGAATGAGACGCAAGCCAGGTTTATTTTTCTTCTGACAGATATTTATATGGTCCATAGCATTTGGGAAAAAATAAACTTTCCTTTGAACTATTTTGGCATGTTGGTCAAATTTTAGTTCCTCATATAAGTGTGGGCTATTTCTGGACTGTTCTACAGCAGTGATCTATTTGTCCATCTTGATAACCAATATCACACTGTCTTGATTACTATAACTTTGTGAGTCTTAAAATCAGGTAGTGTTAGCCCTCCAAATTAACTTTTTCAGTCATTTTGGCTATTCTGCATCTTTTGAATTTCCATATAAAATTTAGATTCATCTTTTCTATTTCCTTAAAATTGCCTTCTGGAAGTGTTTTAGGGATTTTTTGTTTATATATATATATATATATATATATATATATATATATGTGTGTGTGTGTGTGCATGTGTGTGTATATGTGTATATATATATATATATACACACACACGCATGCACACACACACACACATACATACATATACTTATTTATTTATATTTATATTTATATTTATATATATCTCACATCAATGGAAAGTGTAAGTTTAACAATGTTGAGTCTTCCAGTCAATGAACACTTATTTAGGTAGCCTTTAATTTCTCCCAACAACATTTTTTGATTTTTTAGGATAGATGTCGTTCATTTGCTGGTTGTAGTCTTAGATAATTGATGTCTTGGGGCTGCTGTAAATACTATTGCTGGATTTAAGATTTTATTTATTTATCATTAGAAAGAAGGAAGGGAAGGAGAAAGAGAGGGAGAGAAACATCAATTGACCACCTCTTGTACACCCCCAGTGGGGACCTGGACTACAATCCAGATATGTGCCCCAATTGGGAATTGAACCAGTGATCTTCAGTTCACAGGCCAGTGCTCAATCCATGGAGCCACACCAGCCAGGGCTGCATGATTTTTTTTTTTTTTTAAGATTTTATTTCATTATTTTTAGAAAGAGGGGAAGGGAGAGAGGCAGAGAGGGTGATTTTTCATTTTTCAATATGATGTTAGTAGTATATAAAAATCTAGTATGTAAAAATATAATTAATTTTGGCTGTTGCCTTTATAATCTACGGCCTTGCTAGATCCACTTACTAGCTGTAGTATACAGTCACATCATTTGCACAGAAAGACAGTTGTATGTTTGCCAGTTTGTATGCCTTTTCCATCTTACTTGCCTTATTGCACTGTCTAGGACCTTTAGTCTAATGTTGCATAATACTGATAAGAGCAGACATTCTTAATCTTTTCCCAGATTTGGAAGAGTGTTCAGCCTGTAAGTTTTTAGGAGATGCCCTTTATTGGATTGAGGAAGGTTTTTGCTATTCCTAGTTTTGTAAGAATTCTTTTTGAATATCATGGAATGTTGAGTTTTTTTCAAATGTTCTTTCTGCTATTGCTGGAAATGTCATTTTCCCCTTTTATTCTGTTTATGAGGTATACTGAATTTTTTCCTAATTGTAAACCAACTTTACATTCCTGATACAAACTTCACTACATTGTAACAAAATTTTAATCCTTGGAACTTCTTCCTTCTCAATGGTTGCTGGAAATTTTAATTGGCCTATTAAATGTTAATATTATTTGTTCAAGCAGCAACATTGAACGAGCGTGTATGCACGGCCGATATCCAGGTGACTAAAGAAACAGATATAAATAAGATTTTGTTCCTACTTTTGAAAGGCTGTGACCTATTTGGAATGTCAATAAATATTCATTCAGTGAATTATCAGAGCAGAAAAAATGGTGTCTAGTGTCTTGCTGCCCTGAGTTGATCAGGACAAGGATCCTGGGAGAGGTAAACCTAAGCTGTTTCAATGGAGTTAACCAAGTGAAAGGAATTAAAGGACAAAAGGGTACAGCATGAACAAAGGCACAAAGTTAGGACACACCATGGTGCTTCAGGGGAGCTATTAGTAGTTTTACCATTGTCAGAGCATAAGTACAAGGCTGGGTGTGATGAAATTATAGAAACAGTAGCCAGATCATTGCCTGCCAAATGAAAGAGTTTGTCCTTTATTCTGTGAATGAAGGGCAGCCATCGTGAAATTTTAAGAAGGGGAGAGGGGCATGGTTTGGCTGGCATTTTAATCAGAACCTTACGGCAGATTTGTGGAGGATAGATTGAAAAGCACCAAGGCTGGAAGCAGAAAGACCAATCAGGAAAGATAATGAGGTCGTGAGTCTAAGCTATCAGAGTAGAAATGGGGAGGAAAGGTCAGTTTGAAAAAATGTAGGAATATCAAGTGAAACTTGATGATTAGAGGATGAATTGTGTGTGTGTGTGTGTGTGTGTGTGTGTGTGTGAGAGAGAGAGAGAGAGAGAGAGAGAGAGAGAGTTTTCTAGGCCTGCCATATCAAAGCACACAAACTAGGTGGCCTCAAACAACAGAAATTGATTATCTCACGGTTGTAGAGCCTAGAAGCCTGAGAACAAGGTGTCCACAGGGCCACGTTCCTCTGAGATGCTGAGTAGAGTCCTTGCTTGCCTCTTCCCAGCTTCTGATGGTGGCTGTTGATTTTTTGTGTTCCTTGGCTTGTAGTTGCATTACTCCAATCTCTGCCTCTAAGTCACATGGTCTTCTCCCTGTATGACTCTTTCCTAAGGATACCAGTCGTATCAGATTAAGAACCTACCATACTCCAGTATGACTTCACCTTAACTAATTACATCTGCAATGACCTTATTTCCCAATAAGATCACATTCTGAGGTACTAGGGGTTAGCACTTCAACTTCTTGAAGGACAGCTCAACCCATAAAGGAGGATAAAGTCAAAACTACTCTTAGTTTTCTAGCTAAGGGTTTATAGGGTGTTGCCGCCAGCTAGATAAGAAACACAAGTGAAAGAGCTAGTTTAGAAAGATGAGCTTAAAATTGTTTAAATGACACATAGGAAAAGCCATTTTAGTAGTCAATTCTATAAGTTTGAAGTACATCTCTTTTTTTTTTTTTTTAAAGATTTTATTTAATTATTTCTAGAAAGAGGGGAAGGGAGAGAGACAGAGAGGGAGAGAGACATCAATGTATGGTTGCCTTTCACCTGACTCCAGCTACAGATCTGACTGGAGACCTGGTTTGCAACCTTGTTATGTGCCCTGGCTGGGGAATCGAACCTGCGACCTTTGGGTTCGCAGGCCGGCGCCTTACCCACTGTGCTACCAGCCAGGGCTTGAAGTACATCTCTTTAAGGTAGAAATGAGCTATGAAGACTAATGGACAGCATCAGTAAGTGGCCTTAGTTATTGTTGAGAACATGAGAGGATAGTTCACAAAAGTTTGTTTTATAGCAGCTGTTATCATTCTGGCAAAGTGGGAGATCTCTGTCTTGAGCTATTATCCCATCATTCTAACTAGTTTTAGAACCAACAGTCAGGAAAAGGTATTCTTCACCAAAATCACATCATTAAAAAAATAAAGATTTTATTCATTATTTTTCAGAGAGAGAAAGGGGAAGGGAGAGAGGGAGGGAGAGAGACATCAATGTATGGTTGCCTTTCACCTGCCTCCAGCTACAGACCTGGCTGGAGACCTGACTTGCAACCTGGTTATGTGCCCTGGCTGGGAATCAAACCAGTGACCTTTTGGAGTCACAGGCCGGTGCCGTATCCACTGTGCCACCAGCCAGGGCAGACATTTTAATAAACACCTAATAACTAATGGAGCAGCTTAGGAACTGTCCAATTTTATTAACACCTTCTTTTGTATAGAATATAATTTCAATGTGAAGGAAAAATAATGGACATTTGTAGTCTTAGTGAAATTTACCATTAGACATTAAGACATCCTCAGTTTGGAACAATTTATTCCCTCTCAAAGATAATCCTTCTCAATGTATTACCATTTGTAAGTACTGTATAGTTAATATCATATGAATGAGCAAAACAAATGGAGGTAGTTTACTGTTGTCAACATTAATTTCTTATCTTTAAAAACAGTTTCAATTTCAAGTACTTGATTTCAAAACAATAGTTATTCATATATCCTGTGCATTTACATTAGTACTTTCCGTGTGTTCTTTATTAACTTGAAATGGTCCAAAGTTTATTTGCCCAGAACTCTGCAACTAGTTTTAATTCCCAATTGCACCTTTCTCTTATTGCAGGAAGTTTTGCTGGAGTTGCTAGAACAATGTGTGGATGGCTTATGGAAAGCAGAACGTTATGAAGTAATTTCTGAGATTTCCAAGTTGATCATTCCAATTTATGAGAAACGTCGTGAATTTGAGGTAGGTAGTTTAAGCGTTTGCATCGTTACCCATTTGTTTTTTATTTGTGAGAGTTCTTTATATTTTCTGGATATTAAACCTTTCTTGAATCTGTGACTTAATATTTTACTTTGGTCTTAGAAAAATGGTAACATAGTTATGTTACTATTGCTCTGCTGTGTGACTGACCTCTGAAGAATAGAAGGTTAATTTTATTAGGACATTTATATTTAATCATAGAATATAAATAATGTATCACTTTAACACATTCGTATAGTTGAAAATTACAGTTCTTAAAAAGCTGTGCAATTCTCAAAGTCCTACCTTATATTTATAAAATGTTCCAATTGAAATTAAGAGTAATATATCCAAAATATGAATTGAAATTTAGATTATACCAGTGGTTCTCTCTATCTATCTCCCTACTTCCTCTCAGGCCGTAAAGATCAATGTTGTCTTCATTAAACCTTGATTTTAAAAAGCTGTTGAATTTTCATGTTGCCCCAGAAGAGGTAGATTTGATTCTGTTCTTTGCAATTTTATGGGGAGGACTAAAAGTATCTGGCAGATGACAGTGGTAATAAGGCACTAGTAATAGTTCTGTTATGAGGAGTTTTTCCAATCTAGTTTTTCACATAAAGTTATTGATAAAGGGTGGTTAATAAAGAATAGCAGTATAATGAACAGCTGTTGCCAGCAACACTAAACCAGATTTTTAATTTAATTTTATTTTTGTATTTTATTTATTTGTTTAAAGATTCTAAATTTATTTTAAAAAGTTTTTTTTAAGATTTTATTTATTATTATTTCTAGAGAGCAGGGAAAGGAGATAGGCAGAGTGGAAAAGAAACATCAATGTATGGTTGCCTTTCACCTGCCTCCAGATACAGACCTGACTGGAGACCTGGCTTGCAACCTGGTCATGTTGCCCTGGCTGGGAATCGAACCAGCAACCTTTGGGTTTGCAGGCCGGCACCTTATCCAGTGTGCCACCAGCCAGGGGCTAGATTTTAAAATTTTTAAAAGATTTTATTCGTTATTTTTAGAGAAAAGGGAAGGGAGAGAGGCAGATAGGGAGAGAAACATCAATGTATGGTTGCCTTTCACCTGCCTCCAGCTACGGACCTGGCTGGAGACCTGGCTTGCAGCCTGATTATGTGCCCTGACTAGGAGTCAAACCAGTGACCTTTGGGCTTGCAGGCCAACACCTATCCACTGAGCCACCTGCCAGGGCTAAACTGAATTTTTAAAAACATTTGAGTATCTGAGTTCACATCACAATTTCTAGCCCTACTGTAGCAGGAAGCATTCACTTAGGATTCAAGCCATTTACATTTTTAAAAAAGTAAAGCAGTTCATACTTATATATAGCTAGCAGGTATGTATGTATGTGTGTGTATGTATACACACACGCAAGCTATATATAGCAGGTAGTCTGCAAGCTATATATAGCAGGTAGTCTTTCTCGGTTGAAGAAGTTTCCAAGAATGAAAACACAGGTACTTAATATCATCATCTGAATAGTGTTCTAATTTCTGCTCCAAACTGGCTCTGGTCAACCTCACACTTTCTTCCCAGGTTCTGGGTCTTTCTCTCTCTGCCATCCTTTTGATGTATATGGGTAACACCTGAAAAATCATAGTAGAGTTCAAGTGATTATGTTAATAAACAAGAGTTAATCTAGGTCATATTTGATGAAGAATAGCCTATGAGACAAAAATTGGCATTACATCCAAAGAACCTTATAAAAGGTTTCAAAATACCTATTTTCTTGCTCTTAGGTTAAAGATCAAGCTATTGAAACCCAGGGAGCATTTTGCTACTCAAACAACTAATGGTAAAGAAAGGAAATCTTATCTTCCCTACAAATTAAAGGAAATGAGATTTTTTAAAATAGGGAATTACACGTTTCCTATAAGTGATGTAAGGGCCCAAGCATTCTGTGTGTGATGAAGTAATAGTTTCTAGGATGTGGATGTGTAATTTTTCAATATATCATTATGGCACAGGCTAAAAAGTATCAAAGATAATAGCTGGAAATGTAAGGAAAATTTCCCACAAATGGAGCTCAACTGCAGGAAATAATATGGAAAGAATTTTAGAGAAAGAACTGCTTCTGTGCTTTCCTTTTTTTTTTTTTTTTTTATTCAGGTGAAAGTCACATAATATGCAATTAATCATTTTCAAAGTGCACAATTCAGTACCATTTAGTGCACTCTTGATATTGGCCACCCAGAACCACTTTCTAGTTTTGAAATGTTCTCATCACTCTGGAAAAACACCCCATACTCGTTAAAGAACCACTGTCCCCTCACCTGCCATTCCCTGGTAATCACCAGTCTGCTTTCTGTCTCTATGGATTCACCTATTCTGGATATGCCATAAAAAAGGATTAATACAAGATGTAACCCTTTGTGTCTGGCTTTAGTTCACTTAGTGTGATGTCTGTTGCATGCATTTGAACTTTATTTCTTTTTATGGCTGAATGATATTCCACAGTTTGTTTATCCATTTATCCACAGACAGATATTTGGGTTGTTTCTGCCTTTTGGTGATTATGAATAGTGCTGTTGTAAGCATTTCACATATAAGTTCCTGTACAGACATATGTTTGCATTTATTTAAGGTACATACCTAGCAGTGGAATTGCTGGGCCATGTAATTCTGTATTTAACTTTTTTATTAATCACCAAACTGTTTTTCTTTTTACTTTTCATCAACAATGTACACATGCCACAATCAGAGCAATACTTGTTTTCAGTTTTTTATTATAGCTGTCCTAATGGATGTGAAATAGTATCACATTGTGGTTTTGATTCATATTTCCTTAATGACCAGTGATTTTGAACATCTTTTCATGTACTAGTTGGCCATTCGTGTATCTTCTTTGGAGAAATATATCTCCTAGTCCTTTGCCCATATTTTTCTTTTTGTATATAGTTTTTAATTTTTTGAGGTATAATTGACATAGCACATCAGTTTCAGGGCTACAACATAATGATTCAGTATTTGTTTTGCAAACTGATCACCACAAAAAGTCTAGTTAACATCCACCACCATGTATAGTTACACGTCTTTTTTTCTTGGGTTGTGAACTTTCAAGACACACTCTCCTAGCTACTTTCAGATATGCAACACATTATTATTAGCTATAGTCACCATGCTGTAATTACATCTCCATGACTACTAATGTTATAACTGTAAATTAGCGTACTTTGACACCCTTCACCCACTGTCCACTCACTGCTTCAGACAACCACCAATCTCTTTTCTATATCCATGAGCTCAGGTTTTTTTTTTTTTTTTTAATTTTACATACAAGTGAGCTCATATGGTATTTATCTTTCTCTGACTTATTTCACTTAACATAATGAATGCCTTAAAGGTCCATCCCTGTTGTTACATATGGAAAGGCTCCATTCTCTCTTTTTTTAAAGATTTTATTTATTTTTAGAGAGAGGGTAAGGGAGGAAGGAAGAAAGGAAGAAAAGCATCAATGTGTGGTTGCCTTTCACCTGCCTGCAGCTACAGACCTGGCTGGAGAGCTGGCTTACAGCCTGGTTATGTGCTTAACTGGGAATCAAACCAGTGACCTTTGGGTTTTCAAGTTGGCCCCCTATCCCCTGAGCCACCAGCCAGGGCCTCCATTCTCTCTTTAATCATTTTTTGGGTTTTTTTGTTTGTTTGTTTATTTGTTGTTTTCTTTTTCGGAGAGAGGGAGGGAGATAGAGCAGAGAGAGAGATTTGTTGTTTCACATATTTATGCATTATGCAGTCATTGGTTGATTCTTGTATGAGCCTTAATCAGGGATCAAACCCACAACCTTGGAGTATTGAGACAACACTCTAACTAGCTGAGATACCTGACCAGAGCTGATTTCATTCTTTTTTTTAAATTTTATTGTTGTTGTATTACATCCATCCCCTTTTTGCTCCCCTCTGTCCCCCTCCCCACCCACCCATTCCCCCCAAAGTCAATCCCACCTGTTGTCCATGTCCGTGGTTCCTTTACACTAGGTTCTTGTGATTTCATTCTTTTTATGGCTGAATAATAATTCCATTGTGGATACCCACACACACACACCACATCTTCTTTATCCATTTATCCATCAGTGGCCATTTTCATGTCTTGGCTGTCATAAATGAGGCTGCCGCGTGAGGGTGCATATTCTTTTTGTATTCTTCACATAAATACCCAAATGCACCTGATAAGGGGTTAATATCCAAAATTGTAAGAACTCACACAACTCAACACCAGGAAAACTAACAATCCAGTATAAAAAGTGGCCAGAGGACCTGAATAGACATATTTCCAAAAAGGACATACAGATGGGCAACAGACATGAAAAGATGTGCTCAACATCACCAATCATCAGAGAGATGCAAATTAAAAGCATCATGACATATCACCTCACAGCTGTCCAGAATGGCCATTATCAACAAATCAACAAACAATAAGTGCCTGTCAGGATATGGAGAAAAGGGAACCCTGGTGCACTGTTGATAGGAATGCAGACTGGTGAAGCCACTGTGGAAATCATTATGGAGTTTCCTCAAAAAATTAAAAACAGAACTGCCTTACTGACCCAGTGATTCCACTTCTTGGAATTTATCTGAAGAACCCTGAAACACTAATTCAAAAGAATATATGCAACCCTATGTTTGTTGCAGCATTATTTATAATAGCTAAGATATTAAAGCAGCCCAAGTGCCCATCAATAGATGAATGGGTAAAAAAACTGTGGTACATTTACACAATGGAATACTACTTGGCTATTGAAAAAATCTTACTTTTTTAAATTTAATTTTATTGTTGTTGTATTATATCCATCCCATTTCCCCTCATCTCTGTCGTCTTCCCCACCCACCCACTCACCCCCAAAATCAGTCCCACTTGTCCATGTCCATGGTTCTTCCATGCTAGTTCCTTGACTAAACTGCTCCCCTTCTTTGCCTCCTTCTCCCCCTTCCCTCCTCCCCTCTGCCTGCTGAAGGTCTATTCATTGTACTCATGTATCTGGTTCTGTTTTGCTTGTTTATTTTCGTTAGTGTCCTGTAATGGGTGGGGACATACAGTATTTGTCTTTCACTGACTGGCTTATTTCATTAAGCATAATACTTTCCAGTTCCATCCATGTTGTTGCAAAGGGAGGAATTCCTTCCTTCTTTCTGGTGTGCAGTATTCCACTGTGTAAATGTACCAAAGTGTTTTGATCCATTCACCCACTGATGGGCACTTAGTCTGTTTCCAGCACTTGGCTATTGTAAATAGTGCTGCTATGAACATAGGGGTACATAGGTTCTTATGAATTGGTGGTTCAGGGTTCTTCAGGTATAATCCTACTAGTGGAATTGCTGGATCAAAAGGCAGTTCCATTTTTAGTTTTTTAAGGAAACTCCACAGGAAATCTTACTTTTTGTGACAGTATGAATGGACTTGGAGAACATTATACCAAGTGAAATAACCCAGTCAGAGAAAGACAAGTGCCATATGACTTGACTCATATATGGAATCTAATGAATAAAATGAACTAACAAGCAAAATAGAGAGACTCATCACTAGAGAGCAGGCTGACAGCTCTTAGGGAGGGGTAGAGGAATTGAGCAAAATAAGAAAAAAGAGAAAGAACTCATGGACATGGACAACACTGTGGTGATTGCCAGGGGATGGGGTCAAGGGAGGTGGTGGAGGGTATAGGGGTGTAGATGGTGAAGGATGAAGACTTGACTTGGGGTGCTGAATACACAATACAGTGTGCAAATGATGTGTTGTGCAGTTACACACCTGAAAATGGTATGATTTTGTTAACTAGTGTCACCCCAAGAAATTCAATAGAAATATTGCAAAAAAAAAAAGTACATATTACCGTTGAAATATTAATGAAATAAAGCATGATACTTAAAAAATACAGTGTTGTGTGGAAGGGGACAGAGGGGAGTAAAAAGGGAATGAATGTAATACAACAACAATAAAATTAAATTTAAATAAATAAATAAATAAATAAAAATATAGTTTTGTTTAAGGTGCCGGCCAGTGAACCCAAAGGTCACTGGTTCAATTCCCAGCTGCAGCACATTACCAGGTTGCAAGCCAGGTCTCCAGTTAGGTCTGTGGCTGGAGGCAGGTGAAAGGCAAACATACATTGATGTCTCTCTCCCTATTTGCCTCTCTCCTTTCCCCTCTGTAAAAATGGTAAATAAAATCTTTTTTAAAAATAGTGTTGTTTGACTCTTTTTAGGGCTACCCTTAGACCTAAACTTGTTTAAGAATTTTGTCTAATTGTGACAACATGGAAGGAGATTGTGAATGACCCCACCAAAACCATTTGGAAAAGGAAAATATTGTTGTCTTTTCCCTTGGGCACTTTATCTTAAACACATTGAGTAACCAATAGACAAAACTGATTTGTATATTCTCATTTTTCAGAAACTTACTCAAGTTTATAGAACTCTTCATGGAGCATATACAAAAATTCTGGAAGTTATGCAGACAAAAAAAAGACTGTTAGGTACTTTCTTCAGAGTTGCTTTTTATGGCCAAGTAAGTATACTTTAGTTCATCAAGTTATTTTTAAATATTCACCTTTGAATCGTTAGATAACTAGAGCACCAGTTACTGGAGCTAGAATTCTGTTTAGAGTGCTTATCACAACAGCAGGAAAGCCTCTTTTGTAGGTATAAAGTTCACTTTGGCTCTCATATCTAAACCTATTAGGGCAGAGCTCAATATGAGTATATTACATTTAAATTTTTCTCTCACTTTCACTTTCTGTTAAGCTTCTAGAAGTTTATATTTAATATCTAGTAATTCAAGCCTTTTTAAACTTTCTTTTGTTACTTTAAAAAAAATCTTAAGTATATTTTGTTGATTATGCTATTATAGTTATCCCAATTTTCCCCCTCTTTCCCCAGTACCCTCCACTCCCTCCAGCAATTCCCCCTCTTTATTTCATGTCCATAGGTCATGCATAGAAGTTCTTTGATTTTTCCATTTCCTACACTGTCCTTAGCACCCATCCCCTGCCTATTGTGTAACTACCAATTTGTACTTAATCCCTGCACCTTTCCCCCCATTCCTCCAGGTCCCCTCTCCCAGCTGGCCACCCTCCCAGTGTTCTCCATATCTATGATTCTGTTTCTGTTCTGCTTGTTTGCTTAGTTTGTTTTTTAGATTATATTGTTGATAGTTATGTATTTATTGCCATTTTAATGTTCATAGTTTTGATCTTCTTCTTCTTTTGTAGGTCCCTTTAATATTTTATTTAAATTCTGCTTGTTCATACTATTTCTAAATTATTCTATGTTTAACTTTGCAATAGTCTTTTTTTGAAGAAGAGGATGGAAAGGAGTACATCTACAAAGAGCCAAAGCTCACTGGCCTCTCAGAGATTTCCCTGAGACTTGTTAAACTTTATGGTGAAAAGTTTGGTGCAGAGACTGTGAAAATCATTCAGGATTCAGACAAGGTAACTTTACCCTGCTCTGTAAACTTATTATTTGTTAATTCCAAGCATGGTGTATTGCTCTGACATTTTTCCTTTTATTAGCTCATGGAGGAAAACCATGGAAATAGAGCCTCTCCAGATAGTGAAAGAAAAGACAAGGGCTGTGGAATTGCAGAGGACAGGATCCTAATCTCCATTCTCTGTCACTCGCTAGCTGTGTGACCATGGGGAAGTTATTTAACCTCATTTTTCTCATTAGTAAAAATGGAGATAATAATAGTGCCTTCCTCACGGAGTTGTTTTTTGGATTAAATGCGTTAATATATGGAAGGGGATTAGAGTTCCCAGTACATAAAGTACCTTCATTAATAATTATAGAAGTTGGCACGCTTAATAAATGTTAAGTATTCTGTTGATTGCTGTTATTTGTTATGATTCTCAATATCATACTTTATTACTAAAGTCATCTTAGGATGCACATTTTATTCTAAGAGAGCCTTAGTTCAGTTACATTTGCAACAAAGTGGGTTCAGGACAGATACCTTGGGTCTTGCTCCAAAGGTTAGTCATTCCACCAGGACCTGCCTAGGCAGTATGACAAAGGTTCTGTGAAGAGAGGCCTTTTCCTAGCAAATGCTTAGTTCCCTATAGACAGAATTTCAGGAAAGCACAGTAGAAATGCCTGACTATCCTTAGTCATCACGGGAGTACCCAGGATGGGAGCCAATGTTTAAAGGTAGAAAGGACCGATATGGTTAGGATCTGTGGGCCACAGCAGTATTTACTGAGTAACTGTGGTGTGCATGGTACTTTGCAAGTCATTTAGCAGCTAGTAGGTAGCATTGCCGGAGTGCAGAGCCCATGACAAGGGTGGAGACTTCTCACTGTCTGCCATGAAAATGATCTCTTCCTTTTTGTGCACTTACCTGCATCTCTTGGAGCTGATTTTAATTTTTCAAGAGATTTACTGGTAGGTCCAAAAGTCATTACTATTTGGCAAAACCTCCCTGATTCTTTCCTTCTTTCCTTATCCATTTTAACTATTTTGTATTTTATTGGATTAAGACCACAGAAGATTTTTATCTCCTTGTAGCCAGATAGTCTTGGGCTTGCTGCCATACTATTGATACCATAAATGGAAAGTAAGTGGGAAGCCAAGCTTGCTGAACACACAGATTTCTATTTTATTCTTCCTTTGAAAACCTGGCCAACACATGCTAGTGACAAAGCCACCAGCAGGCACCTGGACTACTGACATTATTTGAATGCACAATATTTTTGTCATTCACTATAGGCAGCAGACATAAGAAGCAGTTGCTACTCTTTAACAGCCTTATTTCTAAATATGTGCAAATAAAAATTAAAAACACTGTTTTACTTTACCAAAGAACAAAATCTGCTTAAGAGCTCAATGTAAAACAGGTGGTTGGTTAATATACATATTCCGGTGTTTTAAATTGTATGTGTCCTTATACCCAACAGTTTCACACTTAGGATTTTATCTTGTAGATATACACACATAAAGATGCATGTTTAAAGGTGTTTATTGCTGCCAAGTTTATATAGCAAAAACCTAGAAGCAGTCTAAATGTCCGTATGGCTAAAGAAATTGTGGTATTACCCACAGAAAGGATGTAGTAGCCTAGGTGTTAAGAGTTTCATATCAACACTTAGATATATTCCTTAGGGGGAAAAAAGACAAAGTGCAAGATTGTATGGATAGTATGATCACATTTGTGTAAAAACTTACTCACATATGAGGTCTGTTCAGAAAAAGTCCAGCCATTGTTAATATAACGAGAACAGTTTGCATGACATCGATATAACCTGGCAAATGGACTGGAATGCGCATGCGTGAACAATGATGACTTCACTATACTAGTTAGTGGGGGCAGTAGACACCGTTGAGTGAGCATGTGTTCTCTGTGGCCATTGCATTCAAAATGACTGAGCAAGTAGAGCAACAAATCTGCATCAAATTTTGCATGAAGCTTGAACATTCCTCTGCCGACACTATTCAAATGATTCAGAAGGCCACAGCTACGGGCAACTGCTGATTAGCAGCTTCATCATGACAATGTGCCCACTCATGCATCACATCTTACACAGAGATTTTTCATGAACTACCCAATCACCCAGGTGACTCAGCCCCTCTAAGAGCCCACATTTGATGCCCTGTAACTTCTGGCTTTTCCCAGCAGTAAAATTACCTTTCAAAGGGAAGAGATTTCTGACCATTGATGAGATTCAGAAAAATATGACAGACAGGGCAGCTGATGGCAATTGGGAGAACTTTGTAAGGTCCCAAGGTGCCTACTTTGAAGGGGACTGAGACATCATTGTCCTATGTACAATGTTTCTTGTATCTTCTTCAATAAATGTCTCTATTTTTAATATTATATAGCTGAATACCATCTGGACAGACCTTGTATACTCACTTGTATAAGCTATGCTTAGGAAATTTCTGGAATGATACATATAAAGTTGTTAACCATTGTTGTACCTGAGGAGAGGGACTGGAGTCTTACACAGAAGAAAGAAATGTTTTACTTTTTATATATGCCCTTGTGTACTGTTTGAATGATTGATCATACACATTATTTACTTTTATAAAGTTAAAGTCACGCTTGACCTTTTTAAAATTTTCCTTTTATGTTTTGTCTTAGCCAGATAATTACCTCAATTACCTCCTGAACGCCCTCTGGAGAGAGCTAGCTTTTTTTTAAAAGATTCATTATTTTTAGAGAGAGGGGAAGGGAGAGAGGCAGAGAGGGAGAGAGACATCACTCTATGGTTGCCTTTCCCCTGCCTCCAGCTATGGACCTGGCTGGAGACCTGGCTTGCAACCTGGTTATGTCCCCTGGAATCGAACCAGCCACCCTTGGGTTCGCAGGCCGGCAGCAGTCCACTGAGCCACACCAGCCAGGGCACTAGCTTTTCAATGGGAAAGAAAGGAAGGTTAAGGTTTCTGGAGGTAGACTTAAGTTTTTATGTAAGAACAAGTAGAAGAGATTGGAGAAGTTAAAAGATGGTAAGAAACGTTCTATCCCCTGTTTCTCCTATATATGTGGACAGGAAGAAAATAGGGAATGTAGGGACTGCTTCTTGGGAGATTTTCTGTTGTTTGTTTGTTTCATATTTTATTTGACACTAAACACAAAAAGGCCTGACCAGCATAAAATACAAGGATATTGACAAAGGCAGAAGTCAATTTTGTTGGCTTAAACACTGAAAGAGGGTTCTCGGCATCATCTGAGTTAATGGAGAGACTACTGGAGGGGAGGGTTGCTAGACCCTACAGATTGAAACCACAGAGGGGATGGTTCTGGGATTTGCCTCCAGCAGCATAGCTTCATAACATGGATTTTAGTCTCTTCATGAAATGGTCCAAAATACTATAATTTTATGTCTCTGGAATAGAAGCATTGTGCTTTCCTGAGGTCCCCTTCCTCCATAGCATAGGATTAATACTACAATCAAGAGTCCCCAGCCCGGCCTGGCATGGCAGCCTGTGAATTGAAAGGTTGCTGGTTCGATACCCAGTCAGGGCACATACCTGCGTTGCAGGCCAGGTCCCTAGTTGGGGGTGGGAGAGTCAACCAATCACTGCTTTTCTCTCTCTCTCTCTCTCTCTCTCTCTCTCTCTCTCTCTCTCTCTCGCTCTCTCTCTGTCTCTGTCTCTCTCTCTCTGTCTCTCTCTGTCTCTTTCTCTCGTTCTCACTCTCTCACTGTCACTTTCTTCCTCCTTTCTTTCCTCTCTCTGAAAATAACAGTAAAATCTTTTAAAAAAGAGTGCCCATTATTACAATGTAAAACGCCTCTGTGGATGTACAAATTTGATAAGTTTTTCTGTAATTAGTAATACATATCAAAATCCCTAAGGCCATGTAAATCTTTTTAACTAAGAAACTTCTCTACTAAGAATTTACCCCAAAGGATAAGTCAGGGGGAAAATTACACACAGTTTTAAGTGCCAAGATGTTCATCACAGCATTATTTGCAATAGCAAAAAGTTGGAAAACAACCCAAGTCTATTAATGAGGTCCAATAAATCATGTTTATTTATGTAGTCATAAAAAGTTATGTTGATGACTATAATATAGAACTATCACTATAACATGTTTTTTATTGTGGTTAAATGCATGGAGCAAAATTAATTATATTAACCATTTTTAAGTGTACGTATAGTTCAATGATATTGACTTCATTAACATTGTGGTGCAGCCATTACCACTATCCTTCAGAACTCTTTTTATCTTGTAAAATTGAAACTTTATACCCACTAAACGATAATTCATTCTCCCCTACCCTTAGCACATAGCAACTGTCATTCTACTTTGTGTCTATGATTTTTGACTTCCCTAAATACCTCATATAAGTAGAATCATATAAGTGAATTATCTTTTTGTGACTGACTTATTTCACTTAGCATATTTTCAAGGTTTATTCATGTAGCATGTTGTGGAATATCTTTCCGTTTTAAGGCTAAATAACCCACTGTATGTACATACATGTTCAGGAACATGTGCACAGCTGCCTGACATGGAACTGAAGTATGGTGTATGAGTAGCTTCATTGTGCCAAGGGCTAAAACTGACCAAAATCAAAATCAACTGCAGTTTTCTGTTCATCTTCCCTCTAAAGTTACAAACCTTCAACAGACTCTGTAGTTCCAAAATAGTTACATCAGACAGATTCTTCCAGTGTAACTGTTGCCTGGATTCAGATTATAAAACAGTGATCTCAATTTTGTAAATATGTGTGCCTAGAAATAATATTAGAAGGGAAATATTTCATATTTTCATCATGAATAATGGTCACTACTGTGTGGTAAGATAACAGTTGGATCTCCTTCCTACATTTCTGTAACCTCCAAATAGGTTTCTGTATCTTCTTTATAATGAAAAGGTAATGATCCCTAAAAAAAAATAACAAACACCTCCTCTAGGTGTCTATTCATTTGGGAACACATCATAGTGGCAGTGTTTCTCAATTGATCTCCAGAGTTAGTAGCTTACCTGTACCCCCTTTCCCTTCCATTGAATAAAAAAAGAAACCAACAACTTTCTTATTTATAGGTAAATGCCAAGGAACTTGATCCAAAATATGCTCATATCCAAGTCACTTATGTGAAACCCTACTTTGATGAGAAAGAACTCACAGAAAGAAAGACCGAGTTTGAAAGGAACCATAATATCAACAAATTTGTTTTTGAAGCTCCTTATACATTATCTGGCAAAAAGCAAGGCTGCATAGAAGAACAGTGCAAACGTCGTACAATCTTGACTAGTAAGTAGGACTTTGCATATAACTTCTTGTTTGACTTGGTCCTTTGTGATAAGCACAAGTAGCAGCTGGCCAGCCAGGAAATGTAACTGAAATTTGAATTATTCATTATTCTGCTGTCTGTCTCTAGCTTGAACAAACATTAGTATGTTATAAACCCTCATTTCTATATATGTAATTCGTAATTGTTCCAATGTGTCTCATAAAGAGGATTTCTCCCTCAATTCTGAAATAATAAGGTGCTATATGGTACCCTAAAGTATTGGCTAAAGAAGACTTGGGGAAAGTTAAGCAGTTGATTTTTAAAAATAATTTGGCTGTTTGAACAAAGAATTTTTTAAGATAGTAAATCAATCTTAACATTTTAATAGCTTCAAACTCGTTTCCGTATGTGAAGAAGAGGATCCCTATAAGCTATGAACAGCAGATTAATTTAAAGCCAATTGATGTTGCTACTGATGAAATAAAAGATAAAACTGCAGAGCTGCAAAAACTTTGCTCTTCTGCTGATGTGGACATGATTCAGCTTCAACTTAAATTGCAGGGCTGCGTTTCAGTGCAGGTATGTTGGTTTCCAGACATGTATTAAATGTTTCTTGGTGATCCTCTTGCTTTCCTAAGGGCACAGAACAAAAATTAATAATATTTGTGTGTTATAGCTAAGTTCAGCAGAGTGAGAGGAGAAATGACAGAACAGGTGATGAGTTTAAAAGATTTATTTGGCCAGCTGCAAACAGGCAGGCTGAGACCAAAATGGTGTCAACCTCAAACAGCAACAAGGCAGGGGTTTTGCGGGGGTTGATTCTGAGAACAGAGAAGTTGCTAAATTCCTATCTACTGACAAGGATATCTTTGAAGGATATAAGCAGTCACTGACAACCACAGTTACTGTGGGGACAGCAGATTTATTGGGGGCTAGTTAAAATTTGACCTGAATTCCTGGAACTCAGGTCTTATGCCTAATAATAATGTTATTGATTACAAATACCTCTCCATTATTTTTGATTAGCTCAATACAGAAATTATGCTCAATTACTGTAAATTGTGTGTTATGTCAGAGAACTTTAATGTAAATCCCTCTGACTATAGCCAAGCTCCATATTTACATATCAGAAATCATCATTAACCAATTTATTAGAATATAATTTTTTCATATTATTTGCTTTAGTTAACAATTTTTCAAATAAACTTACAGTAAGAATAGTAAATATGTTTCTCAGATGCAGATTTGTAATGTACAGTATTTGGCTTTCTAGAAAGAAAAATGTAAAACTTACCTTTTAATTACATTCTGATAACTCTCATTTTTCTTCTTTTGTAATTTAGGTAAATGCTGGTCCATTAGCATATGCCAGGGCTTTCTTAAATGACAGTCAAGCTAGCAAATATCCACCTAAGAAAGTAAATGAATTGAAAGATATGTTTAGGTAAGTACCTTGTAGTTTTCAGATCAGATCTCTTTATTTTTTCACTCCATTTCTTCTTAAAAGAAACCAATGGCACTAGCACTGTAGCTCAGTTGGTTAGAGTGGCATCTGGGTATGCCAAGGTTGCTGATTCAATTCTCAGTCAGGGCACATACAAGCATCAATCAATGAATGCATAAATAAGTGAAACAACAAATTGATCTCTGTTTCTTCTTTCCCCTCTCTCTCTAAAATCAATAAAAATAAATTTTTAAATTTTTAAAAAGAGGAAGGGGACAGAGGGGAGTAAAAAGGGTATGGATGTAATACAACATCAATAAAAATAAATTAGAAAAAGATTTTTAAAAGAAACCAAAATACTCACAAAATACTATCTGTCCAATAAAAGACATTCTCTGTTCTCTTTTACAATATTTAAGTGACTTCCTAATGGTACTTAAATCAGTAAATGCAAGATCTCCTTCTTTCTGTGGGGCATTAACAATGTATTAGTGACCCAAGAGATTAAATATACCAATTTACTGTAGCAGTTTGGATGTTGTGACACAAAGACAAGCCTAAATTCATTATGCAATGTCTTCCTTTGCCCCACTGACCTCTGTCACAGCATTTCTGAACTTTTAGTGCAGGAATATAAGTAGAAGTGGAAGGGTTGGGTAGGCTTGCCTCCTTTCCTGCGTCCTTAGTTCCTCTTGGATTCTGCCAGACTAGGGCATCTGATAACTTGTCTTGAGTGAACATCCCTGTAAGTGAAAAGATGTCTGAATGGTCTTGCATTGGAAAAAAATCTGTTTAATATGTAAAAGGAGTTTTTACATTCAGAAGAAGAGGGATAATAGGGTAAAGTAGACTTAAAGAGAAAAATGACCATTTATTCATTCATTTGCTCCCAACTTCTTTTATTTACTTTTCCTGTCTGTGTGTTATCAGCTGTTCCAGGTTGCAGGGTAAACAGTAGTCATTCATTCACCCATATTTATTAGGACCTGGCATATACCGAAAGATTCCACTAGTTGTTTTGACAGGCATACAAAATAACCAGGCAGTGGGGTACTTTGTCTCCTAAAATGTACACTCCAATTATGGATATTAAACATAAACACAATAATGAAAAAGTACTTTTTGTGATAAGTCATCAACTCTGTCCCTTCTCTTACCAGCCCAGGGCAGATACTTCATACCTACATCACCCAGCACTGTACTGGGTACATAATGAACCCCAAGTGAATCATTTTTAGAATGAAAGGCTCATTATCTAAAGATAATTTTCCTGAAAATCAGCCATTTAATCTATTTGAACCCAATGCATGGGGAAAGAACTAAAACATTTTCCCCCTCAAGATTTTATTTATAAGAATAATTGGTTGGAGGTGTCTCTTCCAAAGGAAACTGACAATCCCTATGCCCTCAAGAGATTTTTTAATGCATAAAAAAGGAATTTCAACTCCTGTGCACCCCATGCATTTCCCCAACCCTGCCCTGCACACCCTCTAAAGGGACTCCTTTCCATGACTAAGGAACAAAATGTGAAATATTTAAAAATCCATCTAAGTTGGCCACAGATACTAGAAATAACTAAATTAACTAGATTTTAAAGGACATAAGAAACAAGAGAAAAGTGCACAAAGGAAAAGGCATTTCAGACAGGATGTGGCATTAGCAAGGGCACAGTGAGAAAACAGAGAATTCTAATTTTCTAGGCAAGCAAACCACAGTTAAAGTGAACATCAAAATGATTGTCAGTGAGACTGTCTGAGAGTAAATAACAAAACTTTTATCTTTGCTCTTCATCCACAGGAAATTCATACAGGCATGCAGCATTGCACTTGAACTAAATGAGCGGCTAATTAAAGAGGATCAAGTTGAGTACCATGAAGGGCTGAAGTCAAATTTCAGAGAAATGGTAAAAGAATTGTCTGACATTATCCATGAGCAGGTAAGTATTGAAGTAGTTAACAATGAAAACAGGATCATGGCTCTTTAAAGTGTTACTTAACAAAGTCTATTTGAAGTGCATTACCTTGAAATCCAGCCTATATTTTAAAATTTTCCCATATTATCATTAATCACCTAAATAACAAATTTGAAGCAGTTAATCAGAAGCAATTTTTAAAGTAATTATCAGAAGTAAACCAAATTGTTCTTTCCACCACCATACTATTAGAAACAACTAGCTGAGCAACTCTGAATTGATCTACTATGAACATGGATAAGAGTCTCTCACAAAAAGCCCTAAAGAAATGAAATTATTGATTCAATAACCAGACCCCTAAATGATTATCCTTATTAAGCTGTATAAAACTAGATACTGTCATTTAGGTGAGATTCTGAGTGCTTTCCATATTTTGGGAATTGTCCTAATATCTATTGAGCCTGCAAAACTCCCAATTTTCATAAAACTTCTTAGCATTTTAATCTATGACTGGGTGTGAATGACAATTACAGCTACCTTAGTAAAATCCAACCTGAAAAATACAGAAGCAAAGAGCTATTCATCGCTTAAAGCCAAATTATGTTATTATTAGGTAGTTAGGACTTTTATATACCTATTTACCTTAAAACTGGGGTACTACTGGACTACCCTGGTAAACTTTATTGTTCTGTTAGG
This sequence comes from Noctilio leporinus, assembly GCA_004026585.1. Lineage (NCBI taxonomy): Eukaryota > Metazoa > Chordata > Mammalia > Chiroptera > Noctilionidae > Noctilio > Noctilio leporinus. Next base: position 107,742 of record PVIW01002619.1, read on the forward strand.
ATTCTGAAATTTGTATTCACAAGCAGTCTAGACATGGATTGTCACTTAAATATTTTAACATCTTAAACATATTTGTAAAAATTTCATCGTGGTGGTCTGATCCCTCACTGACTTAGCCTATTAATCTTATAAAGTCTCCTCTTTTCCTTACTCAGAAAAACATCCAATAAGTTAAATAGTTGCTTCGGAAACACTTCAAACCCTCAGTTTTTAAGAACTTCAAGACTCAAAGGAACAAGATAACTAAGACCCTTTATAGAACATTTATTTATTTATTCATGAATGTATTCATCCTCCCTTGAGGACATGCTTATTGATTTTACAGAAGGGAAGGGAGGGAAAAAGAGGGTGAAAAACATCAATGTGAGCAACATTGATCAGTTGTCTCCTGTAAGCACCCCAGTGGGGACCAAACTTGCAACCCAGGCATGTACCCTAACCAGGAATCAAACCCATGACCTTTCAGTTTATGGGATGATACTCCAACCAACTGAGCCACACCAGCCAGGGTTGGAGAATACATTATTAAAGCTGGCTGTAGAAGGAAGCCTAGTCATTTGTCCTGCTGTCTGTGTTTCAGTGATTGCACTCACCCATGTAAGACTGCCACACAAAGGGTATACCTTCAAACAGGCTGATAGTGGGTAGCATCCAAAGAATGTCAGTTTGATGATGGAGAAGAGTTCTTCTAGGAAAAAAAGAAGTAGTCGACTTTATTTTTTAATATCTTTTTTTTTATTATTGTTCTATTGCAGTTGTCCCGATTTTTCCCCCATTGCTCTCCACTGCCTCACCCGACCTCCACTCACACAGTCAATCCTCGCTCTGTCGTCCATGTCCGTGGGTCATTTGTACTAGTTTCAAGAACTAGTTAACTTTAACTCAAGCTCTCCCTCTCTGAATTTATTTTGTCTTACTTTTCTAGGAAACAGCTATGGGAACTTCAGTTACTATTTAACCCAAGGCTATGTTGAGTGACCAGGAGTCTTAACTTTCCAACCATTGTCATCTGCTCAGTATAGAGAATCCAGTCTGCTAGACTGTCATCATCCCATCCGTTCAATGACTGGTTGTCTCAGTCTCTTACTCACCCTCCTTTGTGGCTGGGAATCTTGTTGTCTTGAGGAATTTGGAATCAGTGTTTTGTTTCTCTTTTTCCATTTTTACTTCTGTTAGCCCACTTAGGAATGAGGTCATACTGTTCCAAAGCATCCCTTTGCTGCTCAGTTTTCAGAGGTCCTTTTTTATCTCCTTAAAGCAGCCAGGTGATTCAGACTAGGAAGGTGGGGAACCATCCCACTTCTTTTACTGTATCTATATCCAGCTCAGCCCATGAGTACAGTGGGGGTATACCTTTCTTTACCATCACTTTTCTGAGATATACTTTTATCAACCATACAACATCATTTATTCCTAGAAACTATCCGGTTTATAGGTTTCTGTTCTTCATAATCCATAGCAGGAAACACAGCAAAAGCTCCTCCTTCACAAAAGATATGAAGTAATCACACATGTCATTTTAAGCTAATGTGTACTATATTGTAATTGTTAAATTTGCATTCAACTGCATGAGCTCTTAAGTTACTCAAATTGAAAGCAAAGTATTCAATTTACTTCCTGTTACTGTCATCAAGGTATTTAGAGCAGTCATTTTATAGTGTTTTTCCCCTGAATCATAAACTTTATGAATCCACTCTTATATTTCCCACCTGTCTTTTTGAATTCTCATAAATCATGATTATTTTATTTAGTTATAGAGAACAATATTTTAGACCCTTGAGATTACATATTCCTAGATAACCAAGAAAAATCTTGACTTTTATTGGCTTATATTTATGTAAGCTCTCTTGTCATAATATATCATATTCAGATGTCCCCTTTCTTGGGGCAAATGTTGATATTATATTTTCTGTTAGATTCTCATATAAAAGAGAGGCCCTTTCTCATCATATACATTGAGACATTATTTCCCAAAGGAAAGTATAATGCAAAATAAACTGTAAATGTGTACTAAAATATGAGTTATTCTGTTGAGATCCATAAATGATTACTTAACAAAAAAAGATATGGCCTGCCTGGCTATTTTCAATATAACCTTACAGTCTACCAAAATATACAGTCCTTTTAAAATCTTCATCAGGTTTTTGAGTTCTTAAAACAGACTTACATTGTCTTAAAACTATTAATTACAGACTTATTAGATAGAGTGTGTGGTAGCCATTGTGATACCTGTTTGGTATGATTTATTTTCTTTATAATGAGTTCCCCTATTAACTTGTCACATCTGAAAGGTGTGTATATTCAATTAGTCATCTCTTAAACCTATATATGCTTTTTAAATTTTTTATTGTATTTATTTATTTATTTTTAAAGATTTTATATATTATTTTCAGAGAGAGGGGAAGGTAGGGCAAAGAGGGAGAGAGACATCAATGTATGGTTGCCTTTCACCTGCCTCCAGCTATGGATTGAGCTGGAGACCTGGCTTGCAACCTGGTTATGTGCCCTGACTAGGAATCAAATCAGTGACCTTTGGGTTCACAGGCCAGCGTCAATCCACTGAGCCACACCAGCCAGAGCTATATATACTTTCATATTCATGTCATGAATTATGATATTTGTAAAGAGGAATTGTCTCTATTATGGACTCTATATAAAACATGATTTGTAGCAACATAAGTGGTATGATGCATTACTGCCACCATATACCAATTTGCAGGTTTAATATTCAAGTTTCAGAAGTAACTTGAGAACCAAGCATTAAAAATCTGAAACCTAAGTTGGGACTGTATAGTGAAGAGATTGGATGTGATATGTATGCTTTCCTTTTCTATCATCTAATCCAAATATGAGATCTCTATTGCTTTTGATCATACAAAATAATTAAAAATATGTTTACTAATATGAATATATATGCTTACGTACTTATGAAGTATATATTTTTTAATCCTCACCTGAAGATATATTTATTGATTTGAGAAACAGAGAGAGAGAGAAACAGTGGGCCCTGACTAGGGACCACAACCTTTTGGTGTAGGGACAAATGCTCCAACCAACTAAAGCACCAGACCAGGGCAAAAATAAACTTTTGTGAAGTTCTTCATTTTGGTAAAAATCTTCTGTATCAATTAGCTTATATAATTATAGTGTGTGTTTAGAAATATGCACTTAAGACTTTCCTCTTTATTTAGTATTATTTCCAGGTCTCTAGGGAGTGTGCATGCATATCTGTATGTTTATATAAAGCTTCACAGGTACTCTTGAGAACCACTGTGTTATAGGATGGTCCATAAACTCATGGAGTCCACTTAAGAGCTCTTGTGATGACCATGTGTTAAAAATATTAAAGGTTGCATTACCTCTCACTTCGTGCTGAATTTTGCATTTTGCCACCTTTTGTTTTTCTTAATGAGTAACTAGATCTTTTCTGCTTTTTTGCTATGCTGCCTTTGTAATACAGCTTTGAAGACTTAAATCGGTAATGTTGTTTTCTGCTCTTTTTGATTTGTGTCATTTTAAATAGCTAAGTGCCATTGATATATTGCAATATGCCTCTTATTTTATATACACATACTTTTTTGGCAGCGGCTATTTTGCTTCATGATAAACATGCAGATTTCCTTTGTTTTAGATATTACAAGAAGACACGATGCATTCTCCCTGGATGAACAACACATTACATGTATTTTGTGCAATTAGTGGCACATCGAGTGACAGAGGTTATGGTTCCCCAAGATACGCTGCTGAAATCTGAGGACACGCAGATGTAAAGCAAGAATGAGACTGACCTTTCTCAGGAATATTTGGAGCTGTGCAAATGTTAAAACTTAAAGATTTGATATACATGAAGTGTTTCTTTCCGACACCAAAATTTTCATGCTTTCAAACAGGGTGCTTACATATTTGTAAATATTTAAGCAACTTGGAAGTGCCTGGAAAATTGCACCCCTGTGCTTGGTTTATACTTTTTTAGGTAAATCTATCTATATGCTGAGAAATAGAGCTCAAAACATGAATCCAAATTGCTTAATAATTATTGCTTAAAATAATAATGGTACTATGTAAAATTGTATAATGGAACAAAATAAACAGTAAAACGTATTTGTAATTAGAAGTGAAGGAAATACTACTTTGACCTTAGCATTTTTCCTGAAAAGAAGCTCAATTCATTATTGTAATCATTGGAGAAAAAAAAATGATCAAATTTCTATAAAACATGGGGAGGTCATTTGAAATCTTGTCTACTAGTGTGGTAAAGTCTGGGCTAAAAGAAAGAAACACATTGTTTAAAAAGGCACATCTCACAAAGAAAGCATATACATAAAATACCAAGATTACTGGTCCTTCAATTTCGATCTGATGATGCCAGGTAATCCAGTTGGTCTCACACACAAGATGAGGCATTCACATGTGGCCTGGGTTTCTTTAGCAAGTGGCATTTGTTACCAAAAGCATTTGTCATCTGCAGCTATCCATAAAGGTAAACAAAACATTTCTGAGAATTAGCAATCAGTACATACTATGCAACTTCAAAGCTTTAGCAGAGTCTGAGGGAGGGATTTATACTGATTCTTCAGTTCACAAGGTTAAGAAGCATTCTGATAGAATTTGATAGTTGTGTCATTTCTTGGGTCAGTATACATAACCACCACGGATTTAACAGCTGCTAATGAGGGATTACATTTCTAACAATGAAGAAATGTCAGACTACCAAGATAATTCAAGAAAAGCCAAGATGTGAAGAACTTTTGTAGCTTGAATTATCCATATAATTTTGGCTGCCTTTCATGTAAATTTTTAAGTTTTAGACTTATTTTTCTTATGCAGTTTAGCTTGTTTTATAGACAGACACTGAAATATAAATGGTTTGTATAGAGCGCTGGCTTTTTAAATATTTTGTGATCAAGTAAATCTTAGAGATTGTACATCCAACTTGGCCATTTTTCTTTTTTTATATATTTTTGGTTTTCAATTACAGTTGACATAGAAGTTATACTAGTTACAGGTGTACAACCCTGTGATTAAACAATTTTATAACTTACAAGTGATCACCCAGGTAATCTCATACCTACCTTGCACCGTACATAGTTAATATATTATTGACTATGTTCTCTATGCTGTACTTTACACCCACACAATTTACTCTGTAACTACCTATTTGTACTTCTGAATCCCTTTCCCTTTTCACCCAGCTCCCCAAACCCCTCCCATCTAGCTATCATAAAAATGTTCCCTATGTCTCTGAGTATTTTTCTGTTCCGCTTACATGTTTGGTTTATTTTTTAGATTACATCATTGATAGATATGTATTTATTGCCATTTTATTCATAGTTTTTACCTTTTTCTTCTTAAAGAAGATCCTTTAACATTTCATACAATACTGGTTTGGTGGTGATGAACTCCTTCAGCTTTTTCTTGTCTGGGAAGCCCTTTATCTGTCCTTTGATTCTAAATGATAGGTTTGCTGGGTAGAGTAGTCTTGGTTGTAGGTCCTTCCTTTTCATCACCTTGAATATTTCATGCCAGTCCCTTCAGGCCTGCAAAGTTTCTGTTGAGAAATCAGCTGAGAGTGTAATGGGAGCTTCCTTGTACGTAACAATAACTGTTTTTAAGATTCTCTCTTGGTCTTTAACCTTCAGCATTTTCATTATGATGTCTTCATGTGGGCCTCTTTGTGTTCATCTTGTTTGGGACTCTCTGTGCTTCCTAGACTCGTATATCAATTTTCTAAACCAGGTTAGGGAAGTATTCCTTTTTTTTTTTTTTACATAAAGTTTTCATTGTTCTGCACTCTCTCTTCTGCTTTTGGCACCCCCATGATGCTTGAAGTTGTCCCAGAGGCTCCTTATATGAGCCTCTTTTTTTCTTTTTGCTGTTCTGATTGGGTATTTTCTGATTTCTTTTTTTTATAAGATTTTATTTATTATATTTTTAGAGAGAAGGGTAGGGAGGGAGGAAGAAAAAGAAACATCAATGCATGGTTGCCTTTCACTTGCCTCCAGTTGGAGACCTGGCTTGCAACCTGGTTATGTACCCTGACTGGTAATCGAACCAGCAACCTTTGGGTTCACAGGCCCAATGCCTATCCGCTGAGCCACCAGCCAGGGCTGTTTTCTGATTTCTTATCTTCCAGATCTCTTACTTGATCTTCTTCATCTATTTCACTATAGAGTCCCTATAATGTATTCTTCATTTCAGTTCACGTAGTCTTCATTTCTGATGGGTTCTTGTTTATGTTCTCTAGTTCCATTTTATGTTTCCTCTCTTTTTGTTGGAGTTCTCACTAAGTTCATCTACTCTTCCCCTAAGTTCATTGAGCATCCTTATAACCAGTGTTTGAACTCTGCACTTGGTAGATTGCTTGTCTCCATTTTGTTTTGTTATTTTTCTGGAGTTTTGTTCTGAGCTTTCATTTGGGATACATTTCTTTGTCTCTCCATTTTGTCAAGCTTCCTTGTGTTTGTTTTTAGATATTAAACAGAGCTGCTGTGTCTCCTGAGCTTGATAGCATGGGCTAATATAGTAGGGTGTCCTGTAGGGTCCAGTGGCAAAGCCTCCCCATTCTCCTGAGCTGGGTACTCCAGGTGCACCCCACTTATGGGCTATGCACACTCACCTCGCTGAGCTTTGGTTGCTGTTGTCACACCAATGGGAGGGATTTACTCCCAGGCCAGTCGGCATCAATGACTGTCTGCCATCGCCATGGAAGATCAGTTGTGCAGGGGCCCACCCCGAGGAGGAAACTTACTTTGCCCTTTGAGTGATTGGATGGTGCTTTGACATGGTCAAGCCATCCACTGGGTGTGCTGGCTCTGGGGCTTCCCAGGTGGTGCGGGCAAAGGACAGCCACCACCTGTGTTCTGCCTGGGATCACCCTGCCTGAGCTACAGAGATTTGCTGCTTGTGCTGGGCTTGGAGTTGCCCCAGCAAGTCCCTGCTATGAAGCAAGGCCAGCTGCCCTTGTGCCAGGTATGGAGCCACTTAGAGGTATAGGGCACACTGAGGCCGGATGCTGCATGTTTGAGGGATTTTAGGAAAACCTGAAGCATGAGCCAAGACAGGCCCTTCCTATGGAAAAACCATTGGAAACAGGTTGGGTGGGCCTGCAAGTTGGGTCAGGTGAGGTCTCAGGGAATCACTGGGGCAGGGCAAACAGTGTTACCCAGGTTGGTAGAAAATCAAATATGGCACCTGCCTGTCAGGTCTGTCAGTTGAAGGGTGAGCTCAGAAAAGGAACAATGAATGGTCTCTGCCAGCATTTCTATTTAGGAGAGAGCTGCCCCTCCAGCTCTTGCTCTGATACCAGACAATTCATTTCCTCCCCTTATGTTCCTGGTGACTTACAAGCTGCTGCTCCCGCGCTGGAGCTCAGAGGGAGTGAGTCTGAGTAAGTCCATGCACAGGCCCTTAAAGAGGAATGTTTGGGTCTCCAGAAACCTCAGTCTCACTCAGCCACACTCCCTGTTGGATTTTATAGCCAGAAGTTATGGGGGCTTATCTTCCTGGCACTGGAACCCTGGGCTGGGGGACCTGGTGTGGGGCTGGGATCTCTCATCCTCAGGGGAGACCTCCACAGCCAAGAAAATGCCTCCCAATTTTTAACTGGCGCACATGGGTGCTGGGCCAGCCCGTTCCACATCTCTGCCCCTTTTAGCAGTCTCGATGCGGCTGCTGCTTTAAATCCTTAGTTGTAAGACTTCAGTTAGATTTCAGGTGGTTCTGAACAATGGTTCTGTAGTTTAATTATAATTTGGATGTAGTTGTGGGAGGTTCCAAGTACCACATTTACCTACAAGCTATCTTGACTGGACGCCAGTAATCCCTTGGTCATTTTTTCTTTACATGTCATTTTTTTTTTAAGATTTTATTTTTAGAGAGGGGAAGGGAGGGAGAAAGAGAGAGAGAAGCATTAATGTATGGTTGCCTTTCACCTGCCTCCAGCTACGGACCTGGCTGGAGACCTGGCTTGCAACCTGGTTACGTGCCCTGACTGGGAATTGAACCAGCAACCTTTGGGTTCACAGGTTGGCACCATTCTACTGAGTCCACAGCCATGTAAATTTTAAACTTGCAGGGGAGCATGAAATTATTTATTGAAGGATAATTGTGTATTTTAACCAGGGATTCAGAAATTTCTGAGGCAGTTTGTAATTCCTTAATATCTTGGAGTGACCTGTAGAGTTAGTTTTACTTTTTTTTTTTCTCTCTTAAGATTGTATTATTTTTAGAGAAGGGGAAGGAAAAGAGGCAGAGAGGGAGAGAAAGATCAATGTATGGTTGCCTTTCACCTGCCTCCAGCTATGGATCTGGCTGGAGACCTGGGTTGCAACCTGGTTATGTGCCCTGGCTGGGAATCAAACCAGTGACCTTTGGATTAGCAGGCTGGTGCCTTATCCAATGTGCCACCAGCCAGGGCTCTACAGGTAATTTTTCAAGGTATAATAAATGGCCCCTGCCTTCAAGGAACCTGTAATCTACCTGAGGAAGCAAGGTATCACACAAAATGAAGTAATACAAGATTTAACAATATAAGAAAATTTGTATATTTTCATTGCCAAATATTCATTTAGCCTTAACTCTCAATTCAAGGAATGGAAAGTCACTGTGAATTACAGTGTTCAGGGATGGTATTATGGTCAAAAGTAAGTTTTACCCTGACTGGTGTGACCCAGTGGATTGGTGCCAACCCAAAGGTTGCTGGTTCAATTCCCCAGCCAGGGCACATAACACTGTTGTAAGCCGGCTCTCCAGCCAGGTCCGTAGCTGGAGGCCGGTGAAAGGCAACCATACCTTGATGCCTCTCTCCCTTTCTTCCCCCCTCCCTGCCCTTCACTCTGAAAAAAATATATATTTTTTTTAATGTAAGTTTTGAACAGGTTTTCAAATATGAGAGGGTGTTCTTGGCAGGAGGAACATTATGAGCAAAGGTACAAAAAGAATTAGCAAAAATTCAGAGGATGTTGAGGACACCGGTTTTGTTTAAGAAAGTGGTAGATGATAAATCTAGAAAGAAAATTTGGTCCTAGATTTTTGGAAGGTCTTCAATGCCAGACTAAGAGTGTTTAGACTTGACTCAGTAAACATGGGGGAGCCAGTCAAGCTGTTCTATCCTGGGCGCTGGCCAGTCAGAACACTTTGTTTATCTGGTCCAGTTACAATAAATGCTTTTTTTTCTAGTCCCTAACCACATAATGGTCACTGTCTTAAGAAAAGTCTACGTGTATTTATCCAACTTCTGCTTGAACTTGTGACTAAATTCTTCAAAGATTTTTGCCACAGTGTATGCCATTTTTAAACTTTTCCCAACATACTTTTCTCTTCTGATTTTCCATTTTCATTGAAATGTAATTCGCATTCCCTACAATTCGCCCATTTAAAATGCACAGTTCAGTGGGTTTTAGTATTAGGTTGGCCAAAATGTCCACATTTTCCCCATAAAATAAAAGACACATTTTTCACTTTCACCAGTAACTTTATTGATGAGGATATTTTTAGTATGTCAGCTATTTTCCACATGGTATAATGTTGATTGTTCTCAGTGTCTCTATTTGATTTCTATTTCAACTGATCTACTCCACCATGGAGTATCTTCGAGCAAGAAATCTCCAGCATACTGATATGACAGCTATCACAATAGAATCTAACAAAATTGTTTCAAATGAAGTTCAAAACAACTAGAGCCACCTTACAGGAAAAAACAAAAAACAAAACAAAATGAACTTTTTGGCCACCCAATATAGTCATTGCATTGTGCAACAGTACCACAATTAATTTTAGAACCTTTTTATCACTCCAAAAAGAAACTCCAAGCATATTAGCAGTAACTTCCCACTCACTCCCTATCCCCTGACAACCATTAATTTATTTTCTTTGCCTAGATTTGCCTATTCTGGGCATTTCATGTAAATGGAATCATACAATTTGTGACCTTTAATGACTGGCCTTTTTCATTTACTATAATGTCTTCAAGGTTCATCCATGTTGTAACATGAATTGTTACTTCATTCTTTTTTACAGCTGGAGATAATATTCCTTTGTATGACTACACCATATTTTAGCTGCTTACCAGTTGATGCACATTTAGGCTATTTCCACTTTTGGCTATTATTAATGTTGCTGTGAATACTGTTGTACAAGTTTGTGTAGATATGTTTTCAATTCTCTTGGGCATATACCTTGGAGTAGAATTACTGTGTCATATGGTAACTATACTTAACCTTTTGAAGAACTGCCAGCCTGTTTTCCACAGCAGCAGCATCCACCACTAGACATTCACAGAGGTAGTATATATTCTCAGGATTCTGAGTATTCTCAGGATTCTGAGTTTTCAGTATTCTCCACAACACTTGTAATCAGCAAAGATTCTTACCCTTCCAGTTAATGTGAAGTGTTATCTCATGTTGGGTTTTTTGTTGTTGGCTTTGTTTTTGCTGTATTATCTGTAAGTACAAAGACTATTCCAATCCTATCACCTAGAGTTCATTTCACCCACCCCTTTGGTTGTCAGTCCCTTGTCTCTCTCTTCAGCCATGGTGAGGCAGATTCCCTTTCCACGGGGAAGGAAAATCCATGGTTTGTTGCCTTTGTCAGTAGAAAAAATATTGAGGAGACAAGTGGAGAAGCTGTTGCCATTGGCATCTTTTGCATGAACTACATCAGAAGAACCAGGGTGTGTCTCTCTTTCTCATTGATCACGCCAATTCTTCCCAGATTAGCACCTTGGCTCACTTTACACAGGTTACCAGTATCAAACTGGATGAAATCAGTAATTCTGTCAGTCTCCAAATCACTCTAAACAGAGGTGTTCACCTCGATGAGGGTATCAGGGGAGCAGATGGTGCGAGCATCATGGGTTGCCACATGAGAGACTCCTTTTGTGCACACAAAGATCTTCCTCTCTTTGCACAACTTGTACTTGGCTTCCTTAGGTGTAACACCATGAATAGCAAAATGATTATTGGTGTCATAGATCAGATAGAAATTGTTCCTGGTCTTGTTAAGCTGATCACATTTCTAAAACCAGCAGGGTAGGTTATATTGGTTTGGAACTTGCCATCAATCTTAAGGAACTGCTGAATGCAGATCTCCTTTACTGCACCTCTTGTTAAGGCATACTTTGTTCCTTAGGGAAATGATGAGAGGGAGACATTCTCTCAACTTGTCGAGACTGGTAGATGGACAAGGAACAAACATACCTGTCAGTTTATCCAGTATCCAACGAAGGGAGCTCATTCTGGTTTTCATGTGCATCTCCTTGATGGTTAATGATGTTGCACATTCTTTCTTGTGTTTATTGGCCATTTTATCTTATTTGAAGATAATGTCTATTTAGATTCTTTACCCATTTTTTTTTGAAATTGGATTGTCCTTTTATTGTTGAGTTGCAAGAGTTCTTTATATGTTCTAGATGGAAGTCCCATTATCAGATATATGATGTCAATGTATTTCTCCTATTCTGTGGGTTGCTTTTCACTTTTGAAACATGGACATTTTTAATTTTGATAAAGTCTAATTTACCTGTTTTCTTTTGTTGCTTGTGCTATAATGGTATATCTAGAAAGAAATTGTCTAGCTCTGACTGGTATAGCTGAGTTGGTTGAGTGTTGTCTTCATAAAGCAACAGATCACAGGTTTGATTCTGAGCCAGGGCACATGCCTGGGTTGCCGGTTCTATCCTGGTCGGGGTGTGTACCTGTGTACAAGAGGCAACTGATCAATGTTCCTCTCCCTCTCTTTCTCCATCCCTTCCCCTCTCTCTAAATATAAAATGTTTAAAAATAAATAAAAAAGACATTGTTTAACTGAGGTCATGGAGATTTACACCTATGTTTTCTTTGCGTTCTATAGTTTTAACTCTTTCAGGTCTTTGATCCATTTCAAGCTAGTTTTGTATGTGGTTTGAGGTAGAGATTAAAAATTCATTCTTTTGCATGTAGATAGGCAGTTGTCTTGTGTACATACCCATTTGTTGAAAACACTATTTTCTCCCATTGAATTATCTTGACACCCTTATCAAAAATTAGTTGACCATGAGTGTATGGATTTGTTCTGGGCTCTCAGTCTACTCCCATTGATCTACATGCCTGAATGGTGTTCTTATGCCAGTACCACATGGTCTTGATTACTATAGCTTGGTAGTAAGTTTTTAAATTGGAAAGTATGAGTCCTCCAATTTTGCTCTTTTTCAACATTATTTTGGATATTCTGGGTCCCGTGCATTTCCCTCAGCTTGTCAATATTTTTGCAGAATAAAAAGGTAGCTGGGATTTTAGTAGGATTTGCTGTGACTAAATAATTCAACCTCAGAACTATTGCCATTTTAACAAACTAAGTGATTCAATCCGTGAACATGGGATTTTAAATTTTATTTAGGTCTTTAATTTCTTTCAACAGTGTTTTATAGTTTTCCATGTACAAGTCTTGCACTTTGTTTATTCCTTAGTAGTTTATTTTTTAATGCCATTGGAAATGGAGTTTTTCAATTTCATTTTCAGATTGTTATCGAAATTTATATAAATTTAAATTTATAGAAATTACAACTTATTTTTTATATATTGACCTTGTATCCTAAAAGCTGTCTGAATTCCTTTATTACCTTTAAGGGTTTTTTTTTTTTTTTTTTTTTGGTGTGGTTTCTTTTTATTTATTTATTTTTAGAGAAGGGTAGAATGGAGGGAGAAAGAGAGGGAGAGAAACATGAATCTGGTATCTCTTGAACGCACCCAACTAGAGATCTGGCCTGCAACCCAGGCGTGTGCCCTAACTGGGAATTGAACCTGTGACTTTTTGGTTTGCAGAATGATACCCAACCCACTGAGCCACACCATTCAGGGCTTGTGCAAACTCTCTGTAGAGTTTCTGTATAAGATCATGTTGCCCAAAAGTGTAGATACTTCTTCATTTCCAATCTTGATTCTTTTATTTCATTTTCTTACTTAGAACCTTGCTAGTAAAATGTTGAATTGCAGGGTGAGAACAGACATCCTTGTCTTGTTATTGATCTTTATGAGAAAGTTTTTAGTCTTTGCCTTTAAGTATGTATGGTGTTAACTGTGGGATTTTCATAGGTGTCTTTTATCAGATTGAGACTGTTCCCTCCAATATGATTTGCATCTTTTTTTCTAATTCAGTTCTCTCAGTAACCATATGATTCCTATGAGGTCGGTCCCAAAAGTATCAAGTCAATGTCAATATAATTAAAACAATTTGTGTGGCTGATACTTTCAGGACAGACCTTCGTATATGGCATATAGGGAAATAGATGACAAATGGTTAAGAAATGTACTCAAGATATACCTCAAGTTACAAATGAGACTAGGGTATCCTGACTCTCCGTCCACAATGTTTTCAACTATTTTCTATTATTTCCTATGGTCTGCTGCAATTTTTCAGAGAGCAGGGAGACCAAAAAGGTAAGTTCCATAAGGTCTGTGATTTTTCACCTCTTTTTCCCCAGAACTGAAAAGTACTTGACAAAGGATAAGTGCTTGAGCAGTCTCAACAAGCAGATACTTCTGGAGTCTTCATTATGTATAAAGTAACATGGGCAATATCCCAGCCCTCAGAGAGATTGTGGTTGACAGAGATAAGACAAGGTCATATAAATAGATAATACAAAGAGATCTAATAGTAAATCAGTGCTAACGATAAGTGTGTGAATAGGCAGAACCTTTCCAAAATCAGAATTAAAGAATTTTTGTAGAGAAGAAGGGCATGAAAAGAGCCTTGAAGGGATGGGTAGTAACTAGCGTGTGTGCACGCTCACTGAGGAAGTATCTTAGGTGGAGTTGTCAACGGGAAGTTAAAAATTAACTTCTTCATTTTGTTATATGAACTGACCACTACTACATGGGACACGCAAAGCAAAAAAGTAATAGAATGCATATGAAATCAGGTAACGCTCTGTCTTGTTTTTCTCAGACTTCCTTATCCTTTGGTCTTTAGACTCAAACTGAGAAATTAGCTTTTTCTTTTTGTCCAGAAAACTTATGCTCAATTTGCTTTGTTATCCTGATAGAAGACTTTCTTCAGGGCAACCCCAATTTCTGAGTTGTAACTCGTGTTCTTTGTGTAGTGTAGCATTTTGTAATAACTGCTTCAGTAGCTCTCCTAGAGTTAAGAGTCTTAAGGCCTCTGGACTCCTCATCCTGCACACTGCCTGCGTGTTCCTCTGAGAGAAGAATAGTGTGAAAGCTATTGTGTGAGCATGACACGACTACAATCTGGCAACTGTAAACCAATCATCACACATTTATTGATCACCCACTGGGAGCCAGATAAATGAATGGTCAAGTCAGTGTTCAGTGGGCTGATGCACATAGTAAAGTACTATAATCTCAAAGGTAATCCAAGGGTAGTCTTTTTCTCGTGCTAACTGGCCGGAGTCTTCAGGGTGCTGTATCCTTGAAGAGAAACATCTGATGTCTCTTTGAAGGATATAAACAATAGTGCTTAGCCCTGATATATTCGCACATTTAATATTGAGAAGCAAAAGCAGAGCCAATACAGATGTGGAGCTTGGTAGGTCTGGGGAGGGTGAAAGGAGACAAGACAAGGGAATGGGCCATAAGCCGAAAAGGTTTCTTTGGCCAGCTGCAGAGCAGGCTGGCACCTGCAAGGCGGGAAGGTGTCAGCAGCTAACAAAGAAAGGGGGTCAGGGTGGGGGGAATTGAAGAGACTCCCCGTGGATGGCTTGGAGGCCCTTGGCTCCAAGAACATCAAGGCTTACTCCCAGCGGGGAGTTACCCGCTTCTCACGGGCAGGCTGCCGTATCCCTGAAGAGGACACAGGCCTGGCCGGCACACCAAGTCATCTTAGAAGGGCACAGGTGGTCACTGTCATCAGCAGTTACTGAGCAGGCAGCACGTTTAATGGGGTTTGCTACAATTATGCCGGGATTCCCAGAAACCAGGTCTTATGCCTAAGAGAGTTATGCTCAATGCAAAGCTGACCAGGTCCTTTGCTACTCATGCGGTAAATTATTTCAGAATTTTTCCATAACATAGTCAGGATTTGAGAGGCCTTCAGAGCCACTGTACTAGCGTGATAAAAGTACAGTGCCCTCTCCTAATCCCAAACTAAACATATTGTACATCTAGACATACTCAAAGGGATAAGAAGATGGGCTGAATTGACAAAATTATCCCTAATAGAATAAATAAGTACCAAGAAAATGTGTATATCCAGAATTACTCCCATGAAAGTAATTTCTCTTATATGGTGACCTTACTTGTTATTTCTGACCCCATGACTACCTGGGGTTATGGTAGAACAAAGTGTAACAAAGTTTCCTCCTGGAAGTCTTTCAGAGACAGGACATAGTGCTTTCCAGAAAGAAACTTTGTTACACTTTGTTCTACCACAACCTCAGGTAGTCACAGGGTCAGTTGTTAAATTCAGGTCACATGAATAAGAAATTACTTTCATGTAAGTAATTTTGGGTATATACAAATTTTTTTTAAGATTTTATTTTATTATTTTTACAGAGAGGGGAAGGGAGGGAGGCAGAGAGGGAGAGAAACATCAATGTGTGTGTGATTGCCTTTCACCTGCCTCCAGCTACAGACCTGGCTGGAGAACCTGGCTTGCAACCTGGTCATGTGTCCTGGCTGGGAATCAAAGCAGTGACGTTTGGGTTTGCAGGCTGGTGCCTTATCCACTGCGCCACCAGCCAGGATGAGCTCAGGTCATTTTTACCATTTAGTATTTCACAGACCATCTCTAGCCTCACTAGAGCTCACAGTATGCTGGCAATCTTTGCCCTTTTCATAGGTTCCATACGCATCTGAACATTGATGAGGGGGCCCTTTATGCCTCCCAACTGTAGGGTCTTGGCTCACACAGGCATCTCCTCTGGCCCCCTTACACTGTCACAGTTACACGGAGTGGTTTTTGATTTGAGATTGAAGCGGTGAAACTTGTTCCCTCAGAGTCTTTCTAGTCTTCGCTTTCTAGGGTCTTAAAACACAGCCTCCTTCAATTGAATGTAATTTAGAGCTCTCATTTAGATTTCAACTGTCAGCCCTCACAACTTACACAGCTCTTTAAAAATGGGTCAGAAAGCTTTTCAGAGTTCTCGTTCCCTGTCTCCTGTCCATTTCTCAGTAGCTTCAGCAACCCTTCAGGGGAAACTACCCAACAAACTATTTACAGCCATTTCATTCTAACCTTAGGTGATGAGGTTTAGAGCTGCGGTCGACTGTCTCCTCCTTGTCGTAAAATGATGGCCCTTAGCTCCCAGTGTTCTTCTCCACTCAGTCCTTTCATGTGTCCAGGAGTCCCTGCACACTCCTGTGCTGGGCACTCTTTACACTAGGTTCACAATGCCCATGATCTGGATAAATGGATTTTCACGACCCTGACCCATAACTCCACCTCATCTCACGCAAAGGCATTTCAGGAAGTCTCTGCAGCTGCTGCCACTCGGGAAAGCTGACAAGCTTGCAGTAAGTAAATGTCTTCAAGTGGAATTAACTATTAAATTCCTCCTCTCCACCCAAAATCTGAAATTTTTCTGAAAGATCGCTATGTCTCTGCTCTCAGTCTTCCTCACTCAGGTGGCCTTGAGCAAATGGGGCTCTGCTTTTTTACTTCCCACGCTAATGCTGGAAGGACCCTAGGAAGACAGCTGCCCCACCATCCCACCTCTACCAGGATGTGGCAGAGTGCGGGTGGAGTGTTTTGTACTTCCTCTTTCCAGGAACCCAACTGGCCAAGACTTTGAATTGCCTACACCCCAACCTTCAGCACTGGCACCCTGAAAGCTGACCTTACATGTGCTTGCTTTATTTGTTTACTCCATGGTGTCTTAGGTGTCAGAGCAGTGGTTCCTGATCAGGAGTGGCTTTGCTCCCCCAGGGGACATTTGGCAACGTCTGGAGACACTTTTGGTTCCCACAACTGAGAAGTGGGGAAGCTACTGGCATCTTGTAAGTAGAGACCAGATATGCTGCTACACAGCCTGCCATGCACAGGCAGTCCCCCACAAACACAATGTACATGCCCCCTAATGTCAGTAGTGCAGAAGTTGCGGTGTGCTATCTAAGAACTGTCTGCCTCAGTGGACTCTTGGATGGCTGCCCCACAAGATGGTGTGTCCTCATGGATCATTTTTCTGGTTATCCCACCAGTAAGGCTATTTGGGAGAACTCGCTTTCTACCAATGGCTGTTTTCGCCCTCAGCTGCAACTATGTGCCCCTTGTGAATTTGCATACCACAAGCAGTAGTGGTCTGGCTGAGTTTCATTTCTAACTCAGCACTTAGTCTCTAGGTTGGCTATACTCAAGGGCCTGAGGATGCTCAAGGTCTGCTTCATGATCATTATAGCTATTCCTGCCACTTTCGGGTGAGGTCTTTATCCCGACTAGCAGCCTTGCATCTTGCTAACATGGTCAAACAACTCCAATTATACTGCTGCTGCCACTTAATTCCTTGAATAAAACAAAACCCAAGTCCTTTAGGGTGAGAGGACCATTTACTGAAGGCCATAAAAACAAGTTCTGATGGAAAAACATTTCTTGTTACAATTATAAAGATGACTTCTAAACATCAGTAAATTCAGTACCACCCTAATCACAACCCTAAAAGGATTTTTTAACTTTACAAAAGGAGTCTAAAGTTTATCCAAAAAAGCATAACAATGTAAAAATAGCTAACCCAAGAAAGAGGAATAAGAAATGAAGGCCTAGCAGACAGTAAAATGAATAGTGTGGCTAGTTAAAAGGGGGTATTTATAGAAAAACAAAGTTGGAGGACTGACACTATCCAAGTTACAAGCTGACTATGAAGCTACAGGAATCAGGACAGGGTAGTATTGGTGAAAGAAGAGATAAATAGATCAGTGAACAGAATAGACAGCCCAAAAATAGATCCACATAAATAAAATCAACTGATCTGTGACACAGAATCAAAAGCAATACAATGAAGCAAAGGCAATCTCCTCAACAAATGTGCTGGAATAATTGGACATTAATGTGCAAAAAATAAATCTAGATACATACCTTACATCCTTCACAAAAATTAATTGATAGTGGATTACAGACCTAAATGTAAAATGCAAACTATAAACTCTTTAAAAATGACAGGAGAAACCTAGATGATCCCAGGTGCAGTGATGTCTTTTTTGATACAACACCAAAAACAGATCCATGAAAGAAATATTAAGCTGGCCTCCATTAAATTTTAAAACTCAGTTTAGACAAGAACCTAGTATAAAGGAACCATGGACATGGACAACAGGTGGGATTGACTTTGGGGGGAATGGGTGGGTGGGGAGGGGGACAGAGGGGAGCAAAAAGGGGATGGATGTGATACAACAACAATAAAATTTTAAAAATTAAAAAAAGTTATTACCAGAAAAAAAATTTAAACTAATGCTCTGTGAAAGACCATATCGAAAGAATGAGAAGACAAGCCTCACACTGAGAGAAAACATTTGCAAGAAAGAAGCATTTACAAAGACATTCCATATCATCTTATCAGGAAAATGCAAATTTAAACAACAATGACAAACACCTATTAGAATGGCCAAAACCTGGAAAAACACAACACCAAAAGCTAGGGAGAATGCAGAGCAGCAGAAACACTCCTTCACCACTGGTGGGAACGCAAAATGATATAGTCAGTTTGGCAGTTTCACAAAAAAGGCCTACTCTTACCGTGTGATTCAGCAAATGTGTTCCTTGGTATTTACCTAAAGGAACTGAAAATTGATGTTTACACAAAAAACCTGCACATGGATGTTTTTCTTTTATTTTTTAAATTTAATTTGATTGTTGTTGTATTATATCCATCCCCTTTTTCCTCCCCTCTGTCCCCCTTCCCACCCACCCACTCCCCCCTAAAGCCAATCCCACTTGTTGTCTGTGTCCATGAGCACAAGGATATTTTTTACAGACTTATTCATAATTAACAAAACATGGCAGCAATCAAGATGTCCTTCAGTATGTGAATGGATAAATAAAGTGTGCTACAACCAGACAGTGGAACATTATTTAGCCTTAAAAATAAATGCGCTATCAAGCCATGAACAGACATGAAAGGACCTTGGATGCATGTTACTCGCTAAGTGAAAAAGCCAATCTGAAAAGTCTATGTAGTATATGATTTCAACTATATGACATTCTGAAAAAGGCAAAACTCTGGAGACAGTGTAAAGGTCAGTGGTTACTAAAGGTTAGGGGTGGGGAAGGATGACGAGATGAAGCACAGAGGATTTTAGGGCAGTGAAAATACTCTATGATACCACAATGGTAAGTGCATGTCAGTATAGATTTGCCCAAACCCATTGAATGTACAACACCAAGAGTGAACTGTGATATAAACTTTGAACTTTGGGTGATTCAATGTGTCACTGTAGGTTCATCAAGTTTAACAAATGTGTCACTGTGCTGGGGAATATTGACAACTGTGAAGGCTCTGCATGGTTGGGCAGAAGGGCTGTATGGGAAATCTCTACACCTTCCTCAAGTTTTCTGTGAATCTTAAAATGTTATAAAAAAAAGTAAAGTCTTAAAATCTTTTTAAAACTAGGTATGTACTAATATAGAAAAACAGGCAGAAGAATGTAACAGAAGAGATCCATGTGTATATAAAAATTTATGATGGGTTGCATTTCAAGAAATAAATCAATAAATGGCATTGGAATTATTCAATAAATAGTGTAAAAAAAGGGATGGATGTAATACAACAACAATCAAATTAACAATAAAATTAAATTTAAAAAAAGAAATAAAATAGTGTAATCATCAGCCAAGTATTTGCACAAAATGTAAGATATTTCTACCCTAATACTTATATAAAAATAAATTTCAAATTGATCAGAGATTTAGATGTAAAAAGCAAAACCCTGAAAGAATAAAAATTGAACATGTATTACTATGTGTACAATCTTGAGGTTGGGAAGGCATTTCTGAGAAAGACTCAGACCCTTCCCCAAGGAACATGTGTAAATGAGTCACAGACATAGACAACAAGGTGGGGACGGACTGGGAGCAAAGAGGGGAGGGGGGATAGAGGAGAGCAACAGGGGAAAATTGGGACAACAGTGATAGGACAAACATTTTTAAAAAGACTCAGAATCCAAAAGTCAAAAAAAAAAAAAAAAAAGAAATCAATTAATAAATGTGATCACATAAAATTTACATTAAAAGTAGTCAAAACAATAAATGAGTAAAATACGGTTGTGGGCAAAAGTAGGCTTACAGTTATGAGTATGTGCAATAGTTCATAACCCTATTATAATCATCACAACTTGCATGTCTTTTAAAAGATTTTATTGATTTAATTTCAGAGAGGGGGAAGAGAGGGAGAAAGAAGGAGACATCAGTGTGGTTGCCTCTCACATGCTCCAACTAGGGACCTGGCCCACAACCTAGGCAATGTGCCCTGACTGGGAATTGAATTGGCGGCCTTTCTGTACCTCAGGCTAGCACTCAGTCCACTGAGTGACACCAGCCAAGGTATAACCAGCATGTGCTTTCCATATTAACAACTGTAAACCTACTTTTGCCCACCTTCTATTTGTAGTGGGTATAATAGATTAAGGATAACCTCAGTGTAAAAAGAGCTCTTACAAGTCAAGATTAATTTTCCAATGGGAAAAGAGGTAAAAGACATCAATAGGCAGTTTGTGGAAGTGAAAATGTAAATGGTTGATAAACAAACCAATGTTCAACTTTCATATTAAAGAAGTATAAATTAGGCCCTGGCTGGTGGCACAGTGGATAAGGTGCCGGCCTGCAAACCAAAGGGTTGCTGGTTCAATTCCCAGCCAGTGCACACATAATCAGGTCTTCAGCCAGGTCTCCAGCCAGATTTGTAGCTGGAGGTACATGAAAGGCAACCATACATTGATGTCTCTCTCCCTCTCTGCCTCTCTCCCTACCCCTCTCTCTAAAAATAATAAATAAAATCTTTTAAAAAATGTACCAAAGTTTTTTGATCCAATCATCCACTGATGGGCACTTAGGCTGTTTCCAGCACTTGGCTATTGTAAATAATGCTGCTATGAACATAGGGGTACATAGGTTCTTCTGAATTGGTGTTTCAGGATTCTTTGGGTATATTCCTAGTAGTGGAATTGCTGGATCAAAAGGCAATTCCATTTTTAGTTTTTTAAGGAAACCCCATACTGTTTTCCATAGTGACTGCACCAGCCTGCATTCCCACCAACAGTGTATGAGGGTTCCCTTTGCCCCACATCCTCGCCAACACTTGTTGTTTGTTGATTTGTTGATGATTGCCATTCTGACAGGTGTGAGGTGGTATCTTATTGTGGTTTTAATTTGTATATCTCTGATGGCTATTGATGTTGAGCATTCTTTCATGTGCCTGTGGGCCCTTTGTATGTCTTCCTCAGGGAGTTGTCTGTTTAGGTCCTTTGCCCATTTTTTAATTGGGCTGTCTGTCTCCCTGGTGTTGAGTTGCATTAGTTCTTTATATATTTTGGAGATCAGACCCTTGTCTGAGGTATCATTGGCAAATATGTTTTCCCATACAGTTGGTTCCCTTTGAATTTTGCTGGTATTTTCTTGAGCTGAACAGGAACTTTTCAATTTGACATAGTCCCATTTGTTTATTTGTTCTTTGATTTCCTTTGCCCTTGGTGAAGTATCAGTAAACATATTTCTGCGTAGAATATCTAAAATTTTACTGCGTATATTTTTCTCCAACTATTTAAAATGGAAAATCCATTTTTTCCAATTATTTAAAATAGAAAATTTTATTCTTAGGTCATGGGTTCATCCTATAGAGTTAAGTGGGCCAGATTTAGCTGCTCTGGGATCCTCGGTCTCCTTCTCTCCCACATCTAATCAGGCAAGTTTCATGGACCTCACAGTTCCTTTCTTAAATGTTTATTCATTTTTAGAGAGAGGAGAAGGGAGGGAGAGAGGGAGAGAAACATTGGTCTTCTGTTGCCCCTCCCACACCCTCAACTGGGGGACTGGCCCACAACCCAGCCATGTGCCCTGAAAGGGAATCAAACTGGGGACCTTTCAATCTGCAAGCTGATGCTCATTCCACTGAACCACACCAGCCAGGACAGATCTCACAGTTCTTGAATCTGTCCCACCTCTTCATCCATACTTACACTATTTTAGTTCAGGTGCTTGTCTATATGCTTTCTGACATGGACAACAGAACAAGAGGGACAACTGCAAGGAAAGATCCTCTACAAGCAAGACACGTGGAAGTACACATGCTTCTCCTGTTTTTAAGTTCCTCATAGGGTAAAGCATAACTAAACAGGTGAGTTTGCCTCTTCCTGGCACTGGAAAAGCAATGTTATTGTGTGTCATTGTTTTCTATAGTGGCCTGAGAGAAGAGTTAATGGTGTTCCGGAATCTAGGCACAGTGAAAAGGAATATAAAGCAAAGAATGGAGAGGCAACTTTAGCATGTGCTGACTCTGCCCAACCTCAAAGGCTGGCTAGACTAGGTCCTGTCCCTTTGTTTCAATGGTTTGCAGCCTGGATATTCAAACCTGCCAGAGCTTGGAGCCACACTGTCTGCATATAGCTAGGATGCAGCTAATCTGCCAAGGACACCTGAGACATTTGCTCCTCAATTTCTAGTTCTCTGCCCTGTCTGTACTTTCAGTGTGGTATTGGACAGCGGCAGCATTTTTCTCTGGGAACACGACTAGTAGCAAAATATCATGGGAGTTCACCTTGTCTACATGATGATAGTCACCAAATCTTGCAGAAGCAAAAGGCAATAGATAAATCACTCTTGGATGTCACCCCATCTATGTAAATAAAGGGGAAGCTGATCCACTTCCCATTTTCTTTTACTCATTTGTTAGAATTTAAGAAACATTTTAGATTTTTTATTTTGTCTTCCCTTTATGTTGTCTAACAAGTCAGTTTCTGAATGAATCCCCTTTTGAATTATTTTGGACAGGATAAGTATCTTGTTTTAAATGAAAAGACATGACCTTTTTTCCTCATTATAAAAATGAACTATAAGCCCTGGCTGCTGTGGCTCAGTGAATTAAATGCCAGCCTGTGAACCAAAAGGTTGCTGGTTCAATTCTCAATCAGGCCACATGCCTGGGTTTCAGACCAGGTTCCCAGTTGGGGATGTGTAAGAGGCAACCACACACTGATATTTCTCTCCCTCTCTTTCTTCCTCTTTTCCCCTCTCTCTAAAAATAAATAAATATAATCTTTTTTAAAAAATAAGCCATGACAGCAAACTGATCACTGGACAATGCAAAAATCCTTTCCAAAACAAATACCTAGAAATGTTCCCTCAAATATAGCCTCATAAATAGTTATTTCATACCATCTCCACTCTCCTTTAACCTCCAGTTTCCTCTCTACCATCTCACTGTCAGCAAATGATCATCTGATTTCACTGAAATAAACAGGAGGCATCAGAAGAGAATGCCCTTGCCCTCCTGGTTGCCAAATCTACCAGCCTCCCTGTTGCCTTTCCTGGTGGATTTACCTAATCTCATGGCCATGAATATGCTGATGGTGCCCAAATTTGTGTCTCTAGCCCAGATTTCCCTAAACTCAAAAATCCTATGCCCAATTGTGTAGTGAGTTCTCCCCTTGTGTAGCTCAAATTTAATCTGGTCAAAATAGGACTCTTGGCTTCCATCCCCGGGCTTGCTCTTTCCCCAAAATTCCTCATCTCAGTAAATGGTATCACCGCTTAATCAGTTGCTCTGGTCAGAAACCTTGGAGGCCAATCCACCATCTCTGTCTTTCTCTCACACCTTGCATCTACTCATTCAGCAAATATTTTTAGGCTGTACCTTTGAAAAATACCTCTCATCTTACCCTTTCTCACCACATCCATGACTACCATCCTAGTCCAAATAACTCATCTTCTGCCTTGCCAACAACAGTAACCTCCTAATTTATCTCCTGAATCCACCATTTACTACCTTAAAGTCCATTCTCAACTCAGCAGCTGATGGGAGCCTTTTAAATCATAAGGCAGGCCATGTCCTGCCTCTGTTCAGACTTCCAAATGGCTTCCCTTCTCACTCCAATAAAAGCAAAAGTCTATGAAGCCCTGACTGATCGAACACTTTGGGACCTCTGGAGCACCACTGCCCTCCTTCTCCACTTGTGTATTCTGCTCCCCTCACACAGGTGGTGTCATCGCTGACATGGAGAACAGAGGAAGAGGAGCAGGCTTCCAGGGAAGAGGTGGGAACATGACCACCCAGAATAATAAAGACTACCATGATTAAGTTCTGACCACGCAGATATAAAAGCAAATGGCATACAGAAGCTACAGAGAATCTTCCTTACATGACAGCTGTCATGTCCCATATTCTTGACCTCTGACTCTTTCCTGCTGGCTGGAATGTAAAAGTGAAGGCTACAGCTGCAGCAGCCATCTTGGGCCCTGAGGTGATCTGAAAAACAGGCTACATAGAGAGTAGATCAAATTAGAAAACGCCTGGGTACCTGCGACTACAGTAAGGACAAGCTCTCCATGCCAGCTTGGACTACCTTTCTCTGGACTGTTATGAGAGAGACATTTTTCTCTTGTTTAAGTCACTATTATTTTGGAGCTCTGTTGCTCTCAGCTGTCAGTATAATGCACGTACAGAGAGGGGAGCCAAGAGGTCTTAAAAATCAAGAGCATGATGTAAGTCCTAGACCCTCAATCAGCTATTCCCTCCTTGAAATGACAAAATAGAAACAAAGCCTGTCCAGTAACAAAAGAGACCAAATGAAAGACTGACTACCTAGAGTTCTGGGCAGAAAAACAGAGCTCCTTGAGAATTGGTAACCACGAAAAGGGAAGGATTTTATAAACAAGATATAAAAAGCAGAACCTAAAGGGGGAAATGATAAATCTGAATACATTAAAATAAAATTTATAATTCTGAATTACACATGGCAAAAGATACCATAAGTGAACTTAAACAAACAAAAACAAACATGCCACAGACTACATAAGCAATAAAGGATTAATGCAAGAAAATGAACCTGATAAATCAGTAAGAAAAAGATGAATAACCTAGTAAAAAGCAATGGGGAAAGGACAAGAAGTAGTTCACAGAAGAGGAGACTTTAGTGACCAGTAACCAAATAAATAAAAAAGAAAAAGAAAAAGAAAAAGAAAACCAACATCTATATTGATTAGGGGAATGTTAATTAAAATAATAACCTTACTGAGACCCTACTATATACCAGACACCATTCTAAATATTTTACATAAGAGATCATTTCACACCTATCAAATTGGCAAAACTTTTAAAAGCACAAAAAATAGAAGTTTTGGCTAAAATGTGGAGCAATGGAAATTTGCAGTCACTATTGGTTAGAGTACATGACCATGTGGCTGTATCAAGTGCAAATATCACTTCTAGATGGACACCAAGAGAAACTGGCAAGGCTGCCAAAAGCATTCATAGCAGCCCTATTTGGAACAGTGAAAAAATGGAAACAATGCAAATGTCCTCCATCAGGAAAATGGATAAGCAGACATACACACTCTGGAATATTCCACAAGAAAAATGAGCTATACCTACATACGTTAACATTAATGAATTTCACAGACAAAATGCTGAACAAAAAAGGCAAGTTTCAAAATGACATATGTACAGATAACCACTTTTACATAGATTAAAAACATGCAAAATGCCTCTACGTTATTTATGAATACCCTCATTATAGTAGTAGTATAAAAACCAAAATAATGACACCTCTAAGGAGGTATAGTGTAAAAGAGACTCTGGAAAAAGTGCATATGGGGTGACCACTCTGGCTATAATGTGTTAGTTCTTAAAAAGGAAGAAAGCAAACTCAGGCAAATATCGTATAGAATTTCCATTTAAAGCCACTTTTTAAAAAAGTTATAACCCAATTTAATGGTATATGGGTGTCTATCATGTTGGTCCTCGTACATTTCTGTAGGCTTAAAATATTAACAATATGGCAGCTATGGCGGGAAGGTTAGGGGGTGGAGGGATTGAGCAAAAAATAAAAAGGACTTATGGACAGAGACAACAATGTGGTTATTGCTGGGGGGAGTGGGTCTAAGGGGACTAAATGATAATGAGAAAAATATAACGAAAGTCTACAAAATCTATAAAACCAAATAAAAGTAATCCAACCATTTTGGAAAAAAAGAAATAAAGAGAAAGAAGCCAAAAATGTTTTTACACAATCCTGACATCTAAAAATATTAACCTTCTATTCTACCTTTTTGAAAATTAAATTCTAGAATTTATTGAACTTCTGCTTTGTGCCCAATTAGGATACCCAAACCAATCATACTGAGACACTTCTGAAAGACAACGTGGCATATGGGTTACAGAAATCACTGGCAAAAAGATCATAGCTCTGTTAAGAGGTACCTTTAAAATGTATGTTTAAATATTCAATTTTCACCAAAGAGATTACTTGTTGTTTTCTGGAAATACCAGCAACTACTAATACTTTTACTGAGAAATTGCCACGTGCCAGGACCTGTGCTAAGTAATTTGCATTAATTAACACATCTAATCCTCACAGCAACCCTCTGAAGTACATTATTATCATAATAACCTCTTTTCAAAAGGAAGACGCTGAGGCACAGAGAGATTAGTTCACTTGCTCAAGGTCACACAGCTGGTAAGTGATGGAGCCAGGATTCAAACTAGGCAGTCCGGTTCCAGAGGCCTTATCTTTTAATCACTGTGAAATCTTATTTTCAGTATCCTTAACATTTCAGTAATAATAAGTGATCGTGTGTGTGTGTGTGGCAAGTGGAATCATTATCATGAGTTGATAATTGAACTCCAATATGACACTGCCTTAATGAATCTCATTTCTTGTGTGTATGGCTTGTCTCCTCAATCAGAGCACAAGCTTCTGAAAGGCAGACATCATATTTTAAGACAATGCTTTATGTAGACTGCTATGTACCTTCAATAGTGTTATTTGCCCACAGAAAATTTTCACTACTTATTGAATAATTGAAAGAAAAGATGAGAATACCCATGAACCTTTCCACACAGAGGCATAAAAGTTTAATTTCCTAGATCAGTCAAGAAAGCCATTCATTCATCAAGAGAATCTTTTCTCTTATTTTGGTTTCCATTAACCTATTTGTTAACATCAGCTTTACTGAGATATAACTCACCTACTTAAAATGAATCCAATGATTTTCTGTTTTATTACCCACCCGTCCCCTCAAAAACCCTGTGTCTATTAGCATCATTAGCAGTCATTCCTCTTTCAGTCTCCACTTCTCCCAGCCCTAGGCAACTATTAAATTAGTTTCTGTGTCTATAGACTTGCCTCTTCTGGACATCTCGGATAAATAGAATCAGACAATATATGGCCTCTTGTGACTGGTTCCCTTCATTTAGCATAATGTTTTCGAGGTGGCATATTCATACAATGAGCTATTATTTGACAATAAAAAGGAATAATTACTTATTCTATTCAAATAATTCACTAATGTATTGCAAAATTTAACTCATTTATACTTTTAAAAAATGTTTTACTGAAGCCCTGGCTGGTGGCACAGTGGGTAAGGCCTGTGAACCCAAGGGTCACTGGTTCGATTCCCAGCCAGGGCACATAACCAGGTTGCAAGCCAGGTCTCCAGCCAGGTCTGTAGCTGGAGGCAGGTGAAAGGCAACCATACATTGATATCTCTGTACCTCTCTGCCTCTCTCCCTTCCCTTCTCTCTAAAAATGATTAATAAAATCTTTTTAAAATAAAAAATAAAAATCATGTTTTACTGGCTTCCAACCAAGATGGAGGCATAAGGGGACATGCTTTACCTCCTTGCACAACCATTAAGGATCACAACTACCTCAAAACAAAGAAAACAACCATAACTGCCAGAAAAATCAAACTGTATGGAAGCCTGACAACCAAAGATTTGAAGGGGAAGTATTCGTACAGATGGGTAGGAAGAGTGGAGCCGGGGAGCTGGGGTGGAGAGAATACAGTGTGGTGGAAGCCCCAGCAGTGGCAAAGCAACCCCAGGGGAACAATAGTCCCACATCATAAAAGCCAGGAGGGACACTTGGAGAGTGATCCAAGCCCCAGGCGAGACCATGCTGCTCATGGTACCAGTGCCGGGAAAACAAAGCCTTATTGCTTCTGGCTATGGAAACCAGTAGGGGATGGGTGGTGGAAGAAATTGCCTGTTTCCCAGGAGAGTCCATTTAGAGGGTGTCCTAGTCCTAGAACATACACAAACCCACCTACTCTGGGAAGCAGCACCAGGGCAACAGCTAGAGGGGCGCCAGCTGCATATAGCACTTGGGTGAAGTGACTGGAAAAGGGGAGAGTGCTGAGCAAGTGGCATAGTTCCCTCTTTGATTCCTCCCCAACATACAGTGCCACAGGGCAGACAGGTCACCCCCACTGAAGAATACCTAAGGCTCTACCCCTTACAATGTAACAGGTGCAGCAGCTCTACCTAACACACAGATGCTTCAAGCTGAGGAGACAGAGAAGTATGGCCCAAATGAAAGAATAGATCAAAACTCCAGCAAAAGAAGTAAGTGAAAAGGAAATAGCCAACCTGTCAGTCAGATGCAGAGTTCAAAACACTGGTAATAAGGATGCTTAGAGAAATGATTGAATATGGCCACAAACTAAAGGAAGAAGTGAAGGTTATACAAAGTGAAATAAAGACAAATATACAGAGAACCAACAGTGATGGGAAGGAATTCTGGACCAGATCAATGACTTGGAGCATAAACAAGAAATAATCATTCAACTAGAATAAAATGAAGATACAAGAATTCAAAAAAATAAGGGGCATTTAAGAAGACTCTGGGACATCCCCAAAAGTGCCAACATTTGAATTATAGGGGTGGAAGAAGGGGAAGGGGAAGAGCAAGAAATTGAAAACTTATTTGAAAAAATAATGAAAGAAAACTCCCTTAATTTGGTAAAGGAAACAGACATACAAGACCAGGAAGCACAGAGTCCCAAATAAGTTGGACCCAAAAAGGACCACACCAAGACACATCATAATTGAAATGTAAAAATGTTAAAGATAAAGAGAGAATCTTAAAGGCAGTAAGAGAAAATCATAGTTACCTAAAAAAGAGTTCCCAAAAGGCTATTAGCTGATTTCTCAAAAGAAACTTTGCAGCAAGATGGGACTGGCAAGTATTCAAAGTGATAAAAAGCAAAGACCTACAACCAAGATTATTCCATCAGCAGAGCTATCATTTAGAATGGAAGGGCAGATAAAGTGCTTCCCAGACAAGGTAAAGCTAAAGGAGTTCATCATCACCAAGCCCTTATTATATGAAATGTTAAAGGGACTTATTTAAGGAAAAGAAGATCAAAACTAGGAACATTAAAATAGCAGCAAACTCACAACTATCAACAACCAAATCTAAAAACAAAAACAAACTAGGCAAACAACTAGAACAGGATCAGAATCATGAATATAGAGATCATATAGAGGGTTGCTAGGAGGAGGGGGAGGGGAGGAGAGGGGAAAGATGCAGGGATTGGGAAGCATGGTTTTGGGTACAGAATAAATAGGGGGATGCTAGGAATAGTAGGAGAAATGGAGAAGCCGGGAACTTATGTGCACGACCCATGGATGTGAACTAAGGTGGGGGTACCAAGCTGGTGGTAGGGGGCAAAGGGAGAAAAAATGGGACAACTGTAATAGCATAATCAATAAAATATACAGAAAGTTTTACTTTTTAATTATGGTAAAATATACATAACAGGGAACCAACTGTATGGGAAAACATACTTGCCAATGATACCTCAGACAAGGGTTTGATCTCCAAAATAAATAAAGAATTTATGCAACTCAACATCTGGGAGACAGACAGCCCAATTAAAAAATGGGCAAAGGACCTGAGCAGACATCTCTCTGAAGAGGACATACAAAGGGCCCAAAAGCATATGAAAGAATGCTCAACATTACTAGCCATCAGAGAGATGCAAATTACAACCACAATAAGATACCACCTCACACCTGTCAGAATGACAATCATCAGCATATCAACAAACAACAAGTGTTGGCAAGGATGTGGGGCAAAGGGAACCCTCGTGCACTGTTAGAGGGAATGCAGGCTGGTACAGCCATTATGGAAAACAGTATGGACTTTCCTCAAAAAACTAAAAATGGAACTGCCTTTAAACCCAGCAATTCCACTGCTAGGATTATACCCAAAGAACCTGAAACACCAATTCAGAAGAACCTATGTACCCCTAAGTTCATAGCAACACTGTTTACAATAGCCAAGTGCTGGAAACAGCCTAAGTGCCCATCAGAGGATGATTGGATCAAAAAACTTTGGTACATTTACACAATGGAATACTACACAGCAGAAAGAAAGAAGGAATTCCTACCCTTTGCAACAGCATGGATGGAACAGGAGAGTATTATGCTTAGTGAAATGAGCCAGTCAGTGACAGACAAATACCATATGATCTTACCCGATACAGGAGGCTAATGAACAAAACAAACAATCAAAACAGAACCAGAGACATGAATTCAAAGAACAGACTTCCAGAGTGCAGAGAGGAGGGGGAGGCAGGAGAAGGAGGCAAAGAAGGGGAGCAGTTTAGTCAAGGAACTAGCATGGATGACCCATGGACATGGACAACGTGTGCGATTGACTGTCGGGGGGTGGTGGAGGGAGGGCAGGGAAGGGGAAAGTAGAAGGGGAGGAAATTGGATGACTGTAACACAACAACAATAAAATTAAAATTAAAAAATAAATAAACATGGAAAAATTTTTAAATAAAATAGACATAACATACAAATTTCCATTTTAAGCATTAAGTGTACATACAGTTCAGTGCCATTAAATATATTTACATAGTTGTGCAATCATCACCACCATTCATCTCCAGGAGTTCCTCATCATACCAGACTGAAACTGTATGCATTAAGCAATAACCCCCAAAGTCCTGCCCACCCCCCAGCCTCTGGCAACCACTATTATACTTTCTGTCTCTATGAATCTATTTTAGAAACCTCAAAAGAGAGGAATAATACAGTATTTGTTTTTTGGTCACTCGCTTATTTTGCTTAGCATAATGTCATCAAATATCTATCACTGCTGTAGCACATGTCAAAATTTCCTTTCAAGACCAAATAATATTCCATTGTATCTATCTATTACACTTTGCTTATCTATCCACCCGTCAATGCACATGTGTCACTTTCATGTTTTAGCTATTGTGAATGATGCTGCTATGAACACACACTTATAAATATCTGCTCAAGTCACTTCTTTCAATTCCTTTGTACATACGAGTATACCTAGAGGTGGAATTGCTGGATAATATAGTTTTGTGTTTAAGTTTTTGAGGAACTGCCAAACTTGTTTTCCACAATGGCTACACTACTTTCTCCACATCCTCACTTATACTTGTTATTTCCTGTGTTTTTTTTTTTAAATGATAGCCACATCCTAATGGTTATGAAATGGTATCTCATTGTGGTTTTGAGCTATATTTCCCTAAAGGTTACACCTTATTTTAAATAAACCCTAATATATCCTAAATACCTTAAGAGATTCAAAGAATATGTTTACAAAAATCTATAAACCCCGCGTGTCTAGAAATTATTAAATTTAGTTTGTTTAAAGTCAAGTCTACCTGTAGCTGAAGAAACTAACTGCTTCAGTGATTTAGGCATAAATATGGTAGGTACTGTGCTAGACATTTATCACAGCTTTGGTTCCCCAGGATGTAAACTCTGAGATAGAGTTTATAATACAGGCTGTTAAGCCAGGCAAGTCCTTGGGATGAATGCCTTTGGGGGAGAGAAAAAGAAAGTAGGATTGGGAAAAAGAAAGTAGGACTGGGGTTCTCAATCATTTTAGAAATTTAGCCCTGGCTGGCGGCACAGTGGATAAGGTGTTGGCTTGCAAACCCAAAGGACACTGGTTTGATTCCCAGCCAGGGCATATAATCAG
This sequence comes from Noctilio leporinus, assembly GCA_004026585.1. Lineage (NCBI taxonomy): Eukaryota > Metazoa > Chordata > Mammalia > Chiroptera > Noctilionidae > Noctilio > Noctilio leporinus. The sequence continues at coordinate 139,622 of PVIW01002619.1, forward strand.
GTTGCAAGCCAGGTTTCCAGCCAGGTCCGTAGCTGGAGGCAAGTGAAAGGCCTTGCTGTTTCTCTTCCTTTCTGCCTCTCTCCCTTCCCCTCTCTCTAAAAATAATAAAATATTTTTAAAAATAATTTTTTTAATTGTAAGGGGTCCTGAGATATTTTTTAATTGAGGGCACACTAGGGAGGTAAAAACCCCTCAGAGTCAAATCAGATAAAACAAATATTTATCTGACTACTAAATCTGGAAGACCCTCTCCCATTTTTCATTCTCTCCCTGTCTCTCTCTCTTTCACTCTCTTTCTCCCTCTCCCACTCCTTTTCCCACTCTTTCCTAAAACTCTTTCCCCTTCTACATGTTTCACTTTGCAGCCCTGTCTGTAGCATATGCTATTTCACCTTCTACTCCATACCCTTCCTGTGGATTGCAAGAAATTCAATTGCTCCTGTTTCCGTGCTGGCAGTAGCATTCTCTTTGATGGGAATGGATGCAATGCATTCTATAAAGTTTGGGGTTTTTTAAAAAGAATTTTTCACTCATGGAGAAGCATTTGCTCTTGTATACCATCAGGAATGTATCACGTGTTATCTACAGTGTAAGTTGAAATGGTTGTTTCATAGTAAAGAAATGTGAAATATACCAACAGCATCTACTTACAATTTAGTGTGAAGAATAAAAGTATATGCTTAGCCTGCGAACCCAAAAGTTGCTGGTTCGATTCCCAGCCACGACACAGAACCAGGTTGCAAGCCAGGTCTCCAGCCAGGTCCATAGCTGGAGGCAGGTGAAAGGCAACCGTACAGTGATGCTTCTCTCCCTCTCTGCCTCTCTCCCTTCCCCTCTCTCTAAAAATAATAAATAAATAAATCTTTTAAAAAATTAGACTCTCACATTTGAGACAGGTCCATTCAAAATATGAAAAAGTTCAACATCTCTTTTTATTCTTTATTTTACTTTTATTTTTCAATTACAGTTTATGTTCAATATTATTTTGTGTTCCTTTCAGGTGTACAGTGTAGTGATTACACAATTATGTGCTTTACAAAATGGTTCCCCTGGTATGTTGAGTACCCACCTGGTACCATGCCTAGTTATTACAGTATTATTGACTGTATTCCCTACGCTGTAGTTTACAGCCCTGTGCCTATTCTGTAACTAACAATTTGTATTTCTTTTTTTAAAAGATTTTATTCATTATTTTTAGAGAGAAGGGCAGGAAGGGATGAAGAAAGGGAGCAAAACATCACTGTATGGTTGCCTTTCACCTGCCTCCAGCTACAGACCTGGCTTTCAACCTGGTTATGTGCCCTGATTGGGAATCGAACCAGTGACCCTTGGGTTCGCAGGCTGGCACTTATCCACTGAGCTACCAGCCAGGGCCCAATTTGTATTTCTTAATCCCTTCACCTCTTTCACTCAGTTCTCCACCCATCCCCCATTCTGGCAACCATCATTCTGCTCTGTGTGTCTATGAGTCTTTCAGTTGTGTTTGTCCGTTTATTTTGTTCTTTAAATATCACATGTAACTGAAATCATGTACTAGGACAAAGTACATCTTGAACGTTTAGGATCTATTTATCTTTAAGCAGCTAAATTGATTGAAAGTAAAATTCGATTTAACTTTGAAATACAGATCACAGCGTCAGTAGCTGCCACTCTTGATATCAAATGTTGGTTGGCTGCCTCTCAGTAAATTTGAAGACACAGTACAGCTTCTTTTGCTGACCAGCATGAACGGCACCAAGGCCGCCCACACGATTGCCTTGCCTTTTTGTCCCTTTCCTGAATGGGCTTTAAAAGTGTGGGGCCTCAACTGAGGTATGATGAAAACCTGTTCATTCAAAGTGCAGGAAACCTTCTCTTACCTTCTGTCCATGTCCTTCATCCATAACTCAGCAAAAACTAAACTAAAATTTAATTTATAATTAAAGGGGATCCAATGAGTAGAAAATGAAGTTTTTGGTAGGAAAGCAGAGCAGTCCAAGAAACTTCAGTGGCCTTAATGTTTGCCTTTGGGACAAGGTCATTGGAAAGCTTCATTAATTTTCTCTTTCTCAAGAAGTTATTTCACCTTTCACTTTCTTTTTACCTGCAGGCTTAGCCCCACTTCAACCTCAGTAAGTTTTTTTTTTTTTTAAGATTTTATTTTATTATTTTTAGAATGAGGGGAAGGGAGAGAGGCCAAGAGGGAGAGAGATATCAATGTATGGTTGCCTTTCACCTGCCTCCAGCTTACAGACCTGGCTGGAGACCTGGCTGGAGACCTGGTTATATGCCCTGGCTGGGAATTGAACCTGCGACCTTTGGGTTAGCAGGCTGGCGCCTTATCCACTGTGCTACCAGCCAGGCCAACCTCAGTAAGTTTTAAAGAGAAGAACTTATGTCAAAGGGATTTGGAAGTATCAATTGTTTCACATTCTAGTAAGGTTTTTGATGGGCTAATAATGGAATCTGTTCAGTTTTATAACTATGTGTCAGGGTTTGCTTGCCATGTTTGATTATGACTTCTATGCAGGTGGAAACTGTCCTCTCCTAAGTTAAAACGTCAAGAATTTTGTGGTGCTTAATATATATGTTAATTGATGATACGTAGTTATTACAATATTATTGTATTTGTCATTATCTTCCCTATTCTGCTCTTTACTCCCCATGACTATTCTGTCACTATCAGTTTGTATTTCTTAATCCCTTGACCCTTTTCACCTAGTTCCCCGACTCCCCTCCCCTTTGACAACTATCATACTGTTCTCTGTGTCTATGGGTTTGTATTTTGTTTGTTCCTTTACGTTGTTCTCTAGATTCCGTATGTAACTGGAATCATATGGTATTTGTCTTTCTCTGACTGACTTATTTCATTAGCATAATCCCAGTGTGGAAACCACCAGAGAACAGAAAAACACCCAAAACTCCACCAAATAACCATGTTCCTCCAGTGACACAATCTGTCTTGAAAGAATGTCATGTTACAGAGGACACAGAAAAAGCAAAGATCTGAAGTAACTGGAGCAAGGAATCACCATGGTAATCAAACACTACATTAGAAGAGGGCTTCTGTTTTCTCTTTCGGTCTGGGAAGTTTTTGCTTTATGGAAGCATGTGTTGCTTTTTTTCCAAGCATCTCACACACACACACACACACACACACACACACACACACACAAATACACAGCTTGCTAAATTTAGTTGTAGGTCTGTCACAACAACGATGACAAAATTTTCCTCTGACCACAACGTGTGTGAGCACAACTGGTTCCTCTTTCCAGGTTCTGGTTTGCACATATACAAATTTGTAGTGAGGTGACACCCAGTCTCCCACCGCAAGATCCCTTCTTGACAATGGAAGGTGAGCATCTGGCTATACTCTCAAGGTAAAGGTGCTAAGGAAGTCGATGATATCCTAGCTAGTGAGTCCTTTGGCTGTATACCCATTTCAGGGAAAGTGATAGTGATGCTTTTGCTGATCTACTTTCACCATGGCCAGCCCAGAGTAATGTGCAGAGTTGGTTGAGTGTTGGACAGAACCTTTGCCATAGTGTGGAATGGGAACCAGTGGACAAGGCATCTCTGTCTCTCTCCTCCTGCCCCTACTGTGCCACCAAATCCCTCCACCCTGACTCTTCCCTCAAGAGGCTTCACCATGGCAGCTTGCACATGTAGCTGGCCTTGGGATGAAAGGGTAAGAGGAAACAGGAAATTGAATGGCAACAAAGGAGAAATGAAAGAAAAAGGACTGAGAACAAATGGAACAATGTCAGCAGAAAGGAGAACAACAGAAGCGGAACCATGAAAGATGAGGGAACCCTAAAGATGAAAGAGTACTAAAACTTATAATAATAGTTCACATTTATTAGTGCATACTCTCTGCTGGGCATTGTATACACATTTTTATGAGTTTACTTCGTTTAATCCTTATAATACTGTAGATACTTTTGTCATGCTTATTTTACAAAATATACAAGTGTTCTTGTAATGAAAAAAAATTCCAAAACCAAGCACCCCAAACATTTAAAAGAAGTCAAGAAGGGAGAGGATATGTGAACCCAAAGGTCACTGGTTCAATTCCCCAGCCAGGGCACATAACCAGATTGCAAGCCAGGTCTCCAGCCAGTAGTCCGTACGTAGCTGGAGGCAGGTGAAAGGCAACCATATATTGATGTTTCTCTCCCTCTCTGCCTACCTCCCTTCTCCTCTCTCTAAAAATAATAAAATAAAATCTTTTTTTTTAAAGGAGAGGATAAAAAGAAACAGGAAAAATGGACAAATAGCACAAAATCAGATAGAAGTAAGTATAAACATATTAAAGCTAAACTCTAAAGTTAAAAGAACACGATTATCCATTAGATAGGGAAAAAATTGCCCTATATGTTGTTTCCAAAGAGCACATCTGAAACAAAATGATACAGACAGGAAAGTAAAGATGTGGGAAAACATACCAGACACATACTAATGACACAAAAAGTTCATTAAATTATAATAACAGTAAAATAGACTGTAAGACCAAAAGTATCACTAGAGTAATGAAAGTTGCTTCATAATGATAAATGACTTGGCTCACTATGAACCTCTAACAATTCTAGATTTGCATGTATCTGATGAAATCGTCTCATTAGATTATCTATCTATCTATCATAAAAGTCTACAGAATTATAAGGACAACTTGACTAATTTTTCATCGTAGTATCATACAGGAAGATTTTAACACTCCTCTCAGTAAGTGATAGGCCCAACAGACAAAAAACCTAGCAAGTACACTGATTTGACCAACATAATCCATACACATGATTAAATGGACACATGTGGAACATTGAAGCCAATGTTTGGAGAATATACCTTTTCCTCAAACACTCATGAAACGTTTATAAAAATAAAATATATTTGTGTCATAAAGCAGAGCTCATCAAATTTGCAAGGATTGGTACCATCCTGTAAACTGAGGCTGCAAAGAAGTTACATGACTAGCCTTTGCTTCCGTGGTTGTGAAGTGGTGAGGCTGGTCTTTGGGTCTCAGCCCACAGCACAGCCACAAGCACAACAGTAAAGAGACTATGAGTAAGGTCAGACTATAGTCCACTGGCTATAGTGCCTCTCTAAGTAGCACAGAGCCAGAAAGGGCAATTCAGGTGAAGGGTGGTGGAACAGATGGAGTAAATTATAGACTAAATTAGGGTGGATTTTGCTACTCCCCTATGCCAAAGCTCAGTGCTTCCCAAGTGAAAAGTGAGGCTGCAATTCCTTGTTTGCATAGGGAACTGTCCAACATGCAGATAGGCAAAGTGTCCTCTGGGGATGTGCAAATTAGAGCATTAATTCCTGGTGCAAAGTCACAGTTATGCAAAGAGCCCCTTCCTCAAAGAAGTTCTGTGGATTGAGGAACCAACTAAGAGGCAAGAAGGAGTGGAGGTTTCTATGTTCAAATATAAATATTATGGAAATATTAATTACCCTACATATGCAAGATAAACAATGGAGACTTTTCAGGGCAAGGAAGTGCAGGTGACCAACATGGAAATGATGCATTTGAATCTTTAAACTGTGAGGAATGCCGAGGCTAAGACGAGAAGGAGGGAAAGAGAGACACTATCGCTGTTAGGGGCGCTGAGTGGTGAGGCACCCAAGAGGCTGTTAAAGGTTGCCCTTCGCGGTGTATGGCCTGGACTTGTCCTTGCTGGGCTGGGGGAAGGCGACGGGGACTAAATAGGGTTGTAGATCCTGAGTGGAGAGTGTGCCATGAAAAGTTGTCAGGGGATCCTGGCTGAGATGCTGGGGTAGCGGCAGCAATGACAGTACCCTAACCAGAAACCAAAGGAGGCTGATGTGATGCATAGAGGCACTTCCTCTTTCAGAGACCCAAGTGTCAATTTCAGAGAGGAATGATTTCAGCCTGAAGGGAATGAGGCTATGGAGGGACTGGAAGAACACGAAATGCTTTCAAAGAGAACAAGAGAGTAGGGGTACCAGACCCCAGGAGCACACTCTTTCTTGGGGCAGCATCCCAAGTCACTGGGCCCAGGGAAGAATCAGCCTCACAGCCCATGGGTCCGATGGCAGCAACAGTTTGCCTGGAGGCTGACTAGGTCTCTAGCGACACCTCAAAGGGTCTTTCCCTAGCCTTCTTGCCACTGGGCAAGCATTAAGGAAGTCTTGGTAATTCATCTTGGAAAGCAGACCCCTAAACACCACTTTTATTGTCACCACCTTGCTCTTAAAAGTCTGCTATGTCTCCTTATTGCTTGAGAATCAGCCATAAACTGCTGCTCTGTCTGACTCTCTCTTTCTCAGTGCTGGTCATCCTTTGAGGTCTAATTCAACTCCATTCCACTCCAGGGAGCTTTTAAAAGTAATTCCAATCACACTGGTCTGTCTCACCTTTCTCTGAAACCTGTACCATAAGTCAGCCTTTTTACTGTTTCTATTTGGTGTTTTGCAATTTCTCTAATTGCTTGATATCTTTTCCACGACTTAGACTGGAAATTTCCCAAGGGTGACCTGAAGAAACGCTGCTTTTTGTTGGTTGGTGGGTATCCCTTATAGCATCTGCCAAAGCGTAATGTCCTCAACTCATCAAATGATTTGAGTATGTATCAAGGAGACCTTGGCGTGCTGGGGATGCAACTGGGAGCAAATTAGAAGAACTTCCTTGCCCTCATGAAACTTACATTCAAGTGTAAGTTGAATGTAAGAATGAATCACTTGGGAAGGGGGATAGGCAGTGAGTGTGGATGAGGCTTTCATTTGTTTAACCCTCACCTAAGGATATTTTTTTTATTATTGATTTCAGAGAGGAAGGAAGAGGGGAGAGAAATATGAGGGAGAAGCATGAATCAGTTGCCTCCTGTATGCATCCCAACCAGGGGTCAAACCTGAAACCTTTTGGTGTCCAGGACAATGCTTCAAACAACTGAGTTCCACCAGCCATGGAAGGGCTTTTCAATTTTGGTAGCCAAGGGGAACTCTATGCAAGGTCTGATTGAGGGAATGGAGGGAGACTTGTGGCTGTCTCTGAGGCAGGAGCAAATCGCAGAGGCAGGGCAGAGTTCCCTGAAGCAGGAGTGCACTTGGCTGGTGTGAGGAGTGGCCAGGAGGTCACCATGGCTGGAGGAGAGCATGCTGGGGGAAAACAGGAGAGAAGGGAGATGGAATGTGGTGGGGCCTGGGTGGGGGAGCATTGGACAGTTCTGAGCAGAGGAGTGCCTTGTTGAATTCAAGAATCAATTTAATAACAGCTGTGAAGTTGAGAGGCCTAGAGGTCAATGGGGCCTCAGCAGACTGACTCATGCTGACTCCTAACCATGTTACTCCATCTTCAGGCTAAACCCAAAGGGTCCTGTCGCAGGCCTCCTGTGGAAACAGCACTGCCTTGAGTGAGCCCCACTGAACTTGTAGGAGAAACCCACTTGCTGAAGAATGACCACCTTCAAGTCAATTAAGCCTGGTGTGTTGCTGACCATGTTACATTCATCTCTGTCTTCTCTGTGGTGCCAGATGGTGTCTTCCCTCAAGATATTCCAAATAAACTTAGAACCCAAGCAAGAACGATGCGTTTGATGTACACAGGTGGCTTCAAGACAAGCCCGCTGATGTGACTGCTTCCAATCAGATCACTGTCCCTAAGTCCCTCTTATGTAGAAATCCTGGACACATCCTGGACAGAGTCTCTGGCTTCCAGGAGCCTGAGTCCGGTGACAGAAATAGACATGCATACAAACCTCTGTATTATTTGCTACAGTAGAGGAATTTGTCAAGCAGTATGAGCACACATACAGGAGGAGTAAAGAATTTTGCATTTAGAAGTTAAAGTTAAAAACACAGGTGACATTTGAGGAATAAAAATGTTTCCAGGCACAGAGAACAGCAAGGAAAAGATTGCAGTGAGAAAATATCAGAGGTTACAAATGGGCAAGCAATACTTACCAGGCCAGGCCTGGGAAATATGTGTCCTGTTGCTAAATTGGTGACCGCTGCTTAGCACCTGTTGACTGATTGTTGGCACACAGGTCCCATGTCACCAGGGCTTCAGATTTCTCTAGAGAAGCTTGAAATCGGGGATGTTATGCAAAATCTCCTGATTTTCTTTTCAGTTTCAGTATCTAAATCTAAATAAATGTAAACATGATATGGGCCAAACAAAATTGCCTATCAGGGACAGACAGCCTAAAGGTGGCCAGCTGACTCGGAGCTCGTGAATGCCAAGTGACTGCAGGAGGCTGTCAGGAAATGAAGCTGGAAAAGGTAGAGTTTCTTTGACCATGAAGAAATGAGTCTGTTGGCAAAAGAGTTGTGAATCCCTTTTGTGCCTTTTGAGGGAAGAGGTGGTTGTTGAAGAAACTTAAGCTGGGATTGAAATGATCAGATATGCATATTCGGAAGATCTATCCTAGGGAGGATGAACTTGAAGACCATATTAATAGTATATAGGAAAGGCAACAAAGACCCCAGTAGAACAGTGGAGGTGAGGAGGGTGGAGAAGAGATCTGAGGGATGTTGGGGTTTTTTTTCCTTTTTATCTTCATCCAAGGACATGCTCACTGATTTTAGAGAGAGGGGAAGCAGGGAGAGGGAGGGAGGAAAATATTGATGTGAGAGAAATTCATCAATCTGCTGCCTGGAACCCACCATCTAGGTACATGCCTTAACCAGGAATTGGGATGACACTCCAACCAACTGAACCACACCGGCCAGGGAAGAGAGATATTTTTCCATGTAAGTGACTGCATGGCTAGATGATGGGGTGGAGAAACTACAAACACTACTGAATACAAAGAAAGGAGGCACCAAGGATAAATACTTTTAATATCAATTGCTCACAAATTTTGGGTGGGCATGACAGTAGGTCTGTAGGAGTGAAGTACAAAAGATAACAAAGAAGGTATTAGCTCAGGATTTTTCAACTTTGGCACTGTTGTCATTTTTTAAAGATTTTATTTATTATTTTCAGAGAGAGGGGAAGGGAGAGAGGCAGAGAAGGAGAGAGACACCAGTGTATGGTTGCCTTTCACCTGCCTCCAGCTACAGACCTGGCTGGAGACCTGACTTGCAACCTGGTCATGTGCCCTGGCTGGGAATCGAACCAGTGACCTATGGGTTCGCAGGCCAGTGTCTTATCCACTGTGCTGCAAGCCAGGGCTGGCACTATTGTCATTTTGAGCTGGGTAGGTCTTTGTTGTGGGGGACACGCCTGTGCATATTAGGATGTTTAGCAGTAGCCCTGGCCTCTACGCAGTTAGATGCCAGAAGTATACCCACAAGCCCAAGTCATAACCACCAAAAATATCTCCAGACATTGTCTAATGTTCCCTGGGGAGGCAAAATCGCCCCCATTGGGAACCATTGTTGTAGTGTCAGAGGAGGGAAATTCCCTATTTGCTACTTCCTTTCTTGCTTTTCCATGGCGATGAAGCTCTGTTCAGTTCTCTGTTCAGTTTCGGTTAATAAAAGGTAAAAGACCCTCCTTTGTGAGATTTTTGCCTAAGGAGTAAGATCTAAGCCCTTTGTTTATATTGGTATCTGTTCTCTATGAATTCAGGAGGGTGTCTCTAACTGCCTGGAAGACCTGCCTTTGGAAAGAGGGACTTTATTCTTTCCTCCCGGATATTTTCTTGTTTGTACCCCTCTGTCCCCTTCCCCACCCACCCACTCCCCCCAACGTCACTCCTACTTGTTGTTCATGTCCATGGTCCTTCCATACTAGGTTCTTGTGTACCCTTTTCTAACACCACTTACAGAAAAGGAGAAAACCTTAGCGCAAAGGAGAAAGACTACAGCTCGACTCAAGGTGAATACCAAGGTAGTCTCACACGCAAGTCATCAGGGCTCAGTGAATGAAGGGACAAAGCAGCTAAACTTGATGTTGATTTATCATGGCTTTGATTACGCAAAGGCCAAATGAGAGCTCCGTGTTTATTGCAGTTCCTGGAAAGCTTTCCATTTATCTTCATCTTCCTGCAGATCAGGGCAGAAGCTTAATCCACCCAAAATGCTCACTGAGTAGAAGTGCATAGAAATGACAAGTCAGTTTGAAGTTGAAGAAACGGCATGCCTAACTCTTGCCACCTCCTTCAAAAACTTATTTTTTAATCTTGTTTGATGTTTAGAGTCCAGAGGAAGTGAAACTAAGTGAAAAAGTCTTGCTGGCAGGCAGCAGGCCAGAGCTGTTGCAGCCACAACACCGTCCTTTGTCTTTTTCCTCACAAAACATTCAAATTTCTCAGGGTCTTTTCTGGAAGCTAATGACCAGCTCTGACCCTTATGTCCTAATAATTTGCCATGATTACCGTTCTTTCATTAAGTACTGGCTCAGTCTAGGTAGGCAATATACCCCGTGGCACTCAGCCAGTCCTAAGGAGACTTCGTAACGGCAGATGACATAATCATTTGGGTAACATTATAAACTTATCGTATAATGTTTATGGCAAATGTCAACAACCGTGCATGTGTGCAGTGGTGGGGAGGGAAAATTACATTATAAGAAATAATAACTGGGAAATAATCTCACGGTTCTGCGGTGTGGTGATAGTTTACAAAGGATTTTCATAAACATTTTCTTGCTCAGTAACATATGCAGGCAAGGGTTTATTATGCATCTTAAACATCAGGACACAATATCTCAAAATTATGCACATGCAGGTCTGCCTCCTGGAAGCCTCCCCTGCTTCTTCCCTCCCATAAGGGACCCCTTCTTTGTGCCCCACAGTTCCTTGTTTTTGCCTGTACAATAGCCCCTGGCACTGGTTGCGGCTTTTTGTTGGCGGGACCTGCTTTTAATAACTGGGGTCTACCCCAGTTACTGAAAGGACAATAAGTATTCATTGAGTCTGAGGGTCAAGAGTGAGGCCTGGCCCTGGCTGGTAGCACAGTGGTTAAGGCGCTGGCCTGCGAACCCAAAGGTCGCAGGTTCGATTCCCCAGCCAGGGCACATAACAAGGTTGCAAACCAGGTCTCCAGTCAGGTCTGTGGCTGGAGGCAGGTGAAAAGCAACCGTACATTGATGTCTCTCCCCCTCTCTGCCTCCCTCCCTTCCCCTCCTTCTAAAAATAATGAAATAAAATATATATATATATAAAAAAGAGTGAGGCCTGAATTTTGGATAGGTGAAACATCCCCACACCCTTTGAGGAGAGTGTGGACTAGTTGTATTAGCAGCATTTTTATTGAGATATATAGATAGATAGATAGATAGATAGATAGATAGATAGATAGATATATGGCAACATATTTCAGGTATATACATTGGCTTAATTCAACCAAAATACACCTCAGTTAGTGGGTCTCATCCACCCAGGCATGATTCTTTTTGGGAGGTGGATCATGTTCATGTCCTGATCCCAGGCAACTATGAATATGTTACCTTACATGGCAAAAGGGACTTGGCTGACATGATTAAATCAAGGGTTTTGAGATGGGGAAATTATCATGGATTATTTAGCAGGTCCAATCTAATCAAAATGGTTTTAGAGATGAAGGGAGGCAGGAGTGCCAGAGTCAAAGGAGATGTGACTAGGGAAGTAGAGGTCTGAGTAGTATAGCAACATGATAAGGAATGAGGGCAGTCTCTAGAAACTGGAAAAGGCAAGGAAAGAATCTGGTTTAGAATCTCCTAAGGAAGGAGCTCTGTCCAAGCTGTGGTTTTAACCCAGTGAGACCTCTGACCTCCAGTTTAATCAAACTGTGTTCTTTTAAGTCAGCAAATTTGTGGTAGTTATAACAGCAATAGGAAATGAGTAACGCATTCCCATTTTCCTCCATCCCCAGCCTCAATGACCCACTTTATTCAATGCATCTCCTGACTTGGTTTCCATCCTCTCAATACATATCCATGAGAAAGATACATGTAGAAAGTTCGTTGGTGCTTTTAAAATTCCAAAGTATATAGCATGGCACTGACCCTCATATTTAGAGCTGTGCTTTTCCCCTTGACGCCACATTACCTATTATTCAAATATACCTTTGGTCCTTTTCACAAAACCACTCCCGCCAAGTCCCTTCTGTGGTCTTTCAAGTCCACCCTGTGAGGTCGGGCTGAGGTTACTAACCCTGGACCGGTTTAGAAAACAATGGCTCAGAGGCCAACGATTGGAAGCCACGTCTCTAGCCTCCCAGGCCAAGGTTCTTTCCCGTAGATGGCCCTGCCCTGGTGCCTAGCAGGGTACAATCCTTGGCATCCCCGACGCCCCGCACGTTGGCACGCTGCGGCGACGCCGTCCTGGGCGCGTGGGGGAGGGGCGACCGGCAGGCGCTACGGCTCGGCGGCAACTCGGTCAAGAAAGCTCCGTTGGGCCCGCGCGGAGACTTTGGAAGGTCCGGGAGGCTGCAGGGCCAGGTGCGGCGCGGCAGAGCCCGGGAGCCGCCCCGCCCCGCCCCGCCCCCACTGTGCCAGCCCGGGCCGGGTTACCTGCGGCCGGTGGGCGGGGCGGCCCTTCCCGTCTGCGCCGGCCCCAGCCTCCAGGGCGGTGGAGCCGGGAAGTGGGAGCGGGAGAGAAGGAGGCGGAGACTGGCGAGTGTGCCGCCGCCCGCCGGGCTCCGAGGCGAGGGGCTGCATGGAGCTGCCGGCGCGGCTCTGCGGGCTCTGGGCGCTGCTCCTCTGTGCCGCGGGCAGTGGAGGCGCCGTGCCCACGGGTGAGTGTAGCCCCCCGGCCTGGGGCGGCGGGCGAGGGGTGAAGTGGGGCGCGGCGGAGAGGCGGGCGAGGGCGCCGCGGGGCCGAAGGCCGCGACGGGGGTGGGCGCCGGAGTGTGTTCTTTCGACTCCCGGTGCCGGGCGACCACAGGGCGCCCGCGTCGAGGTCGGGGAAAGAGCGACGGCCGGGCTTTCCTGATCGCCGGCGGCGACAGAGGAGAGGGAGGGCAAAGATTCCTCACCGCCGTCGGGAAAAGCCAAGGAGCCTGGCGCCTGGGCAAGGGACTGAAACCTGCCGGCAGTGTCAGGAGCCGCGAGGTCGGTACCCAGAATGTCGCCTATGAGTCCGGGAGGGAATGAGGGGCCAGGAGCCAGCGGGGACAGCGACCGAGATCCCGGTGAGCCGGGTCCAGTGAAGGGAATCTCTCAAGATCCTCATCGTCGTAGGAAAAGGATGTTCAGGTCACGGACTTCTCTGGTGTCCAAGAAATCCGTTGGGAACCCCAAATGCGTAGCGATATCCAGGCGGGAGCTTTTTCCCCCGTTAATAACCTTTATATTTTGGAATAATTTTCACTTTACAGAAAAGTTGCAAAGAAAGTACGGAGAGTTCGCTCATACCCCTCACCTTATGCAGCAACTTTCATCTAACCCATCAGAATTAATGTGAAAAGTTGGGGGCCAATTACGATCAGATGAGTCACCATCTGGACATTTTGGACAATGACAGTAGCTCCCCAGTTGATAGGTTTTTATGATCACATTTGACCCAAACACCCACAATTTGCTTATTGCATTTTCACCAGCTGTATTTTACTTCGAAACCTAAGTTGAAACGCTGTTTAGGAAACCTTGACGTCCTCTATTGATGGCAAAATAGGTACAGGCAGAGGATGTCAGGGTGAGCAAAACAGATCAAGTCCCTGCCCTGTGGAGTTTATCTGCCATTGGTAGAGTTGGGCGGGGGGGTGGGGTATAAGGGGGTGATATAAATTATGTTAGATGGTGCTAATTGCTATATAGACCAACAGAAGCTGGGAAGAAGTTTGCCATTGTAAAGAGGATGGAGTTCCCATTGAAAAGGTGGCATTTGAGTAGACACCTGAGAGAGGTTTGAAATTTGTCAGTCAATAATTATTCAAGTGTCTGCCTTGTTTAGTGCTCAGCCAGGCTCTGTATGTATGTTTATTATGTTTATTTTTATTATTATTTTTAAGATTTTATTTATTATTTCCAGAGAGAGGGGATGGGAGAGAGGCAAAGAGGGAGGGAGAGAAGAATCAATGTATGGTTGCCTTTCACCTGCCTCTAGCCACAGACCTGTCTGGAGACCTGGCTTGCAACCTGGTTATGTGCCCTGGCTGGGGAATTGAACCAGCGACCTTTGGGTTCACAGGCCGGTGCCTTATCCATTGTGCTACCAGCCAGGGCTCTGTATATATGTTTAGATCTTGAGAGTGTCCAGTATCATCCTTGCCCCCAGATACCTCTAGTTATATTAGGGCAATAGGATTCCCATAATTATTTGAGCAAACTGCTGTCCCGTGAAGGGAAGGGACTTGTCTAGGGTCACTCACCTCATGAGTCTCCTGATTTTCACAGTGGTACTCCAGCATCCTCCCTCCTACAGACTCCCTCCCATACACACCTGAAACAACAGCTGGCCTTCTAGACAATGCTAGCAACCCCATCTTAATTCTAACTTGATTGCTTAGAATGCAGACAGTTTTTTTGCATCAGAAATATTGATGGAATTTCCTTGAGGTATGATGAAGAAAAAAATAAACAGGGGACTTGAGTTTTAGTGGTCTGACATTTCTCAGCTGTGGGACTCTGGGCTAATCATTTCCCCTTCCTTGTGCAGCAGTTTTCTGTGAAAGGAGGAGGTTGAACTTTATAAGTTCTAAGGGCTCTTCTAACTCTAATATTGAGAGTTTAGAGACTGATTAGCTTACCAGTTTAGTTTAGTTTGTTTAGATGTGTAGCCCACATTGTGACATGAATTAATAACACCAGCTAGCATTTACATAGTGTTTACTCTGTGCCAGGCAATGTTCTAAGCTTTTCACTTGTACTATTTAATTTAACCTTTACACAATACCTAGGCTGTAGATACTCTTATTAGTCCCATTTTGTATATCAGGAAGCTAAAGTGCCAAGACTTTAGCATCCTTGCTCGAAGAAGAGGAGCCATGCGTCCAACCCCAGCAGCCTGATTTCAAAGGCCTTAACCACAGTGTCAGTGCCTCTTTGTTTAGAAGTGAGGGGAGTCCTTGGCTGGGACCAGTTAGGACCCATGAAACTATGTACAGGCCACTTGTTATGAAGCAAATGATCAGAGATTGGAGACTCGCTTTATAATTGCCCGACTGTGTGGTCCAAACAATAATAAGTACTGTAGGCGCTCAGAAGAGGGGAAACTGTGAGGGCTAGTAGTTTCATGGAAGAGGTAAAACTTGAGCTAGACCTTCAGGGTGGGAAGAATTGAAATAGGTGGGGAAGTTATTCCCGTGGGGACATTGGATAACAGGAGCAGAGGCCCTGGTGTGAGAGAGTGAGCATTCTTCTGTGGCCAGTAAGGGCCCAGCTTGGCAGGAGGGTGCATTGGCAAAGTCAGTCTAGGCAGAAGAGCTTCATTTGCCCTTGAAGGCCTTGAGTGGGGACAGTGGGGACAGAATAAGGGAATGACACTGGAGTAGAAGCCAACAGGGAGATTTAGATGGAGTATGAAGCTCTGCAGGAATCTAGGGTTGAAGGTGTCTGCTAGAAAGTGGTATTGTGAACAGCTCATGTCTAGGACCATGATTCACTACCTTGCGGGGTCCAACAGAACACAAAATACGCATGTAAAAGTATTAGCTAAGCAACATACCTTATTAGAAAGAACACTGATCTTGTTAATTCCTTATTAGAATAGAATATTATCCTAGATGATCACACAGACTCCCTTGAAGTTTGACATTTACTTGGGGGAGCTACTTGAATCCCTCTCTCCTTCCCACTTTGCTTTCGGGAGTCAGTGATCAGCTTCTAAGAAATGGGTGAAATGAAATGCTTAAGGAAAGCTTATGAGGCAGAAGGGAAATGTCCTGTTTCAAAGGCCAGGGGAGGATGATTGATCACCTTCAGAGAAAACCAAATCAATTGTTTGTTTGTTTTTTATTTAATTTTATTGTTGTTGTATTACACTCATCCCCTTTTTGCTCCCCTCCGTCCTCCTCCCTACCCACCCATTCCCCCACAAAGTCCATGCCACATGTTGTCCTTGTCCATGGTTCTTCCATACTAGATTCTTATCTAAACTACTCCCCTTCTTTGCCTCTTTCTCCCCCTCCCAAATCAATTGTTTTAAACAGTTTTGTCTCTTCCAAGAAAAAGAAAGCAGCTAACATTTACCTAGCACTTGCCTATGCTAGACACTGTTCTGAGCATTTTATTTGTATTAACTCATTTAATCCTCATAATAATCATTATGTTATTATGATCACTCTCATGTTATATAGGGAAAAAACTGGGTTAAATACCTTGGCAGCTAGTAAGTAACAGAACAGGCGTACAAACTCAGGCAGTCTGGCTCCAAAGTAGTAGAGTTGGGAAAGAGGGGATGAATATTGAGACTCGAGGGACTTTGTAGGCTGCTGTGTACAAAATTGTTGGGAAAATCCCAACTACTCAGTGCATTTGGCGTTGATATTTTGGGGGCCCAAGGAACTTTTCATTCAGTTAAAGAGGAAATTGACGCTGTCAGTATTACAGGTTTCGTAAAAAGCCCAGTGCACTTCAAAGTGTTAACGTAGCATATAAAATATAAGTCTATGGATTGATAAATTAATATACCCATAGTCCTTAATAATGATTAAGTTTACCCCTTTATAGACAATTTAGCGGTAAATTTAAAATTTTAAAATTTTATTTTTTATTTTTAAAAAAGATTTTATTTATTATTTTTAGAGAGAAGGGAAGGGAGAGAGGCAGGGAGGGAGAGAGACATCAATGTGTGGTTGCCTTACACCTGCCTCCAGCCACAGACCTGGCTGGAGACCTGCTTGCAACCTGGTCATATGCCCTGGCTGGGAATGGAACCAGCGACCTTTGGGTTCGCAGGCCGGTGTCTATCCACTGTGCCACCAGCCAGGGCCTGGGAGGTTGTTTTTAAAATTAGTTAATAAACTTCAGTTTGGAATAATTTTCGAGTTACAGAAAGGTTGCAAAGATAGGGCAAAGCATTCTTGTATACCCCTTACCCAGTATCTGGGGGATGATTTGGTAGTCCTGGCCTCTAAAGTTCTCAGAAAAGTTTGAAATGATGCCCCTACCCCACCCAGCAACATATTTTCCCATATTTCACAGAAGCAGTAAAACTCCTTTCCCTGGTCTTAGAGCTGGGTCCAAAATAATAGTCAGCAAATAGTGAAGGCAGTGTTGGGTTTGTTTCCAACGAAACCCATGTTTAAGGTACTGGTTCACAGTTTCTCCTCTTTTCTTCCCTCTTCAGATTAATTAAAGCTACAATTCCAGATGTTTAGTGTGAGACCTCAGGGGGAAGAGCAAGGGCTATTCATCTCTTTCTCAGTACTTCTTTGGAAAAGTTGAAAATTGTGAGGATTCAACAAAGGAAGATGTGGAGGGTACTTAGAACAGTGCTTGGCTCAATAATTATTAGATATTTCTACTCAGTTTTCTTATTTTTGGCATCTAGGACTTGGAGGGATGAATTAAATGAACCACACCAAACACTGGCTGATGTTGATAAATTTATGTCTTGTTCTTGATTTGAACAGAAACTCAGCCACCCGTGACGAATTTGAGTGTTTCTGTTGAAAACCTCTGCACAGTAACATGGACATGGAATCCTCCAGAGAGAGCTAGTCCGAATTGTACTCTAAGGTACTTTAGTCATTTTGGCAACGAGCAGGATAAGGTAAGTTTTGTGGAACATGCAGCATTGATGGGGTAAAATGAACACCATGAACTGGAGCCAAGCATAAGTCAAATTCTTCCCTGGCCACATAGCTCAGCTGGTTGGAACATCATCGCTATGCCAAAGTTGCAGGTTCAATTCCTGGTCAGGGCACATACAAGAATCAACCAATGAATGCATAATAAGTGGAACAATGAATTGATGTTTCTCTCCCTCTCCCTTCTGTCTCTAAAATCAATCAATCAATAGTTTCATTTAGTTTAAAGATTTTTATTTATTTTATTTTTAGAGAAGGAGGACAGGAGGGAGAAAGAGAGGGAGAGAAACATCAAGGTGTAGTTGCCTCTCACACGCCCCCAAATGGGGACCTGGCCCCGCAACCCAGGTATGTGCCCTGACTGGGGCTTGAACCAGTGACCCTATGGTTTGCAGGCCAGCACTCAGTCCACTGTGCACATCAGCCAGAGCAATAAATTTAAAACAATTTAAAAAAAATAAGCCAAATTCTAATCTTATTTCAAGGTGAGAATTTCATTTTGGGCTATGTCTCCATTTTAACTGGGAAAATTACAGACACAACTGTTGAGAATATTGAACATATGAAATTATTTGCTAATTACTTGCGAATCAAATGCAATTGAGATCCTCTGGTAGGAAATACTACATATTGTCAGAGTAGCCTTGCTGCGAGAGATCACCTGGAGACTGAGGTGGAAGCAGGCAACAGGTTTATTGGGGGTTGAACGGGAAGGGCTGCTTCCAAACTGCTTCTGAGGGCCTGTGGAGCAGGGAAATGGAGGCTCTTGGTCCTCTGGGGCCAATAGGAGGACTCCCACTGAGGACTTCTGCCAGTTTATTTTTAAACTTGCAAGCTGAGGCAGGTGTGGTGTCAGATGTTTTGCAGTGACTGATCAGGGCATTGTCCCTTGGTCAGTGTCAACAGGTATCAGCAAGTGTTCCCCACCAGGTTCATTAACACATTCTACCCTGGCTGCCTGTATACGCTGACACATATCTTTGCTTATTAGGCACTCAATAAATAATTATGTTAAAATTGGTTCCTGTGTTCATGCCTAAAGCCTTGTATCCCTATAACACTTTCAATTTGTTAGGGAATTTTCACATTCACCATCTTGTTAAGCACGTGCACAGATAGATATACAAGAACTTTGTGATGCAAAGTAAAGGGCTCTGTGGCAAGTAAAAAACAAATAAAATGTACTTGGCAGGTAGGGGTGACCAGAGGTTTCCTGATACCCAAGGAAAATTGGGGGAATTTACAGCTTTTCCGCTCAGATGTGGTTGACCCATTTAAGTGATTTTTGTTGATAAGACTGGATAATTTCAGGGTTTTTAAAAATGATAATCTTATTCAATGGAATTTTCTCCTGGGCTCTATTGGTTTGTAGCCTGTTCAAATGAACAGGTTCTTCAAGGCATCAGATCATTTGTTTAAAACTGTATTATATCTTTATACCTTCTTTTAGTGGAGGCGTGCTTGAAGTAGTTAGGGGATGTTGGGGGTTGAATTTTTCCAGGATTTTGAGGAGGTCAAAGGAGACTTTGTTGTTAGTGACAGTACTTTGAAGCAGTGAATTGTGAAATCACCAGTTCAAGCATTTTGGTGGCAGGAAAAGGCAGGGGAGCCAGGTTCCGTGCCTCTTAACTCAGTGGCCTAGAGTAAATTACTTGAATTGAAAAGGCCTCTCTACTGACTTGGGGTGGGGGGAGTGGGTGGGTAGGGAAGGGGACAGAGGGGAGTAAAAAGGGGATGGATGTAATACAACAACAATAAAATTAAATTAAAGAAAAAGAGAGAAAAGGCCTCTCTGAGCCTCAGTTTCCTAGTGTA
>PVIW01002619.1:159098-207593 GCA_004026585.1 Noctilio leporinus
TTTTTTTTTTTTTTTTTTGAGGGACATGTGCTAATCTACCTTCCTGGACCCTTTTCTTGCTAAGGTGTTCATTTAGGTTTCAGTGTTAATTGATAAGAGAATTGAGGCAGGTCAAAAGTATTTACACGGGCCTGCAAACCCAAAGGTCGCTGGTTTGATTCCCAGCCAGGGCACATAATCAGATTGCAAAAATGGTCAAACAGGCCAGGTCTCCAGTCATGTCTGCAGCTGAAGGCAAGTGAAAGGCATCTATACATTGATGTCTCTCTCCCTCTCTGTCTCTCTCTCTTCCCCTCTCTCTAAAAAATAATAAATTAAATCTTAAGAAAAAAAGTGTTTACATTCTTAAAAGAGTTCCTCTAAATGCAGAAGCCTGTAATACTTCGAGTAGTGAAACTTGAGTAGTCAGAGTTCTGCTTTTCACAATGATGGCTTCCTCTTGTTCCTGAGGAGAGGCCTTAGGCATTTAGAGTCTTAGTAGCACTTGTTGGTAGTTCAATCTTGAGAAATTCCAGGAAAGACCCTTCGGTCTCCCCTAAGTATCATAATTGAAACCCTGAGCAGAGATCACTTTTTCTAATAGGTTCCTATTCCTTGGCCTGTTAACCATGCTCAAGGATCAATAGGGTGATAATCTAGCCTAGAAATTCTATTAATTCCTCAATATACTTACAGGAATTTAGGCTTAGAAGTAACTTTAGGAGATGGTGGAATCAGAATTGAATATGAAATTTTGTCTCTTCCCCTTTAAGCTGTGTGGTCTTGGGCAAGTCACTTAACATCTCTAAGCCTCCATTTCTGTGTAAAAGGCTGGTGGTCGGGGGAAGAGCTAATAATAGTATAGTTGACCCTCGAACAACACGGGTTAGAACTGCACCGGTTCACTTGTATGCAGCTTTTTTCAATAAATACGGTTGGCCCTTTGTATGTGCTGGGTTTGCATCTGTGTTCAACCAACTATGGATCAAAAACAGTATTTTTGCATTCCCAACTGCTGTTTCCCAAGTGTGGTTGGTTGAATCTGCATAGTCAAAGGGTTGATTGTAAGTCAAAAGTTATATGAAGATTTTAGATTGCTGGGGGTGAGGGTTAGTGCTCCTAATCCCCACCCCCACATTGTTAAAGGGTCAAATGTACCTACTTCATATGAAGGGCATGTGTATGACAAGGAGGTAATGTTTATAATGCATCTGGCACAGAATTAGTGTTCAATAATTGTTAGCTTTAACTATTAACCATAAAAATTGTTGAACCATAAGCAATTGTCACTTTTTAAAAAAGATTTTATTATTTTTAGAGGGAAGGGAAAGGAGAGAAGCAGAGAGGGAGAGAGACATCAATGTATGGTTGCTTTTCACCTGCCTCCAGCCACAGACCTGACTGGAGACCTGGCTTACAATCTGGTTATGAGCCCTGGCTGGGAATTGAACCAGCGACCTTTGGGTTCGCAGACTGGCACCTAATGCACTGTGCCACCAGCCAGGGCTGCAATTGTGACTTTTATAGGTAATATTATCATTTCATATTGTTCCCTCCATCTTGGCCCTGAGGAGACCAAATGGAAACCATAAAGGGTGTCCTTTGCATAAAGTCATTTATTCCAGCCATTTGACAGCGATGGTGGCTGTCCATCCTATAATTTCAATAAATATTGGTAACTCCTTCCCATTAGTGCTGGGGGATGTGCTTCCTGTCTGGATCTGTTGAAGGTTACAACCTTGAGGCTTAGCATGAATAGCAGGAGTAATTTTTCTTCACTCTTCCTGTCCTTTGGACCCAGCATTAACATCCCAAGACAAAACTAGGGTGTATGTATCCTTTGAAGCACACTGAAGAAGTGGCATTATGATAGTTCAATCATGTTAAGGGGCTTATTTAAATGTCTTAAGGTCTCAGGTTGCTAAATGAGGTCATTTTCAGTCTTAAGGTTTGAAAGGCCATTAAGACCAGTCAAGGATTTATAAATCATTCTTCAAAATTAGGTAAGTGGCTGCCCTCCACCACTGTTTTAACCATCTTTAATAGTTTCCCAATCCGGCAAGTGAAAGAAGGATATGGAATCAGGTTTTAGATATCTTTCATCACCAAGAGACAGGTAAGTCTCATGAGGTGAATACAGATGAATAAACTAAAAGGTTGTTCTGTCCAGGCATCCAGAGAGGCAGAGCTGAAACTGACACCCGTTTCCTTCTGAGAAAGGAATCTGCATCTGGGAAAGGTTTGGTCCAGCCAAATTAACACTGGTCCTAAGGGGAAGGGCTTGGTTCAGGACTCTTTCCTTGGTTGATAACATTTTCAAAGCAGGACAGATTCTCTGAGGGGTGGAGCATAAGGTCATACCAGTGGAATGATTCACCGCAGCTGAAAGTCACGTGGGTTGGGTTCCGTCACACAGACCTCATCAAGATCTGCTGGGAGGGCTTTATTTAGTTTCTTGTCTGGTAGAAAGAGGTATGCTTGACTTGATAATCATTGACAATTTGGGTGCCTACTTTATTTTTTAAAAGATTTTGTTTATTATTTTTAGAGAGAGGGGAAAGGAGAGAGGCAAAGGGGGAGAGAGACATCAATTATGGTTGCCTTTCACCTGCCTCCAGCTGGAGACCTGGCTGGAGACCTGGCTTGCAACCTGGTTATGTGCCCTGACTGGGGAATCAAACCAGCGACCTTTGGGTTTGTAGGCCAACGCCTATCCACTGAGCCACCAGCCAGGGCAGGGTTCCTACTTTATTCATGCCAATTTAATATTACTTACTTTGAGCTTTGAAAGAGATTTTTTTTTCATGATTCCTCTCTTTCCCCCTACTGTCTCTTTTGTAAGTCATTTTATTGTGCCTGTGTCCAAAACATAAGGTTCAAATTTAGGTACTGAAGTATCTTTTCAATAAAAATTTCATTGTAACAAAAATGTGTAATAAAACTCCACAGCCCTCTCCCTGGAGCAATAGATAATATAATCAGAGAATTGAGATTTTTCTGTAATAATTCTAATTGATGCCATTTGACGGTACATTTGCCCCTGGTGCCTACAAAGGGCAAATGCAGCTTCCAAATAAAAATTATCAATGAGCTCCTACATCAATTAGCCTATGGGAAATTAGCCTATGGTAAAACTTAAATCCGAAGAAGTACTGATGTTAAGTGAGAGCTTACTGTGTAGGACTTGTGCTTAATAAAATAGTGAGGGTGGTGAAATTTGCATTTGGAGGTTTCCCGCCATCACTGCCACCATCCTGGGGCTGGTTTTCTACTGCACAGGCTGAGAAACTCCGTTCCTCAGCACACATTCACCTCTCCAGGGCCACTTGCTTACTTTGCCATGAAAACTATAAAGGTGAAATATTCTAAGCAGCCTTCTTTTGGCCTAACTACTCTGTACCATCCCTGTTGGCAGGAACTGTATAGAAAGCCAAATGAGAAGTAGGCTTCTTGGCAAGGAATTAGGAATTAGTTGTGAAAATGTACTTGCCTAAGAATAGCTAGAGGCCCCATGGAGGGTAAGCGTGGCTTTGCTGGTGGAACGGAAAACTCAATGTCCACGGAGCTAAGTCATCCCCTTTTGTCTCCCAGCCAGAATTTTGCTAGCAGATGTTTCATTTTCTTTTCTTCCAGGGCTGACCAGCTAAGTCCGTTTTCAGAGGGCTGTCTTATCTGGGCCTAAGAGCTGTTCTGTCTCTGTAAAGGAACTTTTTTTCATGTCTTTGCTATTGTTCATGAATTCTTGATTTGCCAGCCACCTGTCAGAGGGCTTCCTTACAGGCTGGTTTTGGGAATGTCTCACAGTTTCCCTTATGTTCAGCTGACAAAGGCGTGAGAAGTGACAGAGTAGTGCCTTAGGGTGGTAAATAGAGGTAGCTGTGATGAATTTCCCCCTGCGTGGCCATCAGCATGTAAGTAAACGGAAATGATGTCTCCAACTTGAGTCAGAAACTATTGCAAAACAGGAAACGCCTTGGAGCTCTGATTAAAAGCTACTCCATTCTTAATTATTCCAGCTGTGTTACCTTGGGAGCTATTATTTTCCTGAGGAGCCTTTTAATCTTATTCTAATTCATAATAACCAGATTTGTGATTTTTGTCTGTATGCTGTTTTTATGTTGGCTTTCTGTGGTTCCAGAAAGCTTAGCTACTTTTCAGAATAAGAGTGTGGTATACTCACCCTGGCTGGTGGCCCAATGGATAAGGTGCTGGTCTACATACCCAACGGTCCCTGGTTTGATTCCCCAGTCAGAGCACATAACCAGGTTTCAAGCCAGGTCTCCAGCCAGGTCCGTGCCTGGAGGCAAGTGAAAGGCAACCATACATTGATGTTTCTCTCCCTCTCTGCCTGTCTCCCTTCCCCCCTCTCTAAAAATAAAATATTTAAAAAATACAAAGAGTGTGATATACTCAGTGCATATATCGACCCTTAAAATTTTATATAGGTATGTAAGATAGTCAAAATGGTCAAACAGTACAGAAAGATGTACTCTCTTTGGCCCTGAGGTCCCATTTCTTTACTTCTCAGAGATAACCAAGATGACTAGATTCTTATAGTCTTTTTTAACCTTGATCTTGGTGGTATACTGCATCTGTTTGGAATCAAGTTTTGATAGTATTATTGTGTTTCCTTTAGAATCGCTTTTAGACAGTTGATGTTTTTCAGTATGATAGGTTTTAGAGATAAATGTCATGATGTTTATATATTTCAAAAAATGATCTTTTATCTATACCAGGGTTTCTTAATGGTGGCACCAGTGACATTTGGCGCAGGATAATTCCTATTGTAGAGGGGAGGGAAGGCTGTTCTGTGTATTGTAGGGTGTTTAGCCATATCTTTGGCCTCTACCCACTAAATGCCAGTAGCAGCTTTCTTCAAGTCATGACAACTGAAAGTGTTCTTAGACATTACCAAACATCCTCTGAGGTGGGGACGTGGAGCAAAATCACCCCAGGTTGAGATGACTTATCTATACTATTGGCTAACTCCATTTTTTATACATCTGGGTATGCTAATGTTTTATTACATCAGTGTATTTCCATGTGTTTGCTATCACAATCCTTATTTTTATTTCCTAATCTTAGAAAATTGCTCCAGAGCCTCATCGTTCCAAAGAAGTGCCCCTGAATGAAAAGATTTGCCTGCAAGTGGGGCCCCAGTGCAGCACCAATGAAAGTGACAAACCTAGCACTTTCATGGAAAAGTGCATCTCGCCCCCTGAAGGTAACAACTGGAAGCAATTTTTCTTGGTATATAGAGAATAAATCCAAATTATCCATATGCTTGCATTCAGTGTTCATGAATTTACTCAGTTGTAAACATTTGCTGAGTCTAATATGTTCCGAGCCTGTGTTCTCAGTGGTAGCAACGTACTGATAAATAGGGAGGACGTCCTCTTTTTCCAGGTGCTCACAGAAACAATACCTAGTAGTTAAATCTATCGCTGAATAATTTGGAAGATCACACACACACACACACACACACACACACACACACTCACACACACACAAACCTGCCCTAAATCAAGCCTCATAAGCTTATCTTATGAAGTGAGCAAGGCACATACCATTATTACCCTTTCCACTTTATGAGGAAACTGAGTAAATTGCTGTAAATCTTCAGATTCCAGGTCCAGCCCTTAAAAAAAAAATCCAAAATATGTACTATCTTCCTCATTATGTAGAGATGAATTTAATATGCAGGATGTAATTGGGGAAAGGTGTTAAAAAGGGAAAATGACCTGCTGGCCTGGCTCCAATTCAAGATTAGCTGGAGGAAAAGCTGTCAAGTAGGTTGATCATTGCCCCCCAGCTGTCTTCCCACTCATCAACCACTATCTTTTTGGCTTGTACGTTACATGCAGGGAGCAGCACATACTGGTTAAAAGCAGAGCTACGGGGGCCAAAAGGTCCAACTTTAAGACTCAGTTCTGCCAGTTTCTAGTTGTGTGACCATAGGTGGGTCACTTAGCTCTTCCTCCCTTAAGTTTCCTCATAGGTAAAAAGTTTTCCTCATACCTACCAAGACTGTTGAAAGGGTTACATAAGTCAGTATATGTGAGGTGCCTGGCAAAGAGTAAGTGCTCTATACCTGTTAGCTATTAATATTATGTCGCCCTTTGGTTGTGCAGGGCCCATCTCTTACCTCTAAACCTTAGCACTATGTGGCATGTTTCCAGACCATTCTGTCTACTTTCCTTGTACTGATCAAAACTATATGAAGTGGCCCTGGTCAGGTAGCTTAGTTGGTTAGAGTGTTGTCCCAATATGCCAAGGTTGCGGGTTCAATCCCCAGTCAGGGCATATGCAAGACTCAACCAATGAGTGCAACAGCAAGTAGACCGACAAATCAGTGTTTATCTCAAATCAATAAAAAGGTATATGAGATAATATTTGTAAAATTAAAAAAATTGGTACCACTAGGAGGCTGGGAGCATGGTTTAAAGCAACTTACCTCCCCAATTCTCATTTCTTTAAGAGTTTAATAAATAGTCTGAAAATAACCTAAATTGAATGATGACAGTAAAATGGTTGATGATAGCTCAGTACAGTACCACTTCAAGGATTCAAGGGGATAACAGGTTTGCATTTTAAACAGAGGCATTTAATAGAGAGAGAGAATGCCGCACCTCAAAACACTTTATGATGGTAGAGATTTCAGATTATAAAGATTTGAAGGCTCTTAAAGTCATAACACATGACTACTAAGAGTTACATTATGCTTACCTTTTTTCAAATTGCTTGAGGAAAAATTTTTACTGTTTAAAATGTGATAATATTGAGCAAAAGATAAGGTAAATTATAAGTTATTTAAAACATAGGTAGATAGTTCTCACTTGGGCAGCACATAGACTAAGATTGGAATGATACAGAGAAGGGTAGCATTAGCCCCTGTGTAAGGATGACATGCAAATTTGTGAAGAAAAATGATGTGTAAATAATAGAGGTTGTTTATATCTTCATGTTCATTTAGGAATCCTGTAGTTACTCTCTTCTGTAAGACTTTATTTAGTTATTTTTAGAGAAAGGGGAAAGGAGGGAGAAAGAGAGGGAGAGAAACGGAGATCAGTTGCCTCTCCCAATGACCCTGACTGGGGACCTGGCCTGAAAACCTCGTCAACTGGGAGTCAACCTGGCAACCTTTCGGTCCACAGGCTGGTGCTCAGTCTGCTGAGCTACACCAGCCAAGACCGGTAGTCATTTCTTATGATTGAAATATTATTTGACCTTTCATCTGTCTCTCCAGTTCGGGATATAAGGGTTAGGATTCCTCAATGATAGTAAAAGTTTTTTCTTAGTGTCTGGAGGTGAGAGAAACCATTGTGAGCACTCCCCAGTGTGATTGGCTAGTCTGCCTTAGAAGGAAAGGAGTACCCTAACCTGTTGGCTTTGTATTCTAGGTGATCCTGAGTCAGCTGTGACTGATCTACAATGTGTTTGGCGCAACCTGAGCTACATGAAGTGCACTTGGCTTCCTGGAAGAAACACAAGCCCTGACACTAACTATACTCTCTACTACTGGTAAGTTTGGACAAAAGACTTGTAGAGGAAGGACTGTAGTGATGGTGTTGGGAGCCTTTGGATCTAATCTAGTTTAAAAAACAAAAAGAACAGCCTATTTTCAGCACCCCAAGAGGATAGGCGGTTTGCTGCAGTGGAAAATGCATCTGGTTTTGGTGTCTACTGAAACAAAAACTTTTAAAAAATCATAGATGTACAGGATGTTGCAAAAAAAATGCACGGGGAGATCCTGTGTACCCTTCACCCAACTTCTTCCAATGATAATGTCCCATATAACTTGAGCACAATGTCAAAACCAGAAAATTGGTGTTAGTACAATCCATCAAACTTTTTCATTGACTAATTATTAATGCATTCAATGTGTGTATCTGTGTAGTTAATGCAATTTTGTCACATGTGCTGATGTAGAACAATTCCATTACCACAAGGATTCCTCAAGTTTCCCTGTTATACCCTTACCCACCTCCCTTCTATACCCCTGCCCCTTCAAGTCTCTAACCTCTGACAACCACTGATATGTTCACCTCTATAATTTTGTCATTTTAAGAATGTTACTGGAACAGAATCCTACAGCATACAACTGCTTGAGGCAAATTTAAAAACATTTTACCTAATACCCTTGAGATCTATCCAAGTTGTTGTGTGTATTAAGTTTATTCCTTTTCATTGCTGAGTAATATTCCATGGCATGGATGTACCAGTTTGTTTAACATTAATTTATTGAACAACATGTTGTTTCTTTTTTTTTTTTTAGTTTATTATTTTTAAAAAATCTTAACCCAGGGGTACATTCACCAATTTTTAGAGAGGGAAGGAGGGAGGTGGGGAAGGAGAGAGAGAGAGAGAGAACTGGGGGGAGAAACAGCGAGATAGTCCTCCAACCCACTGAGCCACTCGGCCAGAGTGGCGGTTTCTAATTTTTTGCTGTGATGAGTGAAGCTTCTATAAATATCTGTAGACATAACTTTTCATTTCTCTGGAGTAAATGCTCAAGAATACAGTTGTTAGGTCCCATGGTAATTGGGTATTAAGTTTTATAACAAACTGCTGAACTGTATTTTAGAGTGGCTTACCATTGTACATTCCCATCAGCAGCATATGAATCATTTGGTGTCTGCTTTTTAAAAGGAAAATTATATCATGGCCAGGGTAAAAACTAATGTAGTTCTCCACAAAATAACTAATATTTGATATTTGTGACTATAGCTACAAAACCTGTTAGATTTCTAAGCTAATAGTTATTCATTTCCTTTCCTTTGGAGCCTAGAATTATTAGCAAGAGGACAAGGAAGAAAGGACCAGGTTAATCATTCATTTCAATGGAACTTTAATTAGCACACCTGTGGGCAAAGCTCTGCAATGGGCAGCTGAGATAAGAAACATGTCTCTGCTCCTAAAGATGAAAATGGAAAGAGGCAGAGAGTACCCAGCACAACTACTTGTATAAAGAGAAGAGGGAAGGTGAAGGTTGTTGAGCAAAGGTAAAGAAAAACTCATGAGAAGCTAGTGTGGAGCTTGAGGTAGTGGCAGAGGGAGACTGGAAGGCTTTGATTCAGGTTGACAGCATAGTTGGGGGTGTTTCCAGAGGCTGGCATTTGAGGAAGAGCATTCAGAGGCATGGGGATATTTAGTCAGTGTGATGCCAGGGTGGGAAATGGGAGACCTGGTGTTGGCAATCTGCCATTCACGTAGACTTGTCCCCCTTCTATTGTTCATTCAAACCTCTTTGGATTGAATGGTGTGCAGAAACCATGTCCAGGACTTCTGAAGCTGTAAGAGAAACATGGCCTTTCATCCTGGAGTGTCCATTTTGCCCGCTGACTTGATGAAAACTGTTTTTGGTATATTAAAACACTCAGTGGCTAGAGACTGCGAAGGGCACATGATTTTTTTTTGAACAACAATCTCCAGAGTTACCTGGAGTTTCACATACTTCTAGCAAAGATGAAAAGCCCTGCTAGAGAAGCCTGACAGCCCCTCCCCTCTTACATTCTGCTCTGCAGCCCGCACTGAACATCTTTCAGTTCCTCAGACTAACTTCAAACTCTCAAACAGAATGATGGAATTCCAACAGAAGAGTGGAACCATTCTGTATCCCCTCATAGCCGGTATCTTGCCCTGTCACCTGGATGCCTCTTATTTGTCCTTATCTTACTTCAGACCTCAGTTTCTCTCCACAGAGCCTTCCTTGACCTCTCAAGTCTGGATACATGTATCCCATCATCATCTGTCATGTCCCACAGTATCTTGCACTTTCCTGTGTCATAGCACCTGGCACAGTGTTGTCATTTCCTGTTAGTAGTAGCCCTCCCCAGACTGCAGCCTAGTTTCTCTTGAAAGCAGGGGCTGTGTCTTGTTTTCCCCTGTTCCTGACACAGGGTAGGTGCTCCATATAAAAGTTTTTAATGTTTTGTAGGGAGGACCCAAAGTGACAGAATATTCAAGACTTGGGTAAGGACTTGCGAGGGATGAACAACTCAGGAACATTGTAGTTCGGGACTAAAAAAGAGGAGGATTGAGTAGATCTCACTCTCTATAAAGAAATGCTGGTGAAGGGGCCAGAGAACTAAACCTTTTATTTTTAAGATTTTATTTATTATTTCCAGAGAGAGGAAGGGAGAGTGGCACACAGGGAGAGAAATATCAATGTATGGTTGCCTTTCACCTGCCTCCAGCCACAGACCTGGCTGGAGACCTGGCTTGCAACCTGGTTATGTGCCCTGGCTGGGAATTGAACCAGCGACCTTTGGGTTCACAGGCTGGCGCCTTATCCACTGTGCTACCAGAAGAGAACTAAATCTTAAAAGGAGTAGCCTGGCTCTGATGATGTTGCAGCAAAATCTGGAGAGAGTTGTTTCTACAGGCTTTTAAGAGATCTTAAAATTGATAACATCCTGTGTTTATTATGCTATTAACTCCTCTTTCTTCCCCTGGAGTTATTGGTAAAATCACAGGGAAGACCTTTAAAGAGCCTGTGTCTATAGAGGCAGCAGGGAAAGGAAGAGAAGACATCTTAAAACTGTCTTATTCCATGGCAGACTATGCCCGAAGGTAACCCAGATAGAGCAATTGGGGTGACACTGGAGGTAGATGGTGGCCTAGTCCGTGGATTTCTTATAAGAGAAATAAGGAAGTACTTTGGGTCATATACTACCACAAACCAGGTCTTAGAGCAGATTGCAAAATGATCACCCTCCTGGGTGAATAAATCCCCTGCCCCCCGTCCAAAACTGGACCAATCAATAGGAAAAAGCACTCTTTGTCTGGGTTGATGCAGTGTGTTGCCAAAGCTGACAGCAGATGGTGCTTGGGCTGCCTTTCAGCCCTCAGCTGATGAAAGTGCAGGACAACCTACCATCACTGCAGGTGGCCCAAGAAGTCATCCCAATGGGAGTAGTGGTCCACTGGCACTCCAGAGGCCAGGGATCAGGGTTAGCACATTTTGTTGCACACATTCCTGGAGTTGATCATCAGCCTGGACTCTTCCTACCTGTACTGTTCAACGTAGGAGCCACTAGCCACGTGTGACTCTTTGCGTTTCAATTTAAGTTAGTTCAAATTAAAGCAACTTACAACTCTAGTTGCTCAGTTTTACTAGCCAATTTCACACACAGGTAGAGGCTCCAGTGTTTGCGCAGATATTGAACATTTCCATAATCCCAGAAAATTTTGTTGGGATATATGTTCTGCAATTTCTACAATTTCTTCACTGTCCCCCATGCCTTATTCTTTTCTGAAGCCACATTGGGTTCAAATCTTGTTTCTCTTCCTTACTAGCAAGTGCCATTTGGGACGAGTGCCTTCTCTCTGAGACTCAGTTTTATAATCTGTAAAATGGGAGTAGTAATAATATTACCACTTCTTAAGGTGGTTGTGAGGGCTGTTATTGCATGAAAAGTGTTCAGAGCTGTGCCTAACTGCTAACATGTATATAATAAGCACTCCATACATAATAGCTATATTATTTTTGTTACTCATCCTACTCCCTTGAGGTGTAACCAGTACACATTGCTGGAGTCTTCCCACAGCTCACAGGCTTAGCACCCAACCCACATTTCCTCTGCCTCTGCTCTCCTTTAGAGAGATTCTTTCTAATCACGACCACAGAAGAAAGAGACTCATTGGTCATTCATTACCAAGCACTTGGAATTGATTTAGGCGCCAGAGTTTAAATCATGTCAGACTGCTAGACTCTTTCCCTAATCCCCAATCCCAAAATGCAGTGTCATTTTGAAGAGACGGGACAGTGACTTGTGGCTCTGGATGGAGACGATGGCACCAAAGGAGCCTGACCTTAATAGCTATACGCTAGCCATACCAATGAATTTTAGGGAATTTCTTACCACATTAATCATCTTCAGAGTTGGGAAAATAGTCTTTCATTTGTCCATTTCCTCCTTATTATGCCTGCTATGTGTGAGTCTATGTAGGATTTCAGTGTGTGAGTTGTTTTTTTTTTTTTTTTAAATCCTCACCTGAGGTGGGGAAGGGGACAGAGGGGAGTAAAAAAGGGGATGGATGTAATACAACAACAAGAACAATACATAAATAAATAAATAAATCCTCACTTGAGGATATATTTTTATTGACTTGACAGGAAGGGAGGGAGGGATAGAAAGAGAGACATCGATCAGTTGCTCCTACCCTGTATGCATCCTGACTAGGGATCAAACCCTCAACCTTTTGGTATATGGACCAATACTCCAACCAGTGGAGCCACATGGCCAGGACTCAGTGCGTGACTTTTAACATGAAGCAACGGAATGCCTTCTATCTTTGGCTATCTTCTGGTCTTTCACAAGTCCCCCCAAAATTGTCTATTCAAAGCCAAAGTTTTCTTACTTTTTTCTAAATGACCACAAGAATTTAAGTTACATATCTGGGTCCATAAGAATATGTGACATACGCAGGTTACACAATTGAATAAAGAATCTGAAAGATTGCCCGTCAGAGGAGTTCCTTCATTATTTTGAAACAAACATACTTTTCTACATAGTTGTCTTTAGTTATGTAACAAAAATGTCATGTGTCTTCCGTTTCTCTTTCTGGCTGTGAATGGAAAACATTCCAGGCCTGTGTGACCTAAAAACTAGCCACGGCAGTTAGTTAAAAAAAAATGTTGTTGAGGGGGGAGGCAGAGGCAAGGAAGGAGAACAGCTTAGACAAGAACCTAGTATAAAGGAACCATGGACATGGACAACAGGTGGGATTGACTTTGGGGAGAATGGGTGGGTGGGGAGGGGGACAGAGGGGAGCAAAAAGGGGATGGATGTAATACAACAACAATAAAAAATTTTTTTTTAATACTGTTCTTATTTATGAACTGCTGGAGCCTACCACTGGGAGTAAAGTCTTAACGTACCATTTTTTAAGGAACGAGCATTTTCTCTATTGAAGCATTTCTTTGGATAGCCTTTGAAGGAATAAATAAATTAGATTTGAATTTTCTTTTTCTAAACACTTTATTTATTTATTTATTTATTTATTTATTTAGAGTAATTTTGGGTTTACAACAAAATTGAGAGGGAGGTACAGAGATTTTTCCATATGTGCCCTGCCCCCACAGAGGCATAGCCTCCCTTGTTAGCAACATCCTCGACTGGAGTACTACAGTTGTACCAATGGTAAGCCTGGCTGACACATCATTATCACTCAAGTCCATAATTTATTTCAAGGTTCACTCTTGCTATTATACATTCTATGAGTTCAGACACACGTAAAGTGACATGTATCTATGATTATAGTAGTTGCCCTGCCCAGATAACCCTTTGTTCTTTGCCTGTTCATCTCTTCCCCTGATCACTGACCAACCACTGATCTTTTTACTGTCTCCCTGGTTTTGCTTTTTCCAGAATGTTATAGAGTTGTAATCATATGTAATAATATGTAGTCTTTCCAGACTGGCTTCTTCCACTTGGTAATATGCATTTAAGGGGTCCCCCCAGGTTTCTTCTTAGCTTTGATAACTCATTTCTTTTCTTTTTAAAGTTTTATTATTTTTAGAGAGAGGGGAAGAGAGAGAGGGAGAGAGACATCAATGTATGGATGGCTTTCACCTGCCTCCAGCGACAGACCTGGCTGGAGACCTGGCTTACAACCTGGTTATGCACCCTGGCTGGGAATGGAATCAGTGACCTTTGGGTTCGCAGACTGGTGCCTTATCCACTTGTGCCACCAGCCAGGGCTGATAACTCATTTCTTTTTAGGGCTATATAATGTCCTATTTTCTGGATGTACCATGGTTTAACCCACTGAAGGACATACTGGTTGTTTTCAAAGTCTAGCACTGACAAAGCTGCTATAAATATTTTTTAATTTATTATTTTTTAATTTAATTTAATTTTTTTTATTTTCTATTATTTTTTTTTCTTACAAACCCTTGTGTTGAGGGCTGACTTTCAATAGATCGCAGCGAGGGAGCTGCTCTGCTACCTACGAAACCCCGACCCAGAAGCAGGTCGTCTACGAATGGTTTAGCGCCAGGTTCCCCACGAACGTGCGATGCGTGACGGGCGAGGGGGCGGCCCACTTTCCCGCCGCGCCCCGTTTCCCGGGACGAGGGGCTCTCCGCACCGGACCTGGTCCCCACGCGCGGCTGGGGCGCCATCATGACACGCACCGCGGAGGACGCATGCGCGCCACGGCCCGCTGGCGAGGACAGCGGGGGACCGGCTATCCGAGGCCATCCGAGGCCAACCGAGGCTCCCACGGCGGTGCCGTATCGTTCAGCCTGGGCGGGATTCTGACT
Organism: Noctilio leporinus; assembly: GCA_004026585.1. Taxonomy (NCBI): domain Eukaryota; kingdom Metazoa; phylum Chordata; class Mammalia; order Chiroptera; family Noctilionidae; genus Noctilio; species Noctilio leporinus. The sequence goes on from PVIW01002619.1 coordinate 173,347, forward strand.
TAGAGGCGTTCAGTCATAATCCCACAGATGGTAGCTTCGCCCCATTGGCTCCTCAGCCAAGCACATACACCAAATGTCTGATCCTGCGTATAAATATTTGTGGGCAGGATTTTGTGTGGACATATTTTCAACTCCTTTAAGTAAATACTGAGGGTGATTGCTGAGTCATATGTTAAGAACATATTCAGTTTTGTAAGAAATTGCCAAACTGTCTTCCAAAGTGACCATCCCATTTTGCATTCCCACCAGCAGTGAGTAAGAGCTTCTGTTGCTCCACAAGCTATCAGCATTTGGTATTGCCAGTGTTCTGGCGATGGGTTTTGGCCATTTTGATAGGATTGGTTGTATCTTTTTTTTTAAAGATTTTATTTCTTTATTTTTAAGGAGAGGGAAAGAAATGTGTGGTTGCCTCTTGCATAACCTCCAACTGGGGACCTGACCCACAACCCAGGCATGTGCCCCAACTGGGAATCGAACTCATGACTCTTTGGTTCATAGGCTGGCATTCAAGCCACTGAGCCACACCAGCCTGGGCCAGATTAGTTGCATCTTGATGCTTTAATTTGCACTTCCCTGATGACATGTAGAACATCTTTGCATATGCTTATTTACCATATTTACCATGTGTATATCTTTGGTGAGGTGTCTGTGAAAGTTTTTGACTTACTGTTTTAGTTGGATTGTTTGTTTTCTTGTTGAGTTTTAAGAGTTCTTTGTGTATTTTGGATAACAGTTCTTTATCAGATATATCTCTTGCAAATATTTTCTTGAAGTCTGTAGCTTGTTTTCTTATGCTCTTGATACTATCTTTTGCAGAGCAGAAGCTTTTAATTTTAATGAAATCTAACTTATTCATTATTTTTTTAATCCTCACTTGAGGACATTTTTTCATTGCATTGTTTATCTATTATAAAGATTTTATTATTTTCAGACAGAGGGGAAGGGAGAGAGGCAGAGAGGGAGAGAGACATCAATGTATGGTGCCTTTCACCTGCCTCCAACTGCAGACCTGGCTGGAGACCTGGCTTGCAACTTGGTTATGTGGCCTGGCTGGGAATCAAACCAGTGACCTTTGGGTTCACAGGCTGGTGCCTTATCTACTGTGCCACCAATCAGGGCCTCTGCTTTTTTTTTTTTTTTTTTTTTTTTTAAGAGAAGGGAAGGGAAGGGAGAGAGAAACATAGCTTGTTTGCCTCCTGTATACGTCCCGACTAAGGGGACTGAAAATGTAACCTAGGTATGTGCCCTGACCAGGGATCAACTCCACATCTTTTCAGTTTATGGGACAATACTCAACCATTCCTAGGTTTTCTTCTGTGTTATCAGGTGAAAGGCAGATCTGTCTCTCTCCCTGCCCCTTCTCTCATTTTTATGAAATTCAGATCTACTCCCTGGTTATGTGTCCTGGCTGGGAATCAAACCAGTAACCTTTGGGTTCACAGTCCAGCACCTTATCCACTGATCCACCAGCCAGGGCCAGAATAACATTTTTAAAAATTAAAAAAAAAAAAGAAAAAAAAAAACCCTTCTTATTCTGGCCTCATAATACCTTGTACTTAGAAGAGGAAAAAGAACCAGTACCTTTATAGTTTCCATAGCTACTAAAAGTACCAGTCTTCATCAAAAAGGAACATTTGTGCCCTGGCTGGTGTAACTCAGTGGGTAGAGCACCAGCCTGTGAACCGAAGGGTCGCCAGTTCAATTCCCAGTCAGGGCACATGCCTGGGTTGTGGGCCAGGTCCCCAGTTGGGGGTGCTCAAGAGGCCACTGTACATTAATAATTGTCTCCCTCTTTTCTCTCCCCCTTTCTCTAAAAATAAATAAAACCTTGTATTAAAAAAAAGGAATACTTGTTTCTTAGAATATGAAATGGAGCCTTGTAAAATAGGGTTTTAGAAAAATCTATCTTGCCATATGCAAATATTGCTTTTCATGAACATCTTCAGTCATTAAAAATAATGATGCCATTGCTTCTTGAGTTGCTTGTTAAAAATAATGCAGAAGATTGTCTTATTTTACCTTGTAGGCACAGCGGCTTGGGAAAAATTCTTCAGTGTGAAAACATCTATAGAGAAGATCAACAGATTACCTGTTCTTTTGCTCTGACTAAAGTAAAGGACTCTGGAAACGGCCAACACAGTGTTCAAGTGATGGTCAAAGATAATGCAGGAAAAATTAGACCATCCTTCAATATAGTGCCTTTAAATTCTCATGGTAAGTTTTAGAGGGCCTCTATGGAAGTGTGGTTAAAACTGTTTTGACTTTTGAGCAATCAATACAAATAATTTAAAAAAAGATTTTGATTTTAAAATCCTTCCGGAAAAAAAAGCTGTGTTTATAGAACAATTTTTTATCTTTTTTAAAGAAACAAGGTTAAAAATTCTAACACTTACTGATGACCACACTGAGACAGATAGCAAGCAGTTAGTTACAGAACCAAGATTGGGATCCAGGCTCTCGGACTCGTTAACCTATTAGAAACAGCATCCTACTTGAAAATAAAATCTCTGCTTGAGGTACTAGTTCCTTCTCTTGGGACATATAAACTCTCTTTAGCCCTGACTGGTGGCGCAGTGGATAAGGCGCCAGCCTGCAAACACAAAGGTCGCTAGTTCAATTCCCCAGCCAGGGCACATAACCAGGTTGCAAACCAGGTCTCTAGCCAGGTAGCAGGAAGAGGGTGAAAAGCAGCCATACATTGATGTTTATTTCTCTCTCTGCTTCTCTCCCTTCCCCTCTCTCTAAGAATAATAAATAAAATCTTTGAAAAAAAGAAACTCTCTTTAAGTGTTTCCTCACCTGTAAAACAGGATTCATAGTCCCTCTTGATCTCAAAGGATTATACAGCTGACCCTTGAACCGTATGGGTTCAACTGCATGGTTTCTCTTATATTGTCTTTTTTTTTTTTTCAATAACTCTGTACAGTACTGTAAATTTATTTTCTTGTCCTTGTGATTGTCTTAATAGCATTCTTCAGCTTACTTTGTTCCAAGAATATAATATGTAATACGTATATGAAATATGCATTGACAATTTATAGTATCAGGAAGACTTCTGGTCAACGGTTGGCTATTAGTTGTTAAGTTTTTGAGGAGTCCAAGGTTCTATGAAGATTTTTGACTGGGTGAGGTAGCAACTCTCTTAATCCCTTTGTTGTCCAAGGGTCAACTGTCATAAGGTCCAGAGGATGTGAGGTGTATAGAAGTGTTTTTTGTAAATCTCTAACGCAGACTCCTCTAATCATCATTGTTTATTTATTTGTTGTAATACCCAGGGAGCTCAGATTCTGGAGAGTGATATACAGAAAATTTGTAGATAAATAACCATGAAATGATAAAAGGTCTCAAGCCTGTGAGCAGAGCACTCTTTGTCACTCTTTCAGATTGTCATGGCCATGAGTTCTAATAGTGAACCAAAGGCAGCTTAGTGTGTAAGTCAGTGCAGTGAGGTCACAGGAACATGTTCAGTGGGATCATGTGAGGCCAAGCCCTTCTGTGTCCTCTCCCTTGCTTGGCAGGTTGCTTTTAATGGGCCTTTTGAAGCTCATTTTGCTAGTTTTCTTCCTATGGATTTAGTGGTGGCATAAAGGGAGACCCTTCTCAGCTAGATGATGACATATTCAAGCTTTTCTGTTAATTATCCATTCTCTTTTGTTGGGCTGTTTTATGCATCATTGACTCCCAGACAACTTAATTGATGAAACTCATTTTTTTTACTTTATTTTAAATTGTTTATATAATCATATAACAGTAAATTTACCATTGTATCCATTTCTCAGTGTACTGTTCAGCACTTAAATATATTTGCAGGGTTGTGCAGCAGATCTCAAGAACTCTTTCATCTTGCGAAATTGAAACTTGATACCCCAAAACACTTATTTCTCTCTCACCTCTCCCCCAGCTCCGGGTAACCACCTTCCTATTTTCTGTTTCTATGATTTTCACTACTTTAAATACCTCATATGAGTGGAATCAAATAGTACTTATTCTTTTGTAATGGGGTTATTTCATTTAGCATAGTGTCCTTGAGGTTCATCCATGTTGTAATATGGGACAGAGACTAGGCTGGTGTTTAAATTGTGGTCTTTGATTAGTACAAATGTGTGACAGCTGGGGAAACTCCTTAAACCTGTGCCCTTGTTACTCATGAGGTCAATAGACATCTGGATCCAAGCATTTCTTTTCTTTATGATGCAACTGAATGTCGAAATCATACCTTGGCCATGATTTAACCAGATGTAGGTCGCAATTCATGTCATCTGCCAGATACCCAAAGATGTTCCTTAGATCCATTTTGCTAAGCAATTTAAAATAAGCTTTTTGTATTAATTGTTCTTAATCAGAAATCTAGAACTATATGTCTGATCATGTAAGGCCATTCAAAGTATCACCCCTATTTGGATTTAAGTTTGTGGCCTTCATTATATCTATCCATGTATGTATCATATTAAAATAAACTGTGAGGCCCTGGCTGGTAGTACAGTGGATAAGGTGCCGGCCTGCGAACCCAAAGGTCGCAGGTTCGATTCCCCAGCCAGGGTACATAACAAGGTTGCAAACCAGGTCTCCAGTCAGGCCTGTTGCCTGGAGGCAGGTGAAAAACAACCATACATTGATGTCTCTCTCCCTCTCTGCCTCTCTCCCTTCCCCTCTTTCTAAAAATAATGAAATAAAATATTTAAAAAATAAAAATAAAAAAAAATAAACTATGGAAGCTAATTTGTATTTTTCTATCTTTCAGTGCAACCTGATCCTCCACATATTCAACATCTCTTCTTCCAACGTGGTGCCTTATATGTGGTATGGAAGAATCCACAGAATTTTAGTAGCACTTGCTTAATTTATCAAGTAGAAGTCAATAACAGCCAAGCTGAGAAACCTCGTACTTACTCTGTAAGTTGTTTTAAACTGTTGTTTTCATTTGGATATTTTTCTTTCATTTGAATTTCTTGAAGTGTAACACATTGAAGTATCAATGAAATACAGCACTTAGATTTGTCACAGGATTATGATGATGATAATGGAACTTCTTGTCTGAAATAGGGTGGTGGAAGGTTTGAGGTTTTATGGTAGTATTCACCATAAGATCCAAGCCATACTTTAATTCATTTGCTTAAAAAATCTTATTGTGTATCTATCATATTAAAAAAAAAAAAAGGTTTTTTTCCATGAAGGTTTTTTTCCATAAAAAGGTTTTTTATGACCTACTAGGACATAAATATATAAATGAACAAGCTAATTTCAGGGAGGGGATGCTATGAAGAAAATTAAATGTGGTGATGTAGTAGTGTGATGGGAAGGCCTGAGGGAATATTATTAGGTTGGGTAGAGATCCAAAGTTATGACATTTGAGATGAGACCAGAATGATGAGCAGAAGTGAGCCATGTGAAGATATAGAGTTGCAGAGGACAGTAAATACAAAGACTGAGGCAGGAATGAATGTGCCAGGGGTGAAACACAGAGTGGAGACTGGGATCTGATCTGGTAGGTACTTGGAAGCTCTGGTTGGCCATTCAGTTTTCTCGGAGTTTGAATACTAAAGTATTCAGATTTGAGTAGTCAGTATTGTTTGGATTATCCAAGGTTTTGCTATTCAGAATCTAATACAAAACATGCTAATTAGAGGTCCCTGTGGAGCACTGGACATAACATCAGAGGTGTAACCTCAGGGCATCATTGTCATTGTTAGACTTTAGAGTAGAGGTCACAAACCTATCCGCCAACATCTTTGTTTGGACCACAAACAAAGTGGGGTTTTGTTTGGTTGATTTTTAAATCTGAATTTTTTGCCCAGATTTAAAATTGTGGAACTCAAGCATAGCTTTCATAAGGTGGCACCTTGAGACCACAGGGACTGTGCCATTCACTGGTGTGCCACCTGCCCAAGCCCTGTGTGCATTTGAATTTTAGACATTAGACACCAAGTGTTTTATATTGGCTTTTAAAGCATCTCATATGTGGGCAAATTCCTTGGTTCAGTTGTTTTAGCTCATCATGAAAATTTCAAAATACAGACTTAGCATGGTTTTACTTATGATGGTGCAAAAAGAATATACATTCAGTAGAAACTATACTTCAAATTTTGAATTTTGACCTTTTTCTGGACTAGTGATATGCAGTATGATACTTTCTCATGTGTAATTACATTCAGTTCAAAGCTTCATACATTCTTCAGAACTAGTTTGCTTTTAGCTGTGTACATTAATGGTGAGTACCTATTGTTTTTCACTTTTGGTACAGTACTCAACAAATTATATGAGAGAGTCAACATTTTATTATAAAGTATGCTTTGTGTTAGGTGATTTTGCTATGTAAGTATTCTAAGCATGTTTGAGGTAGACTAGGCTAACCTATGATGCTTGGTAGGCTAGTTGTATTAAATGTATTTTTTTAAAGATTTTATTTATTATTTCTACAGAGAGGGGAAGGGAGAGAGGTAGAGAGGGAGAGAGACATCCATGTCTCCAGCTACGGACCTGGCTGGAGACCTGGCTTGCAACCTGGTTATGTGCCCTGACCGGGAATCGAACCTGTGACCTTTGAGTTCGCAGGCCGGCACCTTATCCACTGAGCCACCAGCCAGGGCCTAAATGTATTTTTGACTTAGGATATTTTCAACTTGTGAGCTGTTGATTGGGCTGTAACCACATCATAAGTTGAGGAGTATCTGTACTTAATAAATTAAACCACTGTTGATAAGATGAAACTCCAGAGGGAATGGCCAGGTCCACAGCCGAGCAGAGCAGTGTGATGCATTTGCAGGTGAATCTATTTCAGAAATAGAGTAACCATGATGTGGAACAGAAACCGGTGTCCGCATACAATACTGGAAAGGGAAAAAGCAGAGGGTTTCCAAGTGGGGTGGAGGTGTGGGCGCATGTAAGTGAGCTATCAGAAAGCTGAAATCTACTTGACTCCTCCAGCCTTTACCGCTCACCGCTCTCCTGTGTCAAATCCCGAATACACGTGCTGCATGTATTACTCATTTGCCACTGAATTATCTCCTGCTAGTTACCCTGATAATGTGTGTAGGCCTTTTCTCTCCACTAAAAATGTAAACTCTTACAGGGAGGAATTAGGTAGTATTTACTTTGCGCTGTTCCTACTCTGAATAGCAGCTAACATGTATTGAGCAATTAGTATGTACTGGGTATTTTATTTTACTTTTTACAATATTTTATTTATTTATTTTTAGAGAGAGGGGAAGTGAGGGAGAAAGAGAGGGGGAGAAACATCAATTGGCTGCCTCTTGTGCGCCCCAAGTATCTAGATCTTGCTACCCCCATCCCCCATTTTACAGATGAGAAAATGCAGTCTCAGAGGTTACTGCAGAGGTTATATTTTTAGTAAGTGGTAGCATCCAGATTACAGTGAAAGTCTTAAGTTAAAAGGTTTTGTTCTTAACCACTGGGGACCACATTAATGCTTCCCCTTCATAGGAACAGCCATTATTATTATTTTTTTTTAATTTTATTGTTGTTGTATTACATCCATCCCCTTTTTGCTCCCCTCTGTCCCCCCACCCACCCACCCATTCCCCCCAAAGTCAATCCCACCTGTTGTCCATGTCCATGGTTCCTTTATACTAGGTTCTTGTCTAAGCTGCTCCCCTTCTTTGCCTCTGCCTCCCCCTCCCCCCTACCCCATTCCCCTGACCACTGAAGGCCTATTCCTTGTATTCATATACTTGGTTCTGTTTTGCTTGTTGTTAGTTTTGTTCATTATTGTCCCGTAATGGGTGAGATCATATGATATTTGTCCTTCACTGGAACAGCCATTATTTATTAAGTGTTTATGATATGCTACAAATACACTCTTCTGTGTACTTCTAATATAGTGACTTATAACATTTCATGAAAAAGGTTACATTTCATTGAGAAACTAAGGCTCAGAGAGGTTAAGTAACTACAGGTCACACAGCTAATAAATATGACTTCAAAAGTTGCTCATCAAGAGCCCTGGCTCGTGGCTCAATGGATAAGGTGCTGGCCTGCGAACCCAAAGGTCTCTGGTTCGATTCCCCAGCCAGGACAACATAACCAGGTTGCAAGCCAGGTCTCCAGCTAGGTCCGTAGCTGGAGGCAGGTGAAAGGCAACCATACATTGATGTTTCTCTTCCTCTCTTCCTCTCTCCCTTCCTCTCTCTCTCTGGAAAATAACAAATAAAATATTTAAAAAAAAAAAAAAGAATAAATAATATTTTTTAAAAAGTTGATCATCATGCATTAAACTTTGACAGAGACTTTTATATAACACCATATGTGTAGTTATCACTTAATTTTTATTGAATTGCATTTTTTTACAAGCTTCTGAATGGAAGAGAAAGTGCATACTACACAGTCTATTCACCTAAATCAGAGCGATAGTCTATGTGGAATTAATTCTGTTTACACACTTGAGTTTAATGTACTCTCTCCTAGCAGCTGGCCGCCAGCTGCTTCCTCCCCTAGAATGTCATCAGCTTTTTGTGTGCTCCCTGATCTTAAGCTGCGCTGGTTAGACTATATATATATATTTTTGAGATGTTTTTAGGAATTATTTTGCCCGGTGTTACAGTTAAGAGGGGGAAGTAGGCTGCAACATGAGCTGGTGCCATCACATGGGGGCTGTGGTTAGAGGTCGCTTACGACAGACTCACAAAGTGAAAAATGACTCTTGTTTTTGACTACCTCCATCCCTGAAAACTATCTACTTGGTTCTCTGTACTTTTGTTTTCCTTTTCTCACAGAGATATATGAACAGCTGATAAACAGCAAAGAGTATTTACGTTTGAATGAGAGCCCAGAGACTTGAATTTACACAGTGATTTGTTGAATATTTTGTCCATGTCCATCTCCCTTATCTGGGAGATGATCCAAGGGAGGAGGACATCAGCCTATAACCTGATCTCTCAAGTAGTAGTTGACACTTGTGACTCCTTAGCAGGTCTCTGATTCCAAATGGCTAGTAATGATGTGCAGTAGTCCCTGAGTGTCTTTTATTCTGCACCTGCATGATGTATTGATAGGACAACCCTTCATTTTTCAGTTGGCCTTTCAGCTCTTTACAAATGTTAGTAGGAACCATTTAGTGAATGAAACTGAATGCTAAAAATGACAGTAGTTGTGTTCTGGAGCTCAGAGGGAGTGAGTCTGAGTAGGTGAGTCCATGTGTAGGTTTTTTAAGAGGAACTGCTTGGGGCTCCAGAAGCTTATTCCATCATCTCAATCCCCACTGGTTTTTGCAGCCAGAAGTTGTGGACATTTATCTTCTTAACACTGGGACACTGGGCTTGGGGTCCTGGTGCGGGGCTGGGACTCACCACTCTTGAGATGTCCCTCCTGAAATTTCATCCACCACACATGGGTGAAAGACCAGCCTATTCTGCATCTACACCTCTCCTACCCATCTGAATGGATATGGTTGCTTTAATTCCATACTTGTCAGACTTGAATTCAACTCAACTTCTGACAGTGTGGTTGATGGTTGTTCTATATTTTAGTTGTAATTTTGATGTGATTGTGTAAGGAGGCAAGCCATATCTGCCTACACCACCAACTTGACCAGATCTCCCTGTTATCTTGTGGATTTAATTTGCATTTCCCTGATGACTTATGAAGTTGAGCACTTTTTCTTGCTTATTGGCAATTTGAATATCCTCTTATGAAATACCTACTCATGTCTTTGGCCAGTTTTCCTCTTGGGTCACCTCTCTTTTCCTTATTAATTTTTGGATATACGTATATGTGTGTATTATGTATAAATATAAATATATATTATAGAACATATACAAAGGTCTGTCCTGAAGGTATTGAGCCAATGTCAGTATAATTAAAACAGTTTGTATGGCTGATACTTTCCGGACAGACCTTGTATATACAAGTCCTTTGTCAGAAATTGCAAATATCTTCTTTCACTCTATACTTTACATTTTTTTAAAGATTTTATTCATTATTTTTAGAGAAAGAGGAAGGGGGAGAGCCACAGAGGGGGAGAAACATCAATGTATGGTTGCCTTTGACCTGACTCCAGCCACAGACCTGGCTGGAAACCTGGCTTGCAACCTGGTTATGTGCCCTGGCTAGGGAATAGAACCAGTGACCTTTGGGTTTGCAGGCCAGCACCTCTCCACTGAGCCACCAGCCAGGGCTATACTTCACATTTTATTTCCTTAATATGATATATTTTAATGACCTAAAGTTTTTTTATTTTAATATATTTTAATATAGATGGCTTTATAAAAAGTTTTTCTTTACAGTTAGTATTATTTTGGTCCTATTTAAGAGAGATTTTTTTTTTTTAGCTTCAAGGTCATGAAGATGTTCTTTGTTCCATGTAAAATCTTGCTGTATTTACATACTGATTTGTTCATTTATTTTAATTTTCACATTTTGATCTGCAGTCTCTCTGGAGTTGACTTTGTAAATAGTGTGAAATAGGGGTCAAGATTATGTTCCCCATATGGATGTAATTGACCCATCACCACATATTTAAAAACTATTCTTTTTTTCACTGCACCTGGTTCTCTTTTAATGGAATAAAGGAAACCTTGTTAGACATGATTAAATGATATAAAATATGGCCTTTTCCATATTTTCAATTTTTTCCTTTTTGTATTTTCAAGTTTGAAGAGCCCACCTGTGATAATGAAGAATTTGAGGGAAACATGGAGGTCAGTAAATTCAACTTCAGCTATTTGGGCTTAAACTTGTAAGAGTAATTGGGGGAGGGGCAGGGTGAGCATAACTTAAATTTGAACTGCTTTAAGAAAAATTAACAACTTTTTTTGTGTGTTATTGTTAATTTTTAAAAAGATTTTATTATTTTCAGGGAGAGGGGAAGGGAAAGAAGCAGAGAGGGAGAGACATCAATGTATGGTTGCCTTTCACTTGTCTCCAGCTACAGGCCTGGCTGGAGACCTGGCTTGCAACCTCATTATGTGCCTTGGCTGGGAATCGAGCCAGCGACCTTTGGGTTCACAGGCTGGCGCCTATCCACTGAGTCATACCAGCCAGAGCTATTATTGCTAATTTTTATCCAGGGTTTATAAAGTCCAGATAGTTTGGATTACAATCCAAGTTTTAATCATACACAGAATTTGATTGATAATTATATTTAGAACTCAAAACCAGAGGAGGAAAAAACTGTTAATATTTCTTTTCTTTTCTTTTCTTTTTACTTTATATCTAAGGGTACAGTTTGTTTCCCGATTCCTGGCATTCTTCCTGACACTTTTAACACAGTCAGTATAAGAGTCAAAACAAGTAAGTTGTGCTATGAAGATAACCAACTCTGGAGTAATTGGAGTCAAATGAAGAGTATAGGTAAGGGAACAGAATTTCATTAAAATTGAAACCATTGATGCATGGAATCTAAGCTGAAGCAGCAAATGGAATGGGGGAAAGGACTGTTCTGCATTCTTGATGTCAGCCAGAGAGAATTACAATTGAAACATTTTCTGTTTAATTACTAATTACCCAGGGTTAATTTGCAATATATAGTTCCTTAAAAACCCACCATCCAGATGGTCTTCTCTTCTCTTCTGTCCCATCTCCATCTTTATTAAACAATCTGAACAAAAATATAGTATATAGGCATGATTAAGACTCATCTATGTGCTGGTGATAGAATCAAGAGTAGAACAGTAAGCCTTGGGGTGGCATTTAATAGGGATAAACCTGTATTTTGGTTTGAAAAAAAATTCATTTCATTTATCAATTTAGAGGCTGAACAAGCTATGTGCCAGGCTCAAGTATAGGATTGAAAAGACCTGTGGTTTATGAATGTGTGTGTTGTAGGGTGGGGCATAGGATTTTGTTTGACTGCACACTCAAAGTGACTAAACATTGGACCCTTAAGTTTCCCTAAAGGCATATGTAGTCTTAGGCAGTGGTGATATGGCAGCCCCTAAAACAAGGGACTGCTGCAGGGTGTGGCACAGTGTCCCAGCCACATTAGAAGCGAGCTGTATCCATGCATCAGTGGACAGCAGTTTATTTTAAAAGGATAATTAGGAGGAACAGCTAATGAAGTCAGCTTGGGAAGTCATGACTGACGAATTCTAACATTTGAGGTATTGTCAGGTAGAAGAGGGAATAGGTAAACTGTCTTTTTTTTTTTTTTTTAATTTTTTTGTGGCTCCATGGGGCAAAACAGGACCAACTTAAGGACTTTCTAACAGCAGTCTAACAGTTAGAGACAGGTTGTTGAGGTAATCAGTTCCCTAATAATTGAGAAACCGAACAAGCTATGTGCCCAACATGGTTGTATTAGTTATCTACTGTTGTATAACAAATCACCCCAAGATACAGTGGCTTTAAAAACATTTGTCATCTTACAGTTTCTTTCTATGGGGCAGGAATCTGGGCACCTAGCTTAGCTAGGTACCTCTAGCTCAAGTTTTCTCATGATGTTACAGTCAAGCTATCAGTGGGGACTAGAGCATCATCTGAAAGTTTGACTGGGGCTGGATAGTCCACTTCCAAGCACACTTCTAAAGTGGTCCTTGGGGAGTTTCAATTGTATCCCCTAAAAGGATATGTTCGAGTTCCAACTCCTGGTACTCGTGAATGCACTTATTGAGAAGATATTTTGCAGATGTAATCAAGTTGAGATGAGGTCATGCTGGCTTGGAGTAAGCCCTAAATCCAATGACTAGTATTCTTATAAGAAGAGAGGATACACGGAAATACAGAGATATAAAGACACACAGGGAAGAAGATCATGGGAAGATGGAGGCAAAGAATGGAGTGATGTAGCAATAAGCCAAGGGAAACCAAGGATTCTGGGAACCATGAGATGCTAGGAACAAATAAAAAGGGATTCTTCTCTAGAGCCTTCTGAGGAAGCATGCCCCTGTTGATACCTTCATTTTGGACTTTTAGCCTCCAGAAACTGTGAGAGGATATATTTCTGTTGTTTTAAACCGAGTGGTGTATAACAATTTGTTACAATAATTCTAGGAAATCAGTACAGAACCCTCCCTTCAGTTCCTTGCCATATGGCTCTTGCCCACCTCATGACATAGCAGCAGCTGGTTTCCACAAGCGAGTGATTCAAGCCAGAAGAGTATATGAGATTTGGAAACCACAATCTGTCATAACTTGATCTTGGAAATGACATCTCATCACTGTTGTGATTCAGCTCTTCACAAATGAGTCAATTAGTCCAGCCCACCCTCAAGGGGAGGGGATTACACAAGTGTATGAATATCAGGAGACAAGGATCATCTGGGGTCATCTTAGAGGCTACCTAAAACAATGATTTTTAGACCTTGATGATGATGCTTTGTAAATGTTCATGCCCTAGTGGAAAAGATACGTGAATAAATGGATGTATGATATTTCATGTGTTCGGTGTAACAGGCAGTTAATGGAAGACTGTGGAAGTAGTGCGGGATTTGAGGCTTGATTCGATCACTTACTAAAACCTTAGGGACAAGGCAATAAACTGCTCTGAGCCTTCTCGTTCTCATCTGTATAAACAGGAGACAATATTATCTATCCCTATAGCATAGATATAAGCAGGTAGAACCACCTAGTATGGTATCAGACATACAGTAGATGCTTAGTTAAGAACAGTAGTTGTTGATAGGATTATTTTAGGTGTTCTCATAGTATTAAGTAACTAATAAGAAAAAATAAAGAGAGTAACTGTTAATGAGATGGCATATTTAACAGGTATAACATCTTTGTTAATAGTGTCTGAAACCTGTTAAGATAATTTGGTTTCAGATAACTTTTTTAAAAATGTTATTCATTATTTTTAGAGAGAGGGGGAGAGAAACATCAATGTACAGTTGCCTTTCACCTGCCTCCAGCTACAGATCTGGCTGGAGACCTGGCTTGCAACCTGGTTACGTGCCCTGGCTGGGAATCAAACCAGAGACCTTTGGGTTCTCAGGCCAGCGCCTATCTGCTGAGCTACCAGCCAGGGTCTGGTTTCAGATCATTTTAAGGTGTTTATTCATTCACGGAATTTTAGGTACCAGAGCAGGACTCCCCACCCCCGTCACTCCAGTATTAAAATAACAGAAGGGAAGATCATTGAAGGCTTTTGGGACATACATAGATAGGGGTTGAGGGCAGCAATATCTGTGACCTCACTAGTCTGTAATAGAGTTGTTGCTTGGTTTATTTTTTTCAAAGGATTTGACTTCTCATATCTTTCTGTTTGCTTTTCATTTTCCAGGTACGAAGACCAATCCCACACTCTACACAGCCATGTTACTTATCATCCCAATCATTGTTGCAGGCACAATCATAGTTCTTCTGCTTTATCTAAAAAGGTAAGGCAGTTGCTCAGGCGAGCTTGACGTTTTCTGCTCGCCTGATTGCAAAGGTTATTACTCTGTGTAAGTGTTTGATGTTTGACCAGTGTGTTAAAGGAATTTGGATTATAACTGGCTTTTGGTACTATAACATGGCAAAGAAGTATTATTATACCCATTTGCCGGTGAGGAAAGTGTTAGATGGCTTCCCAGGGCTCTGCTCAGGTACTGTTCCCTTTGCATGTGTTCAGAACTATTGATCAGGCCTATCTGTGTTCACTCTTTCAAATGCCTAATTCACTGACAGTTGATAGCTGTTGGAATGAAGTTTTAGAAATGGAGACCATTGCTCATTAAATGACCTGCCTCGTATGAATGCAAATCATGTTGCTACTTAATGCTGTAACGCTGTGGGAATGAGAGCTTCACCAAGTTGTCTGTAGTATACACGGTAGCTATTCCTTGAGGATGTTTTCCTTTCTCTCATGATAGGGATTAGTCCGGTACTATCGTTTGCTCCTTCAGTAAATATATACATTTTTTTTTGAGTGCCTATCTATGTACCAGCCATTGTTTTCATTGCTGGCAATACAGCAGTGTGAATGGTACAAAGTACATATCTACATTCTAGTGGGAAGGAGATTATATATATATATATATATATATATATATATATATATATATATAATATATTAATATATATTATATAATTATATATATAATTTATATATATATATATATATCAAGTTATATATGTATATAAAACAAATAGTAAATACTACAACTTCACAAAGCGAGTATAAAGTTGTGAGGGTAGTAGGGAGAAAGGCTAGATATTCAGAGAAAGAATGTTCCAGACCAAGGGAACAATAAGTACCAAGTCTCCAAGGCTGTGGTCAACTTCGTGTATCTTGTCGGAATAGCGTGTGCAAAGGAGCAAGCAACAGGAGATGAGACTGAAAAGATTGGCGGGGCTGGGTCATGCAGGCCCTGGCAAGGGATTGCAATTTTACCCTAAGCATAAGGGAGAAACACTGGAGGAGACGGACATGATCTGATTTACTGTCACAAAAGATCACTCTAGTTGCTGGGTGGACCGGAAGAAAGTGCTCATGGAGTGAGATAAAGAGGGCAAAAGGCTGAATCCTGGGGCATACCAATTATATAGAGACCCAGGAGATGCGGTAGTCCACCGAAGTGGAGTAAAAATAGAGGAGAGAAGTGAGAAAAAGTAAAAGAAAAGAGGAATGTACCCTGTTCTCAGATGATTTTTGTCCAAGTTATAAACAGCAAGCTCCTGTCAGGTCTGTGATAGCTAAGGCATTATTAAGTGATAGGGTGTTTTTTCAAATATATTTTATTGATTATACTGTTACAGTTGTCCCAATTTTTTCCTCTTTCCCCCCTCCACCCGGTATCCTCCATTCCTTTCAGCAATGCCCCCCTTAGTTCATATCCATGTGTCATGCATATAAGTTTGATAAGGTATTTCACATGCACATACAACCAGAAGTACGTGAAATGATGCATGTGTTAATTAGTTTGATTGTGGTGATCATTTCACAATGTACATTTATATCAAAACATTGTGTTGTACATACACTTCAAATATGTATACTTTAAAAAAAGATTTTATTTCTTTTTAAAGAAAGGTGAAGGGAGGGAGAAAGGGAGGAAAAGAGACATTGATGTGAGAGAAACATTAATCTATTGCCTCTCGTACGTGTCCTGATCCGGGATCAGACCTACAACCCAGGCATGCATGTACCCTGACTAGGAATCAAACTGGTGACCTTTTGCTTTGTGGGACGAAGCCACACTGTTCAGGGCCAAATATGTACTAATTTTATTTGTCAATTATATCTCAATAAAACAGGAAAAGTTTTTGAATGGTAAGTTATATGTAGTCTGCTTATCCTGAAGGTCCCTTTACTCCACCCATCCTTAATCTTCTCTGGACATCGAATTCTCAGATTGTTTTAGAGAGTTCTTACCCTTCCCAAGTAGCTCATTTGATTAGAGCATTGTCTCAGTATGCCAGGGTTGCAGGTTTGATCCCAGTCAGAGCACATACCACAAGCAATCAATGAATGCATAAATACATGGGACAACAAATCTGGTTTTTTCTCTCTCCCTTCCTCTCTCTCTAAAAAAAAAACAATAAATGAAAGTTTAAAAGAAAAAAACATTTCAAGCCCTGGCAGGTGACACAGTGGATAAAGTGCCGGCCTGCGAACCCAAAGGTCACTGGTTTGATTCCCAGTCAGGGCACATAACCAGGTTGCAAGCCAGGTCTCCAGCCAGGTCCATAGCTGGAGGCAGGTAAAAGGCAACCATACATTGATGTCTCTCTCCCTCTCTGCCTCTCTCCCTCTCTACCTCTCTCCCTTCCCCTCTTTCTGAAGATAATAAATAAAACCTTAAAAAAAGAGAAGAGACATTTCTTTACAACTGCTCTATAACCAAAGATGTCTTATTTACCATATCTTTTGCCCAGGCCTTCTTTTAACATGGCTGTATCTAAAAGTGTGATGTTCCTATGGGGTGAAAGATTTGCTCAAAAATGTTTCTGTCTTCTTAAAGGCTCAAGATCATCATATTCCCTCCAATTCCTGATCCTGGCAAGATTTTTAAAGAAATGTTTGGAGACCAGAATGATGATACCCTGGTAAGTACTGACTTCATGAGATTTAAAATTCATTGTTGTTTTTTTTTTTTTTTTTTTTTTTTTTTTTTTTTTTTTTTTTTTTTTTTTTTTTTTTTTTTTTTTTTTTTTTTTTTTTTTTTTTTTTTTTTTTTTTTTTTTTTTTTTTTTTTTTTTTTTTTTTTTTTGAAACTATGGGATTTGTTTTAAGTTTGGTAAAATATACATAACACAAAATTAACCATTTTAAGTGCACAGTTCAATGGCATGAGGTACATTTATAATGTACAACCATCATCACTATTTCCAGAACTTTTCACCATCCCAAACAGAAGCTGTGCCCATTAAACAATAATCCCAAGCCCCTGGTAGCCTCTATTCTACTGGCTGTCTCTCTGAATTTGCCTACTCTAGGTACCTCATATAAGTGGAATCCTTCAATATGTGTCCTTTTATGTCTGGCTTGTTCCACTTAGCATGCTTTCAAGGTTCATCCATGTTGTAACATATGCCAGAATTATGCTTCAAAATTGGTTATTTGAAACATTTTATCTAAACGGTTAATAAAGAGCTGATTGAAAATGTATCTCACTCAGTCCAAGCAAAACATTGAAAAAGTCTCCAGAACACTTGGTCATAGCACTTGGCTTCATTCTCCCTCTGGGGTAGGAAACATGTTTGATCCAAACATGCAGGGGAAGAGCCTCTGTTATGAAACTAGCTTAATAGGCAAGGCTTCTGACTCTTGGAATACAGCTTGATTTGGGGAACTATAAAGATAGGGTAAATAACTGAAATAGTTTTGTTCATGCTGTTGCCTGGTAAGCCGGCCTCCGAATGCCTGGAAGTAAAGCAAACCCACCCCGACTGTTAGAGTTAGTTTGCTGCAAACTCTGATGTTTGAATTTGTGGCTGGAAAACTGAAGACATTATGGAAATAAAGGAGTTTGAAGTTCCTCTAATAACTCCATGCACCCAAATAAAACAATGAGGACATTAAATAAAATAAATCTCAGTATCATTACATGAATCTTAAATTATTATTGGGCATAAGGCAGTTAATTTAGGGAAGTAGTTCAGCATAGTAGATAATAGCCTGAGCTGTGGAGTCAGATTGTCTGCGTTCAAACCTCTGCTGTGTCATTCACCATCTCTCTGACCTGAAGTCATTTCCTTAACCTTCTGTGCTTTACTTTTCCCATCTTATAAAAGAGGTGATAACACCTGCCTTGTTATGGGGATTACATTTATTTAATACATAAAAAAAACACTTAGTGTACCTAGCACATTATAGATGCTTAGTAAGTGTGAGTGATTATCACTGTTGAGAATACTTTCCATTTATCTTGAGTCCCCAAACAATTCTTGTAATAATGAGTGATTACAATGACAGCAACGACATGTAGCTAAGGGAAGGAAGGCTGGGAGGCTGACATGCTAGCCAAGGACCATTCATTTGGATCACTTTTTCACCAAGCCATGCTCACAGACAGTGGATAACATCTCCAGACCCTGGGAGATAGGACAGGTAGGTCCAGAAGTCAGCTGAGAAAAATTGCACCCTGTAACTGAGGTGAATATGGCAACCAGTGGTTCTTTAACTTTAGTTGCCTTACAGTCACCTAGGATGCTTGTAAGAATATAGAATCCTGGGCCCTAGCTCTAGAAGTTCTGATTTAGCAAGTTGGGGATGGAGCCCAGGAGTCTGCATATTTTTTAGGAACTGAGAAATGATTCTGATCCTGGCAAGAGAGTATATGGACCCAACTTTGAAAATCACTGTTATGCATACTTGCCTTCAGATTATCCTCACTCCTGCACCCCCTCCCCCCGCCACATTTCTTTCTTCATCTCACCAGCTACTGTGATAGATCCTGGAGGCTGGGAATCATGCAGGTTCCCTAACAACTCTAACCAGCTATTAGAAGCCTAGTATGTGCCAGGCAGTGTACTAAGTGCTTTTCTTACGTTCCCTTACTGAATGCTCACAGACACCCTGTGGTGTAGGTGCTGTCAGTACCATTTTACAGAGGAGGAAATGGAGCCTCAGCAAGGCTCGTAGGTGGTGAGGTGGGATTTGACCCAGGACTGTGATCCCAGAGTTCTCTTCCCAGTCTGCTGCATGGCCTCTTGTAAGAGAGAATGCTTGTCCTCCAGAACCTCACCTCCTTTAAAGAGTTCTGAATGACAGAAGGTTAGGATTGAGGAGTTCTGGGCTCACAGTATGGCTGGTCTTATATAGGAAAGTATTGGGAATGTCATTCTGACAATAGGAAGGAATAGATTAAACAGGGGAGGCGGTAGCTTGGTAGCAAACTGGGAACCCAGCTGTGGATTTGCCCTGTGGATGTTTTGTTTGAGCAGTGTGGTGTATTTCATTTCTTTCAATTTGGGATTTTGAGCAGGGCACGCTCTTTTCAGTTTACCTCAGGCCCAACCATTCCCAATTCCCCACCCACCATGGTTTCAGATGCCTAAAAGACATTTGAGTTTGCAACGCCTCTTAGCATAATGAAGACCAAAGTGCCATGACACAAATACCCAATATCTGTGAAAACATGGTTGGACTCACTCATACACACGCAAGGCATGCTAACCAAAGCATGGATGAGATACAAATTTCCAGCCTAATAAATTTCTAAGAAGTGATCGTATCCAGTGTTGTTAACAAGTGGGTAGGGAACCGGCACTTTTTGTGCACTGCTAGGGGCCTGTAAAATGCTGTATATTCTTGCTAGAGAGCAAAGAACTTGATAAATTGTAACAAGAATCTTTGATCTTGTAATTATACATTTAGGAATCCATTTTAAGGGAATTATCTAACAATGGCACAAGGATAGTCAATGCAACATTTCTTTGTAATATGAAAAATTAGATACCAATGAAACGTCAACTATTGAAATTAATTTTTAAGAAGTTAGGTTTTCAAAGCATTGAATCTCAGTAAAATATTCATGATAGAAAAGTAAGGAATGGGCCCTGGCTAGTGGCTCAGTGCAGAGGCACTGGCCTGTAGACCCAAAGGTCGCTGGTTCGATTCCCAGCCAGGGCATATAACCAGGTTGCAAGCCAGGTCTCCAGCCAGGTCTGTAGCTGGAGGCAGGTGAAAAGCAACCATACATTGACGTCTCTCTCCCTCTCTGCCTCTCTCCCTTCCCCTCTCTCTAAAAAATAATAAAAATCTTTAAAAATCAAAAAAGTAGGAAACATATCATAAATGTGTAGTGTATTATAATCCTAATTTTTTAAAATATTTATTTATTTTTAGAGACGGGGGAAGGAAGGAGGAAAGAAAGGGAGAGAAACATTGATGTGTGAGAGAAGCATCTATTGGTTGCCTCTCAGATGCTCCCGAACCCAGGCCTGAATCTGCAATCCAGGGGTGTGCCCTTACAGGGAATTGAACCAGTGACCTATTATTGGTTTGCGGGATAACACACCCAACCCACTGAGCAACACCAGTCAGGCCTGTAATCCTAATTTTTAAAAACAATGAACGAATGTATACATACGATCATGACAAGGGGTCAAAATGATCATCTGAGAAGATTGGATCATTGATAATTATTCTCTTTCTACCTTTATGGAATTTCCGAATTGCTTAGAAGTGAGCATGTGTTACTTTTATGATAAAAGGAAACCCTGCATAAGTTATTAAGGGAACAAGGAATATTGTGGTCATCCAGGTCTGAGAGATGAGAGAGACCTGAATCAGAGTGGTGGCAGAGGAAACTGGTGCAAGAGACATTATTGAAGGCAACTCATTAGACTTGGTGACTCTGTGTCAGTGATGAAAGGTGGGGAGAAAGTAACAAAAAAGAAAATCAAGATTTCAAGCCTGGGTGATAGACTGAAGGATGGTAACATTGACAGCAAAACCAGATCAATTTTCTTTCTCAGAGAAGGGGAAATTGCTTTTTCCCAATGACTGTCTGCAGGATAATACATTGTCCTAATGAGTCAGGTAATGCTATAACTTGGTGAGGCAGATTCACTAACAAGATGGACCACCAAAAGCACGACAATGTCTTTGCTAGTGATAGTTGCAGACCATTAAGTAAAATCAGTGTTTAAAACTAAAAGTATAGAAAGAATAAGAGAATGGGGATAGGATAATAGAACAAATTTTCATATTGTCTTTATAACCAGTTGAACAATCTTCTTTCTCTACATGTCAGCAATCTTCCCAAATTGAACTGTAGTATACCCAGCAAAAGGACTAATCCTTTACTTCTACAATCATCAAATTATAGAATGAACACAGCCCTGGCTGGTAGCACAGTGGATAAGGTGCTGGCCTGTGAACCCAAAGGTCACTGGTTTGATTCCCACCCAGGACACATAACCAGGCTGCAAGCCAGGTCCGTAGCTGGAGGCAGGTGAAAGACAACCATACACTGATGTTTCTCTCCCTCTCTGTCTCTCTTCCTTCCTCTTTCTCTGGAAATAATAAATAAAATCTTTTAAAATATAAAAGAATGAACACAGCCTTAAGAGTCATCTATTCCCAGCCAGGGCAACATAACCAGGTTGCAAGCCAGGTCTCCAGCCCAATCCATAGCTGGAGGCAGGTGAAAGGCAATCATACATTGATGTTTCTCTCTCTCTCTGCCTCTCTCCCTTCCCTTCTCTCTGAAAAATAATAAATAAAAAATCTTAAAAAAAAAAGATTAAAAAAAAGGAGTCATCTAATGAGGTGGAGGTTTACATGGTTAATTATGTTTCCTTAATTATAAATGTTCAAAACTCTAGATTCTAGCCCTACCTCCTCTTTTGAGAGATGGGGGAATTAGAACTTATGTAGAAATTTCTGAAAGACTAGTACATAGAGTGATTATTGTAGAACCTGAATGAGAAGCCATTATAGCCCAAGTTACTCATAATCCAAAGAAACGATTTATGTCCTTTTAAAACACCATCAAGAGTATTTCTTTAAAAGCTTATTTAGGTGTGGCCACAAATAAATGGGATCTTCTGCTGAGTTCTCCTTAAGGTTTCTAGTGTTTTGACAATGTTTTCTTCATCACTGTAGTAACATTTTGGCCAACAGCATTTCTTCCTGTCCTTTGCTATTTGCCTTTTCTCTGTGAGTAATTGGGCTGCTGGCCCTATTGGGGGTGGGGGGACATGCAGGGGATTCCTCCTCCTTTGCATCTGTATTTCTTTTTCATCCACAAAATATTTACCTATTCTTCCCCTGATTCTTGGAAACCAATTATATTTTCAGTGCTGTGTCAGTTTTGCATTCCTAATTTGGAAAGCAGCTTTTTAAATTGGAGTTGACTTCAAATATTGCTGATTTTTTTTTTTTTTAAAGATTTTATTTCATTATTTTTAGAAAGAGGGGAAGGCAGAGAGGGAGAGAGACATCAATGTATGGTTGCGTTTCACCTGCCTCCAGCCACAGACCTGACTGGAGACCTGGTTTGCAACCTGGTTATGTGCCCTGGCTGGGGAATCGAAAATATTGCTGATTTTTAAAAAATTCAGTATCTCTTTAAAAACTAAGAATGCTAATCTCTATGGTCAAAATCGCATCATCACATATTTAAGAATTATTCACTTTTTTAAATTTAAAAATGTGGGTTTTTTAAAGTTAATTTCATTGTTGTTGTATTACATCCATCCCCTTTTTGCTCCCCTCTGTCCCCCTCCCCACCCACCCATTCCCCCCAAAGTCAGTCCCACCTGTTGTCCATGTCCATGGTTCCTTTATACTAGGTTCTTGTCTAAACTGCTCCCCTTCCTTGCCTCTTCCTTCCCTCTCCCCACAACCCCTTTCCCCCTGACCACTGAAGGCCTATTCACTGTATTCATATATCTGGTTCTGTTTTGCTTGTTGTTAGTTTTGTTCATTGTTGTCCCATAATGGGTGAGATCATATGATATTTGTCCTTCACTGACTGCCTTATTTCACTAAGCATAATACTTTCTAGTTCCATCCATGTTGCTGCAAAGGTTAGGAGTTCCTTCTTAATACCATTTAATACTCAGTCTATATTTACCTTTTTTTCCAACAGTCCTGATTGTTAAGAGACATAATATCCAGTTGTCCCATCATTAGTGAAACTAAGATTGGCCCCTCCTGCCATCTACACTTTTTCCCCCTTGTCACCTGATGATAATTTGTGTGATGTTAGGTTAGCCCCCTGTCAACTTTTTAGCTAATGTTTTTACACCAGTTGGTATCCTTGGCTTGAATCACTAATTTTTTAGAGATTGTGGAATGATTTTTCTCATCTGTCATTTAATCTATATTATAAGCTGGCACTTTTCTATAAAGTACTGCTTCCAGTCATCATCTAGACATGTTTTATTCTTTCCCTCAATTAAAAAAAGAGGGGGGGAGGAAGGGGGTGGGGGGAGAGAGAGAGAAAGAAACATCAGTATGCAAGAGATGCTGATTACCTCTCACATGCCCTCAACCGTACAACCGGAGACCTGGCCCGCAACCCAGTCATGAGCCCTGACTGGGAATCGAACCAGTGACCTTTCAGTTCTCAGGCCGGCACTCAATCCACTGAGCCACATCAGCCAGGACTTTCCCTCAGTTTTTAAAGTGAAGGGTTGGATTAGTTACCTCAAACGGTACCAAGTTAGTCCCCTCCACATCACTTTCAATGGTTCTTTTTGAAGCTACAACAATTTTAATGCATGGGGCCCTACAGTTTATATTGTACAACTTTCTATGGTGAACACTGGTCTGAAGAAGACTGGGGCATGTAATCGTTGACTCATATACAAAAGGCCAGTGTTTTGCATAGTAGTTAGGTATATGAAAAATTCACTGTGGGAAATAACTACATCTTGAAAGTACTCTTAAATTTAGAATTGATGATTCATTATACTACAAAATTTGTTTATTTCTTTATAAAAGCCTGGATAACACTGGTTGTTTTTTTTTTTTTTTTAAGATTTAATTATTATTTTCAGAGAGAGAGTAAGAGAGGGAGGGAGATATCAGTGTATCCCCAAATGTATCCCCAAAGGCAACCCCAATGGTTGCCTTTCACCTGCCTCCAGCCAAGGACCTGGCTGGAAACCTGGCTTGCAACCTGGTTATGTGCCCTGGCTGGGGAATCTAACCAGCGACCTTTGAGTTGCTGGCGCCTTATCCACTGTGCTACCAGCCAGGCTTAACACTACTTTTCTAGGATTAGATTACTTGCAACTAAAGTTAGTTGTCTTAGCCTCCTGAACACTGATTTTTTCATCTAAGATATTTTTCACCTTTAGCCAGTATTCTATTGTTGATTACCATGTTTAAAAAATCAGCAGCATGAGAATTGAATTATGAACTGGTAATTTTGTGGATTTATTTTTTTCTACAAGTAATTTTAAAATTAGACTGGCATATAATTGACAAAATTGAAGAATAGGTCAGAGACATTCCATTTGTTCCTTTTACTGTATATGGATGGCCATAGTCATAGAGGCAGTGTTCAGGAAAAAGCCATAATGCCGATGATGGGTGAAAATGAGAGTAATCCAAGTTTCAGAAATGAAAAAAAGGCAATTGAAAAAATGAATGTACCCTTAGAAGCCCTTTCTATTGCAATGTTTACCTCATTGAAACAGATTGCTTTTTTCCTGCCCAACCCAGGTAAGCATTGGGTCTCATGACTAGAAGCCAAGGAAAGTATAATGTCTAGGATACAGTTTAAAAAGTGAATTATTTTCTTTTAAAATAATATATACTTATTACAGAGAAATAAGAAATATAGATAATCAAAAGAGAAAGATAATCCTACCACCCAGACATAACCATATTTAATGTTAGGTGACCAGCATAGAGAAATGAAAATACCTTTTTTTAAAAGATTTTATTCATTATTTTCAGAGAGAGGAGAAGCGGGGAGGAAGAAAGGGTGAGAAACATCCATGTATGGTTGCCTTTCACCTGCCTCCAGCTATAGACCTGGCTGGAGACCTGGCTTGCAACCTGGGTATATGCCCTGACTGGGAATCAAACTAGCGACACTTTTAAAGTACTTTTAAATGGAATAACAGCAATAACAACGATAATGGTAATAGTTCATACTTAGCGAACTTTTACTATGTATCAGACATATTTCTAGGCACTCTGCTCATCTGCAGTAGGTGTTATCTCCATTATACTGATGAAGAAAATGAGGCACCAGGTAATTAATATTCATATTTCATTTCATTTGAATTCAACAGGTGGAAAACTTGTCACAATTATGAAGTCGTTTTTAGTGACTATTGAAAAAGAGTCATTTTTCCATTACATTCCCCCTCCCTCCTCTCTCTATTTTCAAAGTTCTCCAGTATCTACATTGCCAGTGCAGAAGGCCATTATGGTACATTGTGTCCCAGATAGCCCTCATCTGTGTGGGTATGTTTTTGAGGCTTATTACTTGTCTTTATGTCTCTCCAATCATTTTGGTTGTTTGAAGCTCTGAAAGTTTTCTCAGGAAACTGGAGTTTGCTGTATTAATAATTGGAAATTATTTTAGCTAGATATAAAATCTGCGGTTCACATGTTCTTGCCTTGAGTATCTCAAATGTGTCATCCATTTTCTTTGGCATAAAATGTTACCAAAGTCTGCTGATAATGTAACTTTCTTTCTGTATTAAAACTCTTGGTGTTTTTTTGCCTGGTTATCAAAAGTTTTTTTGTTTTTTGTTCCTGACCAACGTGGCTTGGTTTGTTGGGCCTCATCCTGCACACTAAGAGGTCACTGGTTCGATTCCCAGTCAGGGTACATGCCCAGATTGTGGATTTGGTTCCTAGTCAGGGCCCCTGTAAGAGGCAACTGATCGATCTTTCTCTCCCTCTCTTTCTCCCTCCCTTCCACTTTCTTTAAAAATATATATGATCTGCCCTGGCTGGTAGCACAGTGGTTAAGGCGCCGGCCTGCGAACCTAAAGGTCACAGGTTCAATTCCCCAGCCAGGGCACATAACAAGGTTGCAAACCAGGTCTCCAATCAGGTCTGTGGCTGGAGGCAGGTGAAAAGCAACCATACATTGATGTCTCTCTCCCTCTCTGCCTCTCTCTCTTCCCCTCTTTCTAAAAATAATGAAATAAAATCTTTAAATTAAAAAATATATATATATATACATACATATATATATATTCATATATATATATATATACATACATATATATGTATGTATATATATATATATGATCTTTAAGCCCTGGCTGGTGTGGCTCAGTGGATTGGCACCGGCCTGCTAACTCAAAGGTCACTGGTTCAATTCCCAGCCAGGGCACATAACCAGGTTGCAAGCCAGGTTTCAAGCCAGGTCCGTAGCTAGAGACAGATGAAAGGCAACCATGCATTGGAGTTTCTCTCCCTTCCCTTCTCTCTGAAAATAATGAATAAAGTCTTTGTAAAAATTTTAAAAACTAGAAATAAAAAATATGATCTTTAAAAAAGAGATTTTTCTGAAGTGCAATAATTTTACCAGACCATGTCTTCATGTTGTTAGTCACCCTTGGTTAATTTTCCAAGGTATATGGAAAAATTTCTAGTATATCCTAGTATAATTTCTAGTATATAGTAAAATTTTCTGCCTTTTTAGCATGTAGTTTTAGATTTTTAAATGTTTTTTCAGTAAAACTTTCTTCACTTACAGATTTTAGTTATTCTATTCTCTTGTGGTCTTTGCCGGTCTTTGATATTTGCCACATCATCTTGAATAATTGTTATCACCTTCCTTTTCTTTTTGATTAAGAAAGTCCTCCTTTTTATCTTCACTTTCTATTAAGGTATTATCTTTTATATTTATTTGTTCTTATGTTCCTTCTACCTAGTCTTCATTTCTGAGGTGATTTTTCTATCACAGCAACTCAGCTTTGCTACTGTAGGATGAAATCTGCCCTAGACAACACAGAAGCAAGTGGGTGTGGCTCTGTTCCAATAAAACTTCATTTACAAAAAAAAGTGCCCTATGGGCTTTGGCCCTTCAACCATAGTTTGCTGACCCTTGGTTTAGTCTAACAACTTTCTTGTACAGATGAAGGGGACTGAGCTTAGGTTTTACCCTTTTCCTTGATTTATAAGTATAGATGGCAAGGACCAGGATATTGGCTTTCACCATAGGAGACACACTTAAATTGAGTTAAGATGAGCTGAACTTATGCACAACCCCCTGTTCTAGCAACATGTCTTTGTTACATGAAGCTCTTAAGATGGGGTCTTTCAAAAGTTTTAACTGCACTAAGACTTTTGGAACATTTAATATTGACACATACTGAGATGCTAGTTGACTTTTGAACCTACTGTATCTCTGGTGCAATGGTCAAATTTGAATGGTAAGAAAATAAAGGTAAATATAATCAAAGTAAGAAAAGTATGCCACCCTTTTGTTCTTCAGGAGACTTTGTTTTTAATTTTGAAGATGTCCAAATTTGCATATCTTTTAAGATAGCCATTCCGTGTCCCATAACGATCCCATGCTTTTTCCCTCTTTAAGGTTAATTTCTGATTGTTTTGCTTCATTGATTGTTCAAATAAATAAAGATTCTTAATTTAAGAAAAAACATAACAGGAAATACACATTCATGGTTCCATGCACGCAAAGTTAAAAATAAGCATTGGCTCTGAGTACCCAGGGAAAGAACATTATTTAGAAAAGTCACTGTATATGTGTTTTTTTCCTTTCTTCCAGCACTGGAAAAAGTATGACATCTATGAGAAGCAAACCAAAGAAGAAACTGACTCTGTAATCCTGATAGAAAACCTGAAGAGAACCTCTCAGTGATGGGGATCATTTATTGTAACCCTCATTGTGACTTGGTGAAAATTCATCCCATTCTCCATTTGTTACTTGGGAACTTGTTAAATGGAAACTGAAACTACTGGACTATTTAAAAACAGGCAGCTCACAAGAGCCACAAGATTTTATGTTGTGCACCGAAAAACTAAAAATAATGGGCCCTTTGGAGAAGAGCGTGAAATTATTCTCATTGAATTATAAAAGCGGGAATCTTTTGTAAAGGTTACAAACTAGGGGACAAAGCAAAAAGTGCTAATGACAGTAGAGTTGATCTTATTAAGAATCGTGACAACTTTCTGAGGGATCTAGGCGTGCTTTGTATCCTTCGTGTTAAACCAGACTAACAAATTTCATTTGCAGGGGAACTCATCTTTGGGTATAAATGTTCATGCCAAACTTGAGTCATAGGGAAGATCTAGCAAACAGAACTGAAAAAAGCAATCCGAGGTCTGTCATTTGGGATTCCAATAAGTAATACTTGTGTCTATTAAAACTTGAGTCCAGAATCGTCATCCCTTCAAGTAGCATTTTCCTCTGCTTTGAAAGGCCCAGACTTTAGTGTTGGCTACAATGATGTGGCCACCTGCAGACAAAGCAGAGGCAGCTTCTTTTACCAGGACCTTTCAAAGCCATCCAGGCCTGTAAGGGCAGCAGCGACAGAATGACTGACTCACTGCACGTTAGAGTTTGAACCACCGCATTCTGTAATGATATGTTGTTTTTCTCTTCACCTCCTCTACTCAAATCAAGGATTTCTTCCGTGTCTAGATTGTGCTATTCTCCCAGGAGTGAGGGCATCTCCCTCAAAAGGTTGACAATCTGGTTTGGGATTCCTGTTTCTAACCACTTTCTTTATCACCTTCAGTCATTTTCCAGACCTTCCAATTCCCCCTTTCCCACACCTGATTTCCCCGTTTGCCTTTTCCCTCATTGTCGTCTTCTACTTTTCAATAGAGGTTAGAATATAAATCTGCTTAGAACACCTGGAGGAGCAGGGAGTAATTTGTAGCTCAGGTAAAGTGTGAGTGGACTGAGAAACAATGACAAGTTCTTACATATTTTGTAACTTCTATGTGTCTGCATTCGTTTGGTGGTTTTCAGCATTTAGCATTTCTCTATATTTTCTAAACAGAAAGGAGATATTACCTTCACTTAGAACTTTGATATTTGCTTGATGAAAAAGAATAGTGTTGTTTTCATCTTTTTCTTACTGTCACAAATAGTTATGAGTAGGTTTTATGTCTTATATAGATAGCCAGCACAAATTTTTTGCATATGTTAAGGTTCCATTCTCACCCATCTTCACAATGTATATATGTGGGCTATCCTGAAAGTATCATCCATGCAAACTGTTAATTACATTGACATTGATTCAATACTTTTGGGACAGACCTCATATGCCTTCTACTCCCACTTCCTCCAAATTTAAAGTAGTATAGAAATGATATTGCGTCTCCCCACCCCCCACACTCAAGTTTCTCTCCTTATGCATAGACTCAGATTACTGGTAGGAATTTGAATCACCAGTTCTCCAAAAATTCACCTATTTGCATTAATCAGATGACATTATTGGTAATTCCTGCTGTTAGGGGAAGGGAGACCAGAGATCCCTGCTCTTCACAGGTTTGGGGGAAAGTGGTAACCTGCTTGCACCGCAGAGGAGGAGCACTGTGTCCACGGCTCTTCTGAGAAAATTAGGATTCAGAGCAAGAGTAGGTGCTGACATGTTGCCTCCCTGTGCTTTTATTTTTTTAGGTCAGATTGAGGCTGGCAAACCAGCATGCAGGTTCTACTTTGTTCTACTGTTCTCTAGAAAAAAGAAAAAAAAAGCTTAGTTTTCCTTTATTGGTAATGAGACGTCTCCCTAGCCAGGTCTTGTATAATCCTGGAGAGCAGAACACTGAAATACCTCACCCAAAGCCATTTTTCCTGTTACCCTATTTAGATCACAATGGTGGGGGTGCTTTGATATTCTCATCGCCCCACGGGACTACTGATGCTGACTATCAAGCATCTTGGAAGTGGGGGAAGTTGTCTTTTGTTTCTGTCCTCTTTTAGCAGTTAAATAGTTGAGGGAAAGGAGGCTGTTTTATACTTGGTGAAAACGGATCCCCAGGTCTTGGGAGTGCTTGGAGACTTTAATACAGAATGGAGTGAAAGTAGGCTAACAGTTGTTCATGTGGAAAATAATACAATAATTAATACATAATAATGCAAGAATAAACTGTTCCGCATACTCAGAGCTGCAAACCTACTTTTGCCCCCACGCTGTGCATCAGTGGGATTCTCAGCACCTGTAGGAAACTAGTAGGTCCATTTACCATTTTATGTGTAACCTATACAGATTGTCTTTGCCATGTACCTAAGTAAACCTACTTAAGAATGTGCATTTCTTACGCTTTCTTTTGAGATAAGGTTTTTTTTTTCTTCATCTAGTCACGAAAGGGATTTGTGAAACAATGCTGACACTTTTGGTAATGCCTTCAACTAGGGATCATTGTGTTTAACTTCTTATAGGAAAGTGTGAATAAAATAAATATGGTCTTTTTATATGTCACCCAAATGTTTTCCCTTGGTCTTATTTTGGGGAAAGTATTGTGAGGAGTGGGTGGCATAAAAATTGGACTTAGGCCAAGAACTTGCATCCAGCCGCAGAATGAATGGAGACCAGAAATAGGATGTTTATGACCCAAAAAAGTGGAATTTCATCCAACACTTCAGGGTCCTAAGGATGACACAGGGCACCCAGAAATAGGAGATGCTATTGTACTCAAGGAAGTCCTGGAGTATAATGCCACCTTTATACTTGGAGGCAAGTACCAGTGTGGCATGGCAGTGCTGCAACCAAGAAAGCAGGATGCTGATAGTCTCCATTGGGTTGTGACTGTGGACTGGTGTGTGGAACAGCTCCAAGCTTTCTTCCTGGCATCCAATGACATTATAGATTGATCCCTCACCCAATGGGGGCAGATCTTCTGGTATTAGAAGCCAGGCATAGGTTTGGGTGCCATCAATGATGCTATCCTCCTGGAAGCATGTATGTGCTGACTGCTGAAGCTCTTCCTGTAGAGTTCCTATCAGACTGAGATCGGACAGACCCTGGACCTCATCACAACCCCACAGGCAATGTGGATCTTGGCAGATGCGCTGAAAAGAGGTACAAATCTGTTGTCAAATATAAGACAGCTTTCTACTCCTTCTCCCTTCCTGTAGCTGCTGCCTTGTATACGCAGGACATTGATGGGGAAAAGGAACATGCCAATGCCAAGAATATCCTGCTGGAGATGGGAGAGCTCTTTCAGATTCAGGATGATTACCTTGATCTCTTTGGGGGCTCCAGGGTGATGGGCAAGATTGGCACTGATATCCAGGGTAACAAATGCAGCTGGTTGGTAGTTCAGTGTCTGCAATGGGCCTCCCCAGAATGGTGCCAGATCTTGCAGGAGAATTACTGGCAGAAAGAGGCTGAGAAGGTGGCCCGAGTGAAGGCACTCTATGAGGAGCTGAATCTACAAGCTGTGTTTTTATGAAGTATGAGGAAGATAGTTCAAGCCACCTTATGGGTCTCATTGAGCAGTACTCATTGCTCCTGCCCCCGGCCATCTTCCAGAGACTAGCACCCAAGATCTCAAAGCAGAAAAGGTGACCTAGAGACTACCAGGGCCAGGAGAGGAAGCCATCAATAAATTACAGTAAATCCTCACTTAATATCAAATATCATCCATAGGTTCTTGGATACTGTGACAAAATTTTGCCATAGCCTAGTTTGTAAAGACAAGAGTTCAGTTCCTGTGGCCGATTTCTGGTCAGAAAAACATCACTTAACATTTCTAACATTAAAACACTGAGAGAAATGTGAGCTATACATACATTATTTTTAACTTAAGGAATAAATAAAAGCAGGTAAGATGATTTTCCAACCTACTTACTCCAGTTAAGGACTGTGGGTGACAGAAGCCTGTCTGAGCAGCTCAATGTGGGAGCCAACCCTGCACAGGAGACTTCTGTCACAGGGCCCACTCATACCCACACCCACTCCGGCAATTTAGACACAAATTCTCACCTGCCTGTCTTTGGGATATGGGAAGAAACCTGGGTCCTGTGAGAAAACCCAAACAAGAGAAGACTATGCAAGTTCCACATAGTGCACCTGGGTGGAACAGATTGTCTTTTCCCATACCTAGTAAGGAAGTGAGGGCAAATAAAATGTTATTCCGGGGGGGTGGGGGTGGGAATGGACTTAAAAGAACAAATGTGAAAAATTCCAAGGTATCTATTTTATCTTTATGATCTTTTATCATAAGCTTCCCTACCCTTATGACTGTTTTCTGATAAGGCCATGTACTAAGGAATGTAAGTATTTGATATATACATTAATTAAGGGAAATAGAAAACTGGTCCTTTCTACTGTGAAGTTTAAAATAGAGTATGAGAGCCCTGGCTGGCAGCACAGTGGATAAGGTGCCAGCCTGTGAACCTAAAGGTCACTGGTTCGATCCCCAGCCAGGGCACATAACCAGGTTGCAAGCCAGGTCTCCAGCCAGGTCTGTAGCTGGAGGCAAGTGAAAGACAACCATACACTGATGTTTCTCTGTTTCTCTCCCTCTCTGCCTCTCTCCCTTCCTCTCTTTCTGGAAATAAATATTTTTAAAATAAATGAAATAGAGTATGATATACTTAGGGAGGCTGTCATGGTATACATGGAGGGAGACCCCTCCCCAAGTTATAATCTAATCACATTACCAGCTTTAATTTCAGACTTACAAAGTTAGTTCTCAATAGGTGTCCTCTTAAGAGATGGTGATGTAGTTTCATGTTTTCTCTAATGACAGCAAAATGGTTTGAATGTCACAGAAGATTTTTCTCATTTGTATTAAGCTCTAGGAGAGGGTCTTGAGCCAGACCACATTTGTAAATGACTCTTGAGTCTTCACAGGATCAAAACCCCAGGATGGGTGTAGAGGGTACTGATGTTGGTTAGATTAGTCCTATTAACTATTTACAATGATCCAAGAAGATTCTGGAAATCTTCCAGTTGTAAGTATAGGGTGTTTTTTTTTTTAAACAGGAAATATATTATTTTTTTTAAAGATTCATATTTATTATTTTCAGAGAGAAGAACAGAGGGAAAGGAAGAAAGGGAGGGAAGCATCAATGTATGGTTGCCTTTCACTTGCTTCCAGCTACGGACCTGGCTGTAGACCTGGCTTGCAACCTGGTTATGTGCCCTGGCTGGGAACCGGACCAATGACCTTTGGGTTCACAGGCTGGCACCTTATCCACTAAGCCTCCAGCCAGGGCTTTAATTCTTAATATATGAACATACTGAGTATTATGACAGAAAAACATTTAACTGAAGACCCTTGGGGTTGTATATCTGTATGAGGTCTATGAAAAACAAATTCCTGTAGCCACAAACATGGTCACTTAGGGGGAAGAGGAGCCAGAATGATCTAAGCATGTTGATTTCCAGAGTCCTGTCTTTTAAACCCTAAAAATGAGATAAAGCACATTTTTTGGTAAATACTGTAGTTAAATCTTGGCATGCTTTTACTTCAAGGGAGGAGTTTTACTGATATTTGGATGTGCTGTCTATTTTTTATATCAATCCCCAAGATGATTTCTTTCTGAAGGTTCTTTGGCCACTTTCCTAATGGCCACACTCTGCATTTATCAGCAATAGCAATAGGAACATAGTTCACTTCTAGTTTTCAACATTGATTAGGTAGACCATTATATAAAAAGAGAAAATTAATAGTTCCTGAATGGCTACTGTGTGCCAGGTTAATATGTTACTTCTCTAAATCCTCATTTGAGTCCCTTGAACTAGGTTGTATTATTATCTACATTTTATAGATGAAGAAGCAGACATTAGGTGATTGGTGAATGTGTGCAAGATCACACAGCTAGTAATTGATGGAGACAGAATTGGAAAACGAATCAGTCCAACTTTAGAACTTATATAATACAGCCAGAGATATATTTGCCCTAAAGAGGCAACTCCCGAAAGAACAAGCATTTCACACCATTGCATATCAACTGGAAGACTGAGAATTTAAATTATTCTGGTGTATGGTGTAAGTTGGTCTAGGAATGCAGGCTGGTGCAGCCACTATGGAAAACAGTATGGAGTTTCCTCAAAAAACTAAAAATGGAACTGCCTTTTGATTCAGCAATTCCACTACTAGGACTATACCCAAAGAATCCTGAAACACCAATTCATAAGAATCTATGTACACCTATGTTCATAGCAGCACTATTTACAATAGCCAAGTGCTGGAAACAGCCTAAGTGCCCATCAGTGGATGATTGGATCAAAAAACT
Source organism: Noctilio leporinus (assembly GCA_004026585.1). Lineage (NCBI taxonomy): Eukaryota > Metazoa > Chordata > Mammalia > Chiroptera > Noctilionidae > Noctilio > Noctilio leporinus. Next base: position 207,312 of record PVIW01002619.1, read on the forward strand.
TTGGTACATTTACACAATGGAATACTACACAGTAGAAAGAAAGAAGGAACTCCTAACCTTTGCAACAACATGGATGGAACTAGAAAGTATTATGTTTAGTGAAATAAGCCAGTCAGTGAAGGACAAATACCATATGATCTGACCCATTACAGGACAATAATGAACAAAACTAACAACAAGCAAAACAGAACCAGATATATGATGAATACAGTGAATAGGCCTTCAGTGGTCAGGGGGAAGGGGTCGGGGGAGGGGGGAGGCAGATGCAAGGAAGGGGAGCAG
>PVIW01002620.1:0-156668 GCA_004026585.1 Noctilio leporinus
CTCTCTCTCATTTGTTTTGCTTTGTTTAGGAGGCAAGGATGAAAAATGTCCTAGAAGGGATGGGGCTTATTTTGTGGTGAGAGCTAGATCATCGGAGATAGACAGATCTGGGACTTACTGTTTCTGTCCACTTGCTACCACCCATGCAGTGCTGGACAAGTTAACCTATCTCCTTGAGCCTCTGTTTCTTCATTTGTAAGGTTGATATGTTATTGTGAAGACTAAATTATAGCACCTATAAAATACCCAGCATGGAACCTATAGCAGAGTTGATACTCAGTTGGTGGTTTTCTGCCTCTCCCAAATCCCCAGCACTATGGACCAAGTGTCTGTGCTGTTCCAAATTCTCTCCCTAACTGTCACCCTACACATACTCAAAATCCTGTTTCCTCTAGAGGGATCCCAGTTTAATTTCTGAAAATTGTTTTCAACTCTTTGGGAAAAGGTATCTGCAATTCATATTAAAACTTCCGAAATATTTTATTCCGCATGTCACGCTTCTCTGCTTTCACGAAAGTTGGTGACAGTTTGTGCCTGAAAACCCCAGGCACTGTAGCCGGGTGATAAGCTTAAAGTGTAAAGTCTTTTTGTTTCTTTGTGTTTTAATATGCAACTTGTTTCCTTTTTAAACTATAGATCTTATATATTTTTAATATAATCTGGCTTTAAAGCCAGCAACTATGTACTTGAATTCTTGCTGTGTGCTTATTGTGTTGGGTACTTTGGTGAGAGTTAATTTTTACAAAGTGTCTCTTTGGAGTATAGCTTAATTGGGAGTAACATACCTTAATAAATGGGTCAATGTAAAATAGAATATTACTGAACTGAACCAAAATGAATAATGCAGACAGTTATTTTAAGGGATTCCTGGAGAGAAGGAATCAACATATATTTTTAAAGAAGAGAAGTGGTGACAGTACAATTAAGAGTTGTACATATGTTATATACTAGAGTTCCAAGGGAACTGAGGAAAAGAGAAAATGGAGCTGGGAGTAGGTAGACAATGCTCGGTGAAGAGGTAGACCTGGGCAGACCCTTGTTGGAGGTAGCCTCCCATCTGGAAACGGCCCTTTCGCATGGCCCCTGCTGCCCAGCGGCCCCCAGCACCCTAACCCCTGCACCCACGCTCAGCATGAGTGACTGGCATGCTGCTAGCCAGCTCCCATGGCTCAAAGAATACGTCTGTCCACACAGTCTGCACTTTTTCCCTTCTTGTCTTATGCTGCCCAAAGTTCTCCCCGCTGGAGTTTGAGTTAGGTTGATAAGAGTCCTAAAAAGTTACATGCTTCTAATGCAGCACAGGCACATTAATATAAATTAGCTCGATCATTCTTTCTCATGGCTCAATGAGATGAATTAGAAATAATTTTGTAGCATGTCACTGTTCTGGGGTAAGGTAAATTAGGGGTGCAGAACTGAACTCAGGTGGGAAGGGGGCATGGTCCGTGGGGAGGCAGGCCATGATGACAGGCAGGGGGAGTGCCAGGGGACAACTTTGCTTAGCTAAAAAAAACCATTTTATCTTTAGGCCTAGAAAAGAAAATGGAAATTTTCTTATGCCTAATTGGCGCAATTATGGCTGAATAAGATCTCCTTCATTTCCCCCACTTTTGTCTTGATACTCAGCAAAGAAGTGAGTTTCACCTTAGTAAGATTAAAACATTAACTCCAGTTAAACTATTGGGTTGCCCAAAAAGTGTGTTTAGTTTTGTTCCATAAAAGACATTCTTCATTTTTACCAATAACTTTTGATTTGGATATTTTGAGTGTGGTGGGTATCTCCTACTATTGGCTTCTAGCAGGTAGAGGCCAGGAGTGCTGCTAAGCATCTTCCAATGCATAAGATAGACCCACAGCAAAGAATTATTTGGCCAAAATGTCAAAAGACCAAGAAACTTTGCAAACCACTTTTGACATGTTTGATCAGTCATAGTATCTTCTCCATACACTTCATAATTGTTTTTGTTTCAGTTGCATTTTACCTTTCTTAAAATAATAAGGCATAATACACTGAAAATGTAATTTTCTTCCATCTTCGATATTTAAATGGCTGCACAAAAATTCACCAATTTTGATGAGTTTTTTAATGCATATTAATGACAGCTGCCACAATCCAATCTAACAAAAATTATTTTGAATGAAGTCAAAGATGACTAAGCACTACTAGAGCTATTGGACATAAAAACCTAAATGGACTTTTTGCCCAACCCAGTATTTTGCTTTAATAAGATTGCTTACTGCTGACCATCATTTTTCCCCAAAGAGTCACAAGCCAATTCAGGGTTTAAAAAAACTAGTGGAATAAATGGAAAAAGATACATCAAGGAATAAGCACAACTTTGCTTTTGTACCTCCTCCCTATACAGCTCCCACATTCATATAAGTAAGACTTTACAGAAAATTACCACTTTCCTATATATTCAAGGGTCACATAAGTGCTCAAAGCAAGTGAATTAATCAAAAAATAGCCTCGTTTAAAACATTGAAGCGGTTTTCCCCCTCTGGCCACAAAGTCTGCTTTGAGTAATTTATACAATAGAAGATCATCTGCAATGGGGTTGGGGTGTTGAGTAGCTGTATCTCAGACTGCTGCTTTGTGTCCAATATAAAGTTGAACATAATTTATAGTCAATTTAAAAAAAAAAAGGTCAAACTCCATTAAAATCCCTGCATTTATTTTGGGTAACCCTATGGGTTGTTTCAGTTTAGGCTTTTATAGACCTCTTGGTGATTTTAACTTAATAGTCCTCAATAATGAGGTTGAGTTAGCTTGATCTGCCATTCTAGTCCATGTTCCTATAATTAAGATTATCTGAAAACAAAACAGAAAAACCGGAAAAACCAACCCTCAAAACTAATGTTAGTAAGTAAACTGAGGAGTTTCTCGTTGCATTCAGCCTGTCCTGTCAAGTTCATATTTGTGTCCTGCCCTCTGGTCCCCAGGTCCCAAGGGCAAGAGCCAAGTCTTCTTTGTCTCTGAAGGCTTGTTTCCAGGCATTAAGGACAAAATGTTTTTACCTGCACTAATAAATGGGTAAATAAATGCATAATGTTTCTGCTTCTCTGATTCCTGCCTGGATTATGTAATTACTAATTATATATTTTTAATTTATTTTATTGTTGTTATACTACATTCATCTCATTTTTCCCCTCTGCTCTCTCCTTCCCCACCCTCCTTATACCCCACCCCCCCACAGTCAATACCACATGTTGTTCATATCCATGGGTCATCCATATAAGTTCCTTGACTAAACTGTTCCCCTTCCTTGACTCCTTCTCCCCCACACCCACACCCTCCCCTCTACTCACTTAAAGTGTGTTCCCTATATTCATGTCTCTGGTTCTGTTTAGTCTGTTTGTTTGTTTCTTTGTTCAATAGTCTCCTGTATTAAGTGAGAACATGTGGTATTTAAGTTTTGCTGTCTGGCTTATCTCACTAAGCATTATTCTTTCCAGTTCCATCCATGCTATCACAAATGGTTAGGAGTTCTCTCTTTCTTTCTGCTGCATAGAACTTCACTGTGTAAATGTACTAAAGTTTTTTGATCCATTCATCCACTGAAGGGCACTCAGGTTGTTTCCAGCACTTGGCTATTGTAAATAATACTGCTATGACCATAGGTTCTTCTGAATTTAATTACTGTATTTTAAGTATGTATTTTATATCATGGTATAATCTTTCTTTTCTGTTGTAACTCCAGTCTTTGGAAAGATAAGAAAGTAAAACTACCATTACTCTTAAAAAAAAAATACTAACTAAAATGTATGTGAGGTCTTTGTGGAATGGTGGATTTTCGTTTTTAAGACTTGTAGAACTCAGACATGTGATGCCTAATATCATACAAGGGGGAAAACCATGATTTAGTGGTACTGTAATTCTCTCCGTCTTCTGTTGTTATTTACCTCAGAGCAAGCTCACATAATTTTTATCAGCATTGTGATGCTTTTGTATAGCTTTGTACCCTTTGTTGAATATATCTAAAGGACATGCTTTCATGCAGCAAATCCAGTGACTAAGCTTATTTAGATGAGTGCTATTTTTTAAAAAGATTTTATTTATTATTTTTGAGAGAGAGGGGAAGGGAGAGAGGCAGGGAGGGAGAGAAACATCAATGTATGGTTGCCTTTCACCTGCCTCCAGCTATGGACCTGGCTGGAGACCTGGCTTGCAACCTGGTTATGTGCCCTGGCTGGGAATCGAACCAGCAACCTTTGGGTTCGCAGGCCGGAACCTTACACCGTGCTACCAGCCAGGGTGCTTTTTGTTTGTTTGTTTGTTTGATCTGCATTTATTCTGTGGTATCCTGGGGCATAGATGTACCGGGAGAGTACTCTTGGATTCTAGGTAGGGGTCGAAGTGGGGTTTCAGACCCCCATGCTGTTTGACAGCTTTCAGTTGAGCAGCTGTGCTTCTACATGTTGGGGTTCTAAGGATATTTTTATTTCAGAAAAAAAATACGATCACATTTAAAAAATGGTGAAACACTGGTCTAGTTGATTATTTTCCAGATGGCTTTTACCCTAGTAAACACACACAGAGAAATGTTCCCAACTGAAATGATTTGAATGCTGGCAGTGTAGTCTGAAATAACGAGCAAAAGGCATTGTTTCAGTTATCCAGACTTCCACACGGCTATACTACATACTGTGTGGCTTAAACAATTTACTTCAGTTTTCTGAGTCTCTGTTGCCCCATCTTAAAATGGGATTGGCCCCTACATTGCAAGGTTATTTCACTGAATGAGATGATAGGTGGGTTGTTCATTGCTTTTAACATCAAAGGCACTCAAATGTTAATGCTCCTTCATTTTTGCTCCTTAAACGGAATATGAAAAAGATAATCTGATTTTTTTCCTTAATGACTTAGATCATACGAACCATAGGTTTCAATTATGGTTTTCATGTCCTTGGGATTAATGAGGTATGCTATCTGAATCAAGCTAAACAATTTAATGTTGTAGAGCATATGGGTAACTTCCTATTGTGTCTGAGTGTGCCTCCCTGTGATTCTCTCCCTGCTCTTAATTTACGAATCTGACCTGCCCCAGGATGAGTTCACAGAAGGGAGTGTGAAGAAAGACTTAATGTGTTCTGATGGAGTCTGAGGGATTGTCTTTGAGTGTCTATCAGTTGTAGGACAGGAGTTTTGAGATGTTAGTTTTTTTTGTTTTTTTGTTTTTTTAAGATTTCATTTATCATTTCCAGAGAGAGAGGAAGGTAGAGAGGCAGAGAGGGAGAGAAACATCAATGTATGGTTGCCTTTCTCCTGCCTCCAGCCATGGACCTGGCTGGAGACCTGGCTTGCAACCTCATTATGTACCCTGGCTGGGGAATTGAACCAGCGACCTTTGGGTTCACAGGCCAGCACCTTCTCCACTGTGCCACCAGCCAGGGTGGGGATGTCTGTGTTTTATGTTCCCTGCTCAGAGGTATTCTCGATGGCTGGAATGACATGTAGAGCAAGGCTGAGTTCTGAGTAGGTAAGGTGCTACTCAAAAGCCAACTGCTGCTCTTGGTATTTGAATTATTTGTAGTTGGAACCAACCAGAACACGCTGAGTGGATTTTTCCATACTGTGTGCCCTCTCTGATTGTTTGTTGATTTGCTGTGGGCAGAAGCTATTACTGTTTGCATCTCTGCCTCTTAGGTTCCTATTTTATCTGAAACGTTTACTGAAGTGGAACCTCCTCTTTAACTTCTTGGTTTATCCTAGGTGGAAGGTTCTCAAATTTGGCTTTGTATCAGAATTACCCAGCTTTAAAATTATACACATTCCCTGCACTCTATCACTGGACAGCCTGATTGATTAGGGCTCATTAATGCCCAGGGGATTCTCATATGCAGCCAGGTCGGGGGGGGGGGGTCACCATCACTCCGCAGCTGTGTTCTGGTATAACTAAATGGGGTGTGACTGTAATGTGGGCTGACTGGTATATTAACAAGTGTGTCATAGCTTACCCAAATAGTCAGTATTCTTAGTTTTGTTAGGATTAAGTCAATTTAATTATTTGATAGTCACATTTTATTCTTCATCCCTACAACATGTTTTCTATTCTTCCCCCTTTGGCTCTAGTTGTGCAATTTTAGCATACTTTATATTGTTTCTGTCACCAGATTCCTCTGTGCAAAAAAGTATTATGTTATCATCTTTTGTGCACATGTAACTGTCTATATCTTAAAATTTGGAATTGTCTTGCTTACATAAGGTATAATTTTGTAAACAGTTTTTTTATACATATATATTTTTTCATTGTTATATTACATTCATCTCATTTTTCCCCCTATGCTCTCCCCTTCCCCACCCTCCTTGTAAACAGCTTTTTATTTAGCATAGTGTCTCAAGCATTCTTCCATGTCATTGAGTTGCTTTTGAAAGTATGAAGACGACCATGTCTTCATTCTGTTCCGAGTATGCAGGGACAGCCCCAACAGACATGGTGTCTTTCCCTGGTGAGGAGACATACTAAACCAGCCAACAAGAGAATGGTTGCAAGTAGTGACAGGTGTGTAAAGGGAAAGAACAGGGCTCCTCATCGTGGAAGTGGCAGTGGTGTGTGTGCGGCATGTGGGCTTGCCACAGAGAAGGTGTCCCTGAAGAAGTGAGTTTTATGTAAGATTAGAAGGATAGGGAACCTGGGATTGGGGCGGAAACAGGTGTTGGTAGGAAAATCAGTTAGGAAAGGGTGGTACAGGCCTGGCAGAATCACAAGAGAGGGAGGAAGGAGGGGTAGACAGACAGACGGACCGTTGGATGGATACCTGGTGTGTTTCAGAAGCTGAAGGGCATCCAGTGAGGCTGCAGTCTCCAGGCAGAGTGGGGACAGGTGACGATGGGGCTGTGGTCAGGGACAGCTTTGAACGGGTGTTAGAAAATGAAGGATTCATCAACAATAAAATTAAAAGAAAAAAAAAAAAGAAAATGAAGGATTCAGACTAAGCACACAGGGAAGTGATTGAAGGCCTTTACACATCACACGTCTTGCCACCGCATTAGGGCCATAACGTACTTTCACACATCTGGGCTTCCGTTCCTTTCACTGCCAGAATCCCCAGGTCTGTTGGCTGTTCAGCGCGTTTGTTTTTGGCAGGTTGGTGAGTGGAGTATGGACTTGGCAGTTGCTTCCCACACTTTTCCTTTAGTGATGGTAAATACAAACTTGATCTGTATCATACATAGCAAAGCTGTTTCTTGGAGTAGGCAGCCCAAGAGCAGGGTTTTGTTGATTTGAAATAATCTGTATAATAAGTAAGTAGACTAATACCAATTTTCAGTGGCTTCACACACACACCCGCCCCCCAATTTTATGCTTTATGCAATAAAAGAAGAAAGTGTCCAAGTCATAAAATGTGAATGCCTGGAAGGAACCTTGAAGTTCTCTCACTGGTGTACAGATTCATGAAGTTAGGAACATGTAAAGTATATGGTTTGTCCAGGCTTCTTCACTAGTTCAGTGGCACAGTTACTGCTGGAGCAGAAATCTCCTGTGTGCGAGCTTTGTATTTATTCTTCTACTTTCCCTCTCTTCTTAATTATATTGCTTTGCAATCATGTAGCAATTCTCTAACTTCCTTTATTATTCCCCACTCAAAACAAACTTACTGAAAATTATCTAAACAGTTTGAAACAATGGAAAAACTAACAGTGTTAACAATGAATAAATCTCGAATTCTCTACTGAAGGGCAACAATATAAGATCAAAATAACGTTGTAGGAATGCCAAAGAGGGCTTTCATAGTCTGTATTGTGTGTCAACATGGCCTCTGCCAGGAGGTGTGGAGACTTGGGAGTTCTGCTCAGGTCTATTCCCCCTCTCCCAGAGGGATGAACAGCTTCTGTGTCACCCTGTATCAGTTAGAATGCTATTACAGGCTGCCACTAAACGAAAACCTGACCAAACAAAAAGGAAACATCTCACATACCAGAAATCTAGTGGTAAGAGAGGCTCTGGCCAGTCCTTAAGGCTCTGGCTCCACTAGTCTGTGATGATTATCTCAGCCCTGCTCTTCTTGTGCTAGTTTCATCCTCCGGCTAGCGGAAGATAGTCACAGCAGTTCTGTGCAGGTCATCCAAACACAGTAACCTCCCGGGTATGGAAGGGGGACCAGCTGCTTGTCTTGTGCTCCTTTTCTTAGGAAGCCCATACAAGACTTCTTTTTATTTCATTGGTCAGAATTTGGTCACATGCAAATTCCTAAGCCCTGGTTGGGCAGAATGTGGTTAGGTTATTATCAGAATTGATTTAGAATAGTCACAAGTTGAAGATGTGTAGAGTTCACTTTTTCTGAAGCACATGATTTCTGAAGCAAATGGAAGAGAGTAGATACCTGAACAAAACCTGATTCTTTTGGATTTTAGGGACAGAATAGGGATTTGGGGCAGAATATTAGAGTGATTTTTAAACAATTTTTGTAGACAGAATGGTATTCATTCAGAAAAGAATGCTCAGTGTGATGAGGGAAACTATCTCTTTAGGAATAACTAAAGGGACAAGACAAAGGACACCATTACTCTGGTGTGTTTTCCCAAGCTACCAAGCAATTCCACGATTTGGTGTTATCCACGTGGAGATAATAGGTCCAGGTGCCATCCCACAATGCCGCCCCCTACTTCAGGCACCAGTCTTAAATCCAGGTTGTCACCTGTGCTTCTGTCACCAGCTAGCTATACATTGAAGGTTCCCATGACCCCTTCCTTGGGTTTAATTTGCGAGAGCTGCTCACAGATAGCAACATTGACTTATGTTTACCAGTTTATTAGGTAGGATCCAGACAAACAGTGAGATGAAAGGATATGTAAGTTGAGGTCAGGACATCCCTGAACACAGCAGGAGCTTCTGCCCATCCACACAGTGGACTATTATAAGTCAAATTGCAAAAAACAAACAAACAAAAGGCTCAGCATGTATGCCATGATAATGTGAGATGTTTAATGGAATAGTTACAATAGGCATAATTCCATGTTTGTAAATAGAGAGGTGAGTGACATTGCTTTCTCTTTAAAGCAAAAACAGGATGATCCAGTGAATGTTGCTGTGCCAGAAAGCAAGTGAGTCCCCCAGGAATGGGGGCGGGGGGATATGAAGACCCAGCAACCAGCTTGAAGGAGCTCCCACCAGCTTACCTCTGGGTCAGGCGGAGCATCACGTTGAAGTGGGTAACCATGAGTCAAACTTAGGGTACTAATAAATGAATACCTTGAAGTTTAGTGAGGAGTGAGATATTTGTATCTGCTCACAAATGCTCATTAATTAATAATCAGTGAAAAAAGGAATGTTGGCACAGTGGTGGAGACAGGTGGACGCTATGTTAATAAGTGATCAAAAGGAACAGGAGTGGTAACGGGACAATTCAGGATACATACATAGCACGTGAACAGATGCAGTGAGAACTCAGCACCCCTGTGGCATTCATGCTAAAGATGCATACAATCAGAGGAAACACCTGGCAAAGTCAAACCGAAGAACAATCTACAAAATAATTTTCAAAAATGTCGAGTTCATGAAAATCAAGGGAATATTCTAGAATGACGGAGAATAAAGAAATGTAACTAAAGGTAAAACATGGTTCCCACCTGGATTCTTTTGTGTAAAGGACATTTATTGAGACATTTGGTGGAATTTGAATGGGGTTTGTGAATTCATTATGAGTAAACGTATCAGCTGTTAATGTCCTGATTTGATCCGTGTGTTGTGGTTGTTTAGGAGAATGTCGTTGTTTGTAGGAAATACAAGTGGGTGGTAGGGCATCAGGTCAGCAAGTGACTGCTCTCAAATAGTTCAGGAAGAAAGAAGGTACTTGCAGCTTTTTTTTATAAGTTTGGGGCTGCTTAAAAATAAAGCAACTGCCATGACTGGTGGCACAGTGGATAAGGTGCCAGCCTGCGAATCTGAAGGGCGCTGGTTCAATTCCCAGCCAGGGCACATAACCAGGTTGCACGCTAGGTCTCCAGCCAGGTCTGTAGTTGGAGGCAGGTGAAAGGCAACCATACATTGATGTCTCTCTCCCTCTCTGCCTCTCTCCTATCTCCTCTCTCTGGAAATAAATAAAATCTTTTTAAAAATTTATTTAAAAAAAAAAAAAAAGCAATTGCCACCTAGACATCAAATGGTTCCCAAAGGCTGTCGTGAGTTGAGTCTCTGGTCATGGGGATTTATTGCAACAGAAGTGGAAAGTTCACTCACTGAACTTGTGTGTCTTAGGAAGTAACTAGAAGGTTTCTCATGCTATAAAGGGGTGCTCTGCATCCGGAAGGTCCGTCTATGTGGCCCCTTTAAGTTCCAGATTCTAACTTTCTAGGTACCTGTGTACATATTTTAATATATTGTTGACTGGCAATTTTATACAAAAACCAATGCAAGCACGCGTTAACTCGTTACTGGTGAACAATGTTTGGGCTTGAAAACAAGTGTTTTCATGACCAGTCAACAATGTGTTCAAGTAACAGTTGAATTTATGAAACGATGTTTTTGCCTTCAGTTATTATAAACAGAGGAGATTGACCTCTCATACCAATCAATGGGTATTATTTAAAACCATTTCCTAGAGACTGTGTATACTGAGAATTGTCTGTAACTCCCTGTAAGAAGTCAATGAGTAATTGGGTATGGAGGCGTAGCATCGGGCTGGGTGTTGGAGGTGAGCAAGACTTAGGTATGCATGAAGTACGAGCGGCCGGAAGAACATTCTCTGCACAAGTGCCTCTGCAAATGGGCAGGATGTGTTCAGGGACAAGGAGAAGACTAGTCTGACAGGTTCCGAGGTTTCATGTAGGAGAGCTCTGCTTTAGATGCTGCCTGGCTAGGGAGATAAGACTAGTTTCCATAAAAGGGAACATGAGATGGAAACTAGTGATTGGGACAGCTACAAGCCATCAGGCACTGAGGTCATTTTTTTTTTTTTTAACTCCTCACTCGAGGACATGTTTTTGTTGATCTTAGAGAAGGAGGAAGGGAGAAAAAGAGAGAGAAACGTTGACATGAGAGAGAACGATCAGTTGCCTCCCCTACGAACCCAGTGGGGGATTAAACCCGCAACCTTGGTATGTGCCCTGACCAGGGATCAAACCCACAACCTTTGTTGTACTGGATGACGCTCCAGCCAACTGAGCCATCCATCCAGGGCCAGGTGGTTTTTAATCAGATCCATCATTCATCTCTTTGAATCTATTCCTTCTTATAAGATAGGTTAGGTGTTATGCTTATTACATGGATGTGAAACAGGTATTCAGAGAGAGAAAATAACTTTCTTAGAGTTACATAGTTAATTGAGAGGCAGTTTGAATTTGAAACCAGACAGGTGTGACTTTGAAACTAGACTGGTGTGACTTCAAAAGCCCATTTCTGCTACCCTAGCTGCCTCTTACAGCTGGATGGAAACAGAGGGCAATGATACGGACGGAGGCGGGGAGGGGCGGGTGTTACTGCCTCCATGTGTGAAATATTAGAAAAAGGACAGTGTCTCTCAATGTGGGATGTGCCTATGTGATGTAGGTGAACAGAAAAGTGTGTGAAGTCTGAGGAAGGGCCAAGGACTGAGCCCTGAGGAACACCCCTATGTAGGGACAGTCAGAAGAAGCATGCTAATGGGATCATGAGGGGAGCATCCAGGGAGGTTGGAAAAAACAGGAGAATGTGATAGCACAAATGTGGAGAAAAGGCGTGTGGGCGGCAAAGTTGAACACTGCAGAGACATCAAGGAAGGTGAGGATGAAGAAGTGTCCTTTGGGTACAGCATCAAGGAGGGTGTGGGTGACCTGAGTGGGTGATTTCCGTGGAGGGGTAGAGGTGGAAAACAGCTGGAGTGTTGAACGGGGAGGGGGGAGGAGGTAAAACACTGGAAACGGTGGTGGTCTTTCCAAAAGTTTGCTCTGAAGGAGAAGAGAGAAGGCCGTAGCTACTGGAGGTTGTAGATGTATATTGGTTTGGTGACTTTTAAGTCTGGAGAGTTGAGTGTGAGTCAGTGATGATGGGAAGCAGGCAGGGCAGAGACGTGTGAGAGAAGAGAGGGTCTAATGCAAAAACGGAGATTCTTGAGGCAGGTGGGCTGCACTGGAATCCGGAGCAGCAGTGGGGAGCAGGGTGGGGAGGAACGGAGGTGCCCATGCTTGTTGTCTAAAGTGCCTGTCTCCCCCCACATCCTCCACCCCACCCTGACAGAAGTCCTTGTGCGCCTGTGTATTGTGGTCTCACTCACCAAAGCTTAGCTGCGTGGCCCATGCCATTTCCAAAAATCATCAGTGAGTAGCACCTGTAAGCACATCCTGAGTGATGGCCATTAAGACATATTCTGCTTAAAGCCGTTCAATCCAGTGCTGTCTCTATAATGCTGCTTTTTCTGAAATAACCTCCTTGAAAATGGGTGTAAAAGGAGAAAGGAGGGAATGAGAATGAACACACTCTGAGGCAAGGAAAGTTAGTCTTGCAGGCTGCGTGGCTCGGGGCCAGCGTGTGGTAGTGCCGCGGCCTCATTCAAAGCAGCCTGTGCTGCGCTCTCCTGAACTGCCTGTGTTTTGCAACACGTGTTGTTTACACAGGCCTGGCCTCTTTTTCAGTTATTTATCGTGGGTTCTGAACTATTTTGATCTCCAAGAGTTGACAACAATTTTTGAGTGAATGATAGGAAGTATGCGGTGTAGAAGTGAAGGGAGAGCGTGCGGTGTAGAAGTGAAGGGAGAGCGCTATATTAGATGTTAAGTGCAAGAGGAATAAGAGCCAAAACTTAGGAAGAAGGCAAGTTGCCGTCAGTAGTGGGATGGAAAAGTAAATTGCAGTATTCATACAATAGAATAACTAGATAACAAAAATGAATGCGTTCCAGCTACATGTGTCAGCATGAATTAATCTCACAATCATAACATTGAGCAAAAGAAAGACACAAAACAATACCTACTCTGTGCTTCTGTCTATATACATTGAAAAACAAGCAACACTAATCTATGGTGTTAGAAGGCAGGGTAATGGCTATCTTTGGAGGCGGGGAGGGAGCAAGACTAGGAGGAGGCTATAGGAGGGAGGGCTTTGGGCTGCTGGTAGGAATCTTGATACAGGAGTGCCACAAGGTGTGTCTGCTTTGGTACTTCATCAGGTTGTGCACTTGTGATTTGTGCTCATATGCCAGTAAAAATGTGGCTTAAAAAAGACAGCGAGGAACCTTCAGTGAAATGGTTGAGGAAGCAAGCGTAGAAATCAGCGAGCAAGTAAGAGTTGCTGGAAGTCCTTTGACCTTAGGAATGCCATCATAAACCTCGTTGCAGCCAATGAGGATTAGCCAACAATTCTGTTACTATCAGCAGAAGGTCTGTCATTACTTCAGCGGATCTGCGGAGACTGGAAGAGCAACTGCCAAATATGGGAGCTATGTATGTGTGTGAGGTGACATTCACGCACATGTACATACACATTTGTTTATCATGCTGCTCAGTAGCTGTGGATTCAGCCAGTGCACTCGTACCCCCTGCCTCCAGTTCATGCGTTCTGTAGCTGGGGGTTACAGACTTTATGGTACCTCTTCAACCTTTGCCCTGTGTTTATGACTTCTCTTTGGATTGCTTTCTGATTTCATTATGAGTTGCAGAGGCCTTCAAAATTGTGCATTTATGGGATGTTTTTAATCCCAGTTCTGCTTAACTAGCTCAGTTGACCTGCATGCAGGAAGCGCAAACTAATTCCGCTATCAGTTTGTCAAATAAAATTAAATCTTTCAACCACTGCAGAAAGTATATAGTGTATCCCAAAGTGAAATAAGAATTATTTTTGAACCATTTGTTTGCAGTTGACTTCATCAAGGACTTCCTCCTTTCAGCCAGAAGAAACTGAAGTTGATTTCCTTAGATGGGCAAGTTCCTCACATTCAGGTTTATTTCAGGTGGAACTTTGCTTTTTGAGGGAGGAAAATGACTCACTTGTGAGGAATTTTAAATAGGCAAGGAAGAAATCTGTTTTTCAAAGTTTTATAAATTTTTAGTAGTCTTGATTCTGTTAGAATTCATTTTTTGTCTCTTCATAACCCTTTATAGGTTAGATCTTCATGATAATTCTAATTAATAAACTAAAATTCCCATGCATTTGGAAAGAAAAAGGAACTGCATTAGGTGAAAATGAAATTTATTTTTCTTTACTTTGGACTGATTCCAGTAGTTAGCATTGCTAGTAAAAAGAGCATTTGACCTTTTTATCCTTTTAGGGAACTAAGGTAGCTTTTGCTTATATTTGAATCAGTAGCTATGAAAGGATTTTCAAACATGTGCCTTACCAAAGGAAAAAAAAAGGCTGAGAGAAAACTCCTTTGAATTAAACTTGCATACTTTAAACATCATTGCAAGGTAACTATGTAAACTTAAGGCAGGTACCACACCTCATAATGTCGAACTTTTTTGTTCATTTCAATAATTTATTTATTTTTAATTTTTTAAATAATTTTTTAGGACCCTGGCTGGTGGCACAGTGGATGCCTGCGAACCTAAAGGTTGCTGGTTCAATCCCCCATCAGGGCACATAACCAGGTTGCAAGCCAGGTCTCCAGCCAGGTCCCCTGCTGGAGACAGGTGAAAGGCAACCACACATTGGTTCAGTTGTGTGAAAAAAATCTGTAACTTGTTTATTCTGTACTTTTTTTTGTGAACTAAACCATTCATTCATTTAAGCATCTAGCACATTTAATTATTCACCAACTATATGAGGGAGGCCCCCCAAAATGAAATTTATGTATAAAATATGTATTCTTACATGCTTAAACTTCAGCCACCTTCAAAGTACTTTTTATTTGATGTAATACACCTATTGAGATGTTTTTTCCACTATTCAAGACAGCTTTTGAACTGGCTGATTTTTGTGCTAAGAAGTGCTTCTGCTGGTTTTTGTTTCACCTCTTCTACATCAGCAAACCTTCCCCTTTGAAGACAAGACTGGGTGAATAGGGAGAGTAGGGCACAGGGGTCATGCTATTTTTTGCTCAAAAATTGCTGAACACTCAGCCACAGTGTGAGCAAGTGCACTTGTGAATCATCCATCATGAAATGGGCGAACACATTGAAAGAGTCAAAAAAATTCACTGAAGCTGAACGCAACCCTTCACAGTGCCGCCTTAGGGTGCACTGATGCAGATGGGTTCCTAGAACACTCACCTAGCAGGGGAAGTCTGTACTATAAGGGGCCTGCCCACCAGAAGCTAATTCTACTTTTTTTTTTTGGGGGGGGGGGTCCTTTTTCATAAGCTATGTTTAAAAGATACAAAAAGGAATAGAATCCACATTTAACCTACATCTGGAGGGAAAGACAGATATGGACATAGGATCCCTGCTGTGACAGAGATCTGGCTGGCATGCTGCAAGAACTAGAAGAGGACACATCTCACTGTTGGGGACGGTGGTTGAGGGAAGCTTTCCAGAGGAAACATTAGAGTAAGAATGAATAGGAAGTTGACAAGTAGACATGGTGAAAATAAGTCATACAGTCCCATGCTCAGGGTTTTTAAAAGTCTTATTTGGTGGTGATAGGAACCCATTAAAGGATTTTAGTGGGCAAACGGTCAGATTTGCATGTTAGAAAAATGACTGGTGTTATAAAGGGGATATACAGGGGATATGAAGGGGATGTATAGGAGATATACAGGGATATACAGGGTGTGGCAAAAGTAGGGTTACAGTTGTGAGTCTGTGAAACACAGAGTTTATTATTGTGTTACCATTTTTAAATTATTGGGTTATTTTCCATAGGAACACTTCTAAACCTACTTTTGCCCCACCCTGTGTTATCACATGTCAGAAGCTGGAGGTAGAAAGTTAGAAAATTATTGAAAACATACAAGTGAGACAAGTGAGGAAGTGGAAAGAGAGAAGGCAACATGGTTTTCATTGGCCGTGGTATTTTATTCGATAACAATGGAACAAGAGTCTGGTCTGACTCACCTCCTTACCCAGAGTAGGAATTTGGGGCCATTGGTGCTGTTTACCAAGACTAAAGGACAGGAGATTTGGAGTGTGGGATGGAAAGTAATACAACTGGTCAGCCATAGCCCTAAGGCTTTGGTTCCTATGAGCCAACACACAGAATTATCTAAAGGCCACATGGGGGCACAGTGCTGAAGCTTAGGAGAGCGATGTGCATTGGGGAGTGTCTAGAGTCAACTGTACATGATGATATTTGATGCTTCTTGAGCACAGGAGACTGCTTACCTACAGGAGAGTGTGTAAAGTGAGACGTGCAGGCAAACACCACCTTTCAGAAAGAGTTTGGGCCCCACACTGAATTTGTTTCCCATACCAGCGTTTTCTTCCCTCTCCATATGCAAATGATCCTGGTGGAAAACTTCGGATATGCAGAAATATCTGAAGACAGTAAGGCTCACCTCCTAATTCAATTTTCATTTCCTAAGAAAAATCACTGTTAACATGTGGAATATTTCATTTTAGACATTTTCTTATGTGTATACTTTTTACACAATTTAGATATCACCGTATTGACTATTTTGCATCATATTTTTTCGATTTAACATTAGTTCAAGCGTAAGTTATCTTATTAAAAATTAAATAATATTGCATTTAACATTTCTGTGCAAGGATTATTTCTCCTTGTGTTTCTAATTACATGTTTCCTTAGCATGGATTCCTAGAGGTAGGATAACTTGGTTAAAAGACATGAACCCTAGCCCTGGCTAGTGGCTCAGTGGATAGGCGATGGCCTGTGAATCCAAAGGTCACTGGTTCGATTCCCAGCCAGGGCACATAACAAGGTGGCAGGCCTGGTCTCCAGCCAGATCTGTAGCTGGAGGCAGGTGAAAGGCAACCATACATTGATGTTTCTCTCCCTCTCTGACTGTCTCCCTTCCCCTCTCTCTTAAAATAATAAATTGCCCTGGCTGGTGTGGCTCAGTGGATTGAGCACTGGCCTGCAAACCAAGGGGTTACCAGTTCGATTCCCAGTCAGGGCACATGACTGGGTTGCCGGCAAAGTCTCCAGTTGGAGGTGTGTGAAAGACAACTTCGATGTTTCTCTCCCTCTTTCTCCCTCCCTTCCCCTATCTCTAAAATAAATAAATAAATAATAAATTTAAAAACCTTTTTAAGTAAATAAGATACGAACCCCAAGAAAAGTTTTACATTTTATTAAGTGTTTTTTCAAAATAATTGGTTTTGAAATTCCTACTCCCATTGACAGGCAGTTCTAACATTTAAGTGTTTTCTTGGAGGAAGAGTCAAAAAAGAAATAAATGAACCAGAAAGTAACAGTATGAGAGAAAACAGAGGAGAGGGTTTCTAGAAGGATGACTCAGGTCCCATCAGCAGAGGATTGGATGGATCCATTGGGTTGGTGACAGGAGGAGCCGGTCTAAACTAGGGTGTCACCCGGTTACAGTGAGCAGAGAAATGGATGAAGTAGGTGTGATTTATTCCGGAATCATAGCTGCTAAGGGCAGGGAAGAGTGGCTTATTAGGTAGAGGAGCTGCAGATCTGATAGAAGGTGTTATGTGTGGTGACTGAAGTGGGCAGGAGGGCATAAGCAGATTAAATGGTAATAGGAAAAATACAATAAAAACATTTTAAAGGTGTTACATTGTTTGTTTTTAAAGATGAGTGAGGTGAGACATAGGCATATTTGTGGGAATTGGAGATGCTAGAGAGAGGGAGAGGGGTTGGGAGCCTGAGCTCTGTCTGGGGCCATGTCTTTTTCTGGGACAGGAGGAGGGGTGCTCAGGATGGGAGTGGATGTGGGTAAGCTGGTAGGAAGTTGGAGTAGCTTCTGTGTAATAGGTTTTATTTTTCTGTGTGAAATAGAAGGTAAAACATTCATTGGTTGAGAGAGAAGAGTGTAGAACCAGCTTGAGGGATAGATGAAGCAGGTTAACCTTCTGATGCCATAATGGTCAAGACAGCAATTTAAGGATAACTGTGAAGGCCATCAAGCAATGTTGAAAGGTCTCCTGAGGTTAAAAACCACAAATTTATTGGGTTTCCCATCTGTCGATCTGGAAGATTTCTCTGGCAATAGTTAACAACCTACGTACATGGCAAAAGCAAAATAATCAGTTGATCATCTGGAAAAAAAAAAGTTTTCCTTACAAGTGTATTTAAATAACTTTAAATTAAGCACAGGGACATTTATTCTCATAAATGAGTCAAAAGCAACAGAGATTGACTCCCATTGAATCTGTAGATCAAGCTCTGCTCAGACCTTAATGCTACTCTATTCCCATTGAATTCCCTAATGCTTGTAGTTAAGTCTTCTAAAAATTAGTAATAAGAAAAAGGAAGAAAAAAGTTGGTAAAAGAAAAGTTGGCATAGATAGATCTTAAATAAGACAGTACATAGAGCTGAGTTAAGGGAAAGCAAAATAAAAAAAAGACAATACTGGAGGTATTTGGTGAGTGAAAGTTTAGAGAAACAATGAAAGAGAAGACAAGAGAGCATGTACAAAAGTCATTTAATTATTGTGCTGCCTAGACATTTTATGTGAACAGTACTTTTAAAAAATTAACATTAGGCCCTGGCTGGTGGCACAGTAGATAAGGTGCCGGCCTATGAACCCAAAGGTCACTGGTTTGATTCCCCAGCCAGGGCACATAACCAGGTTGCAAGTCAGGTCTCCAGCCAGGTCCGTAGCTGGAGACAGGTGAAAGGCAACTATATGTTGATGCTTCTCTCCCTCTCTGCCTCTCTCCCTTCCTCTCTCTCTGGAAATAATAAATAAAATCTTTTTAAAAAAAGTTAAAAAAAATTAACATTAATAAAATTATGTTTTAAAGAAAATGGCTGTGTGTTTGATAGTATTGCTATACAAATGGTTAAAGCAATAATCTGTCCATTTAAACGTCAGTGGATAATTATTTTTATGAGAAAAGTTCATTAAGTTTGATTCTCTCTTAAAATATTATAAAGAATTTATATCTGACTTATTTTTTCCTGTTTCATGGTTTCGAGTGACATCAATTTTCAGTAGGTTTGTAAACAACCCATTCTTAGGAACAGTAGCTATTAAATTGGTTTGAAAGTTGCTTGACAATCATGAAAAATAATTTTTTTCCCAAAGGACTGCAGTAAGACCAATGATTTTTAATGCCAGTAGAAGGCCAGCTTTTACCACAAAAATTTTCCGGTAACCTTTTATGATTGAAAACATATTACTTGCCATTTAAAAACACAGGCAAATTAGTGAGGAAAGTCTCTAAAATAAGCTCAAGGGTTAGACATGTAATTTGCGGATGACTTGTCATGATAGTAAAGTATATTTCCTTCTGTGTTTTGTTTTAAACTATAGAAAGCTCATGAAATGCCACAATTCAGGTTTTTAACATGTTTTTAAAGCTAGAAGATAAGCACACTTGATTTTTCAGAGACTGCTTGTTCCAAGTGTATACATCTTACTGTCTCATGTTTACTGCTAACAATGTATTTCTTCTTTTGCCTTACATGTTTATGGAACTCTGATACAAAGGCATGTTAGAGAACTTGGCATTGTCTTTGAAATGGCCATCGAGGAGTCTCTTTATTACAGGGCTCTTCCCTTAAAGCATGTATTTTAAGGAGTAAATGTGACCTTTGGGACTTCTGTGTTGAATGAGCCCAGCCAGGAGCACATCGTTACAGGAAGGGTTAGGCTGCAGCTGCCCCAGCAGTCCAGGCTGTAAGTGGTCAGTCACCAGTTGATACCACACTGAACAAGAGCGTGTCTGTCAGGAGGGAGCGAGTTCTGGGACCACACGCCTGTCCGGGAGCTAACGACAGCACACAGTGGCTCTTCAGGCACACCGAACACCCCTGCCACGTCCAGTGTTCCGTTGCCTTGAGCACTCCTCGACTTGACTATTTTCTTAAAGAAATGTAAAGGGAGTGATGAATTAACTATTTTGGCAACTTCTTTGATATAATTTAAACATTTCTGAAAAGTTCCAGGAATTCCCATATACTTTTCACTCGGATTCGCCAGTAGCCTGACATTTGCTTTATGACCTCCCCTACTAACACTTGAGGAGACACTGCATTAGAAGCAGGGAATTTTATATTGGCTTAGATAATAGTCTTGTACCAAAGTCCTAATTTAGATATTGCCAATTGCCTCCAATAATGTCTTTTGTAGCCAGCCAGCCATGTTTTTCCTGGTCCAGGATTCCTGTCTTCTCTCTTTAATCTCACTTAATCTTAAACACATTAACTGTTTTAAGTGAATGGAGGAAGACGCCTTCTTCCTTATGTGCTTCTGTTGCAGGCATGTCAATTTCAGCTTCCTCTCTGAAGCAGAATGACAGATTTTATGTAGCATGTATCGTGTAGGAAATACTTTGAACTCCATGACTCGTCAGTTGCTATGTTTTTCAGCAGAGGAGTTGCTTTCTATATATACAAGCAACCCTTGGTGCTCACTGTCTTGCTGTAGGGAATGTTGGGTGCTGAGTACAGTATTAAGCTTTCTTTTGTTCAAGCCTGTCTTAGGTGCCATTTCATTACATTGGAACATTTTGTGAGAGTTCTGATGAGACAGTTCCAAAGTATGTCCTGCAGCTTATCTTTAGCTGAGGGAAGATGACAAGTGGCCACCGTCTTTCTGCTGAAGCCCAGCAATTCGCTTTCTTTCCACTGGGCTATAATTATTCTCTCGAGTATGTGAACAAAGCAGTATATGATTATGATTTCAAAAGCACTCATAACCTTGTCATTTTTGTTCTATTGGAAATTGCACTACAGTTTTCTGTACTGATATTTCATTATTCTGTTAAAGTATAGCAGTGATGAGATTCTGCTTCCAATTCATTCCCACAAGATAGGAAGAATTCCCAAATTGTGATTTCTCTTAATACAGTCAGGGACTAAATGGAATCAAATAACTAAGATATTCAGTACAATTTTTAAAGAGTTATTTTGTTAAATGTTATGATTCTACAAAGAGGAGTATTGTTTTATCATTCCAATTTTAGTATATGGGCTGCCAAAGTGAGCACTATTGTGCTATCATCTAACCTCCGTATTTTGTCTTGATTATTGAAGTTTATATAAATGGTTGCAAAAGAGTATATAATGTTCTTCCTGAAGTTTACCTAGAAATTTGCTTTCTTCATATTTATATTGTCAGTCTGTTTCCTTTTTTATTTAATGATTTAAAATTTTAAAACATTTTTGTACATATAATTAATAGTTTTCTATAACTATCATGATTTTAATTTACTTTTGCAAGAATGTATTTCTAGTTTGGGTGAGAGAATTTCAACACAGAAAGAACAAAATTAGACTGTTTTTTTGTATTTGCTGATCTGCTTTTTTGGGGTAATGCCTGAGACAATGTTAAACTAAGTATTCTGCTATTTAGATTTTCAGAGGTGAAGCCCAAAGCCATATGAAGGTGTCACTCTGTCACTGAACTTCTCATCTTGCTTCATTGCAGGCCAATTTTGGAACTGTGAGTCAGGGGCAGAACTAAAATGTTGGTTCTACTACTGAAGAAGAAGAGGGTTAATAGGTGCTAGGTTAGCAACCCCCAGAGATCAGTATACAGCCTTCAGGCTGTCCGGTGTCCCTTGTCTGCTACTCCGTATTCTCTTCACCAGCCATCTTGCAGTTATCCCAATCCAGCGCAGTTTTTCCCTCTATAGTTTTTCAGAGAATCATGTCTTGTTAGAATAAGATCAAGTAATATTTTCCTTTCTTTCAAGAGGGCAAAGCAAGGATATAGAAAGCCACCACATGAATGGAAAATGTTATTGGAGTGGAAATCATGTCATTTCTGTGGTGATGGAAATATTCTGTATCTGCCACTGTTCAATATAGAGTCACTAACCGCATGTGACTGTTGAGCCCTTGAAATGTGACAAGTGCAACTGAGGAACTGAAATTTAAATTTTATATCATTTTAATGAACTTAAATCAAAATAGCCAGATGTGGTTAGTGTCTGCCATGTTGAATTGTGCAAGCTAGCACTAACACTCACCAATCTGAGGCTTTGGGCACATCGTCCACTCTCCTAACTCAGGCTACCTACCTTAGAAGTGAGGGTCATACTCCTCTGTCTTTTATGTAGACTTAAGAGCCAAATAGCAGTGTAGATATAAAAGCTCTTTGCAAATCATAAGTTGAAATATAAAATGGTGTTGTCAATATTATGGTATCCTTTTCTCTTTTCATAGCAAATCTAGAAGCAACCACTTTTTGTTGGTTATCTCAGTCCTATTATTTTTCCTGTTCTATTGCTGATTATTTCTTTTAGTGGGAATAAACCTGGGATCTGTTACATAAATGAGGAGAGAAAGTAAAATAAAAATAATAGGGTAAATAATAGGGTAAATGGAGAAACTGTTAGTAAGACTGACCCAATTTATTATTGAACTATTGTTGAACCTCATATTAACTCTTAAAAAAGGATTGAAAGAGAAAGTTGAAGACAAAATTTTAAAAAAAAGATTTATTTATTATTTTTAAAGGGAGGGGAAGGAAGAGAGGCAGAGAGGGAGAGAGATATCAATATATGGTTGCCTTTCATCGCCTCCAGCTATAGACCTGGCTGGAGACCTGATTTGGACCCTGGTTATGTGCCCTGTCTGGGAATCGAACCAGTGACCCTTGGGTTCGCAGGCCAGCACTTTATCCACTATGCCACCAGCCAGGGCTGAAGACAGATTTTTAAAATGAGAATTTGTTTTAAAAATAGTATACAGTTCTTATTTTAAAAACAGAACAAAAACGGAAAAGTTACAAAGAGTAAAGTAAAAAGCACACGAAAATCTCACCACCCAGAGTAGCCATTTTCAATGTTTTGTTGTATCCTTCCAGATTTCCTTTTCTTGTATATGTGTAACTTCTTAAAAAACACAGATATGGGAACTTGCTGCTTTAGTCTACATTTTTCACTTAAAAATGTATTATTAAAATTTTTACATGTCAGTAGATATACGTCTACTTTAAAATACCTATGTTGCTAATTATATATATATATAATAAAAAGTTATACAAAATGGAAAGTTCAAGCATTGCATAAATATTAAAGGTACAAAGAAATTCCCAGAATTCACATCATCCATGACATTAATGTTTGGTGTATATTTCGTACATGTGTATATATATATATTAATGTTACTTTAAATTTTATTTTTATAAAACTAGATCATAGTGTGTATACTAATCTTAAACTGATGTTTCTCACTTAGGATGTTTTATACATTTATTTTATACATTATTTACTGTACTTTGAACAGGTTATTCAATCAATGGTGAGCTGATTTTTGTTTATTGCTAATAAAGATATTGCGCTAGTGAATATCTTTGTGTACGTATATTATATGTATATATAAATAATATACTATATTATAGATACATAAGTAAAAGTGTGTGTGTGTGTGTGTTCCTTAGTGTAGCTTCCTTGAAGTAAAAGAGGGGGTCAAAGTGTGTATACATAAGATTTTTTATATATGCTAGATTGCACTGTAGCAAAGGAAGTGGCATTAATTCAACAGAGCATGGAACTGTCTTCAAAATGGGTATTGCCATGTTCATTTAGGGAAAAGAAGTTTTGTCATTGTTAATGGATTTTCTCCAGGTTAATCCTAGTTTGAAATTAAACTAGATGTGTTTATATGTACTTGTCCTTAGGGAATTGTAGATCACATTTGCCTGTAGTGCCTTGATGAAACCCACTTCCGTTTCTTCAGTCTTGATTCCTGTATCTGGTAACTATTGGATTGGTCAAAAAGTCCCTGTGTGTGTGGTTTTTTTTTTTTTTTTTTTTTTTTTTTCTGTAAAATAAAAGACACATTTAAGAGAATCTCCTCCAATAACTTCATCTATTTGGATATTTTGAGTATGTCAGCTGTCTCACACATGGTATAACATTGATTGTTCTCAATAATAATGGCTTAATTTGATCTCTGTCAAGCTCAACTGGTCTATCAAACCATGGAGCATCATCTAGTGAGAAATCTCTAGCACATAACTTCACAAACACTTTTGACATGTTTTTATTAGTCACAGCACCTTCTCCATACACTGCATAAATCTTTTTTGCATTTTGGTGACATTTTTACCTTTTTTGAAGTGATCGATTAAAACATAGTATGCCAAAAATGTTGTGTATTTTCTTCCATTTTCAATATTAAAATGGCTACAGAAAAATTCACCAATTTTGCTTTTGTGTAAATGCATGCTGATGTGACAGCTGTCAAAATACAATCTAACAAACTTGTTTTGAATTAAATTAAAGACAACTAAGTGCTACTAGAGCCATCTTACAGAAAAAAACTAACTGAACTTTTGGGCCAACCCAAGACTTGGGTTGGGTTCTTTCTACCTTATTTTCATCTCTTCTAATCCCCTAAGAGATAGGAGAACAGAAAAGTTGGTGACTTCGGATTTCCATGGCATACCATATAGAAAAACGTTAATTTAGTGACTAAGGAACATAAGGTTAGTAGTCAGCGCTAAGCATTCCATTTGATTCATTCAACATTCCATTACTAATTTGGCAGGTTATTGTACTGCTTTGAATACATTTTATATAAACGTACTTCTCTATTTTTCTGCTTAGAATAAAAAGATGACTGTCTGCTTCTTTGGTTGACTGATTACTTGACATCAAGAATATTTCTGCCCTGGCCAGGTAACTCAATTGATTAGAGTGTTGTCTGGGTAACACCAACGTTGCAGGTTTGATTCCTGGCCAGGGCACAAATAAGAATCAGCCAATGAATGCATAAATAAGTGGAACAACAAATTGGTGTTTCTCTCTCTTTATTCCTGTCCTCTCTCTCTCAAATTAATTTTTTTAAAGTGTTTAACAAGGCAGGAACCTATTGTATTTTTTAAAAAATGTGTATCTTAGGTTCCAGCTATTCACATGTGCACACACACGCACGTACGCAGACACATTTTTTTATTGCTTTTTTTCCCACAAAGTTTGGATTAAACATTGAATTTAGGAAGAATTTCTGTCCTTAAAGAGAATTAGAAATAAAACAAGTGATAGTATGCCCATGCAGAACAGAAAATCAAAAATAAAAACTGTGCATTGAAAGAAACAGTGATTTGGGTTAAGTAGAATTTTGGAGAGCTTCCTAGAAGAAACTGGACACTTATCTAAATTTTGAAGTTGGTGAGAGAAGAAATGACATGAATGAGAAAGCAAGAAAAAGAGAAAATATGAATGAATGAATAAACGAACATGAACAAATTATACAATAGCAGAGACACAAAAACAGCATTTCTAAGTTCTTTATAAGTCCCGCTTTCCATTCCTTTTCTTGTCATGACCCACTTAGGAAAATGATAATATCAGTTGTATGGACTAGCATATGGCTGGTGAGCGCATGGGTTAGGAAGCTGTATTCTGCAGTGTCTGGGAGGGCATACCTGTAGTCCACCTGTAGGTGGGAGTCACCGGTTTCATAACCTGGTTCAAGTTCTCAGCTTGGGTCCTATGAGTTACCCACATAAACTTCCCATAGAACTCGGTTCCTCCAAGCTGCCTTCCTGAACTCTCAGATGGCTCTCCCATGTGCCCCAGTAATGCCTGGGCCCCGAACCCTAATTATCTACTTATTTGTCTGGATACTCCATTGTACTGTAAGTCCCAGAGGGAGAAAGCACATCTGTCTTTTCATCATCACAGTCCTTGGAGTGTGGTAAACACCTTCTGAATGAAGGAATTATGCTCTGCCCAGATAAAAAGATTAAGAAAATTGTAATTGGGACACAATTGGGCTATATGTAAATATTCTTTTTTTTCCTAATGGAGACAACTATGAGCCATGGAAAGGAAAGTGCATGAGAACTATGTCCTGTTGGCATTCTCCCTCTAGTCGTTTTGTCAGACCATGAGATCTTTCAGCTTCTCATATTTTGACTGGAAGTGCATACCTCACTATTCATACTGGAAAATAAGACTCAAACCGTTTTCAGAATAACAAATCTCTTATGGAAAAAAATGCCTTTTAAAAAACCTGAGAATAAATATGAGCATAACAATATGGGCAGTTTCTTTGTGTTACCACAAGCAGAATTATATATCCATTCTTATTTATCAATACTGAAGAATATATACTGTATAAGGATCACTTTCTTTTAGGGTGAGCCTCCTGTCTGGATTTTCCTTCACTCTTGCATTCTCTGGGTCCTGTATCCCCAGCCTGCCGTCTGTCCTGGAATTTCCAGGGTCACTGCTTCACTCTGCTTTGGTGGAAGAGAACCTAGACTGTGAATCAGTGAAGCCACATACTTGCTAATCCCTTAGCATGGCCCAGTTTTAAAGCCTTTCAGGGCTCTTCTTGATCTTTCAAGTTCCTTTGGTTCTTAGATCCTGCTACTATGGCTTATAATCATTTGGTAAGATTCCAGTTGAATTCTAATTCTGGTAAAAAATATTTGTTTGTTCACTTCTTGGCTTTTGGTAAAATAAGGTTTTTTCCTCACTGGGACTAGACCTATCCCTGTTTAACACTGAATTTACAAACTGCCCATAGGACTTTCTCCAACAGCTTGGTCTGCCCTCTTGGCTTGGACCTTAGTCCTTTTTGCTTTTGTTTCCCCTTGGTTTTTTACATCTCCTGTACTCTAGTTAAGATTAAGACCCTCCTATCTTGCCTTTTTTCCCTTCTATTTTTATTTTGTTCACAACCTTGCATTATCTGTGCAAAAATATGTGTTAAAAGAAGATAGGGCATAGCAGCAATTATTTAAAAACCTTAGGGAAAAGGATCAGTACAATTGTAATTCTTCATTAGTTCTAAGCATTTAAATCATTTCAAGTAAATTCACAATTGGGTTGAAGTCTGGCCTATAAGAGGCAGTTTGGCTAAACAATTTCAAGATTAAGCTGGAAAAATAAATATGGGAGAGTAGCATAGAAACGTTTGAAAAGAAGAGTTGTGAGTCAGGACATAAGCTTACTCCTGGTATCAAAGGGGCTCCTGGGCTGTGCTCTTGACTTTCTCCATTAAGTTATTTTCATCTTCTTGTAGCCAAAAGGGTCTCTCTCTAAGACTCATACCTAAACACTTTGCTGCATGATTAAACTATGCGGTGGCTGACCAGTCCCCCAGGATAAGGACAGACTCACTTTTAAGGTGCTCCATGATCTCACCCGTAATACTTACCAGCTCCTCTTCCTGCTCTGTGTCTGGTCAGGATGAAACATGCTCAGGCTCTTCTAGGGCTCTGTTTCCTCCTGCACTTTCACCTCTTTCAGCGTGCCTCTTGCTCAGCCATAAGACATTGCATCCTCCAGAAATCATTTCCTCAATTCCAAGTCCAGATTAGAGGCACCTTAGCTCCCTGTACATCTCGCATCGTCTGTACCCCACTGTTCTGTCACTGCTGGGGTACTTCTCTCCACCCTCCCACCAGCCTGTCAGTACCATAAGGATAGGAACCAGGCGTGTCTGGGTCACAATTTTTACTCCAGGACCTAACACAATGCAGGTGCCTAGAGAATACTGGTCAAGTAAAATAATTATAGGGCTATAAGAATGGAAACAATATGATGGTGTTGTAAGAATAGGCAAATTGATGGAATGGAAAATACAGCCCAGGGGACTATTACCTGTATAAAAGTTAATAAGTAATGAAGCATTCATCATAAATTCAAAGAGTAAAGGAATATTTATTTGATAAATGGTGTCATTTTTTTAAGAGTCTCTCAGTGGTGAGTGTGTATTCTCATGCATTGTTGAGCACCAGTGTTGGTTGATAGAATTCTTTCTGAAACAGTTTGGCCCTGTTTATATCAAACCGTCACATAGATTGATTCAGTAATTCTACTTCTGTGAATCTAGGTTAGGGAAACTTTTTAAGAATACAGATAAAGCTTTAAAAGGTGGTCATCAAAGTATTTAATTACAGCAAAGATTAGAAATAGTCTAAATATCCAGCAGTAAAAATTAGTTAAATGATGACATATCTAAATGATAGAATAATACATAACTGTTAAAAATGAGTTTGAGCCACATTTGGAAAAAGATTTTCATGATGCTTATATCTAACAAAAGACTCACAGCCCCAATGTGTATATAAAGAACTCCTACCTAGCACACTTATCCCACAAAAGATAGCCCAGTTGCAAAACAATAGGCAGGCCTTGTTAAAAAAAGATAACTAAATGATCAAGAAACTTTTTAAAAATCTACAATATCATTGCACATCAGGGAAATGCAAGCTATGAACTACAAGATAGCATCATACATTCATCAGAGTGGCTGAAATTTAGGAGGCTAACAAAAATCAGGCCCTGGCTGGTGGCTCAGTGGATGGGCGCCAGCCTGCAAACCTCAAGGTCACTGGTTTGATTTGCAGCCAGGGCACATAAACCAGGTTGCAAACCAGGTCT
Source organism: Noctilio leporinus (assembly GCA_004026585.1). Classification (NCBI taxonomy): domain Eukaryota; kingdom Metazoa; phylum Chordata; class Mammalia; order Chiroptera; family Noctilionidae; genus Noctilio; species Noctilio leporinus. The sequence goes on from PVIW01002620.1 coordinate 28,293, forward strand.
CCAGCCAGGTCTGTAGCTGGATGCAAGTGAAAGGCAACTATACATTGATGCTTCTCTCCCTTTCTTCCACCCTCCCTGCCCGTCTCTTTAAAAATAATAAATAAAATTTTTTAAAGTAAATAAATAAGAGGCTGACAAAACTCAGATGTGGGTGAGGATGTGAAGCAATGGTACCAGGTACCTATTGCTAAGTAGATATAAATTAATTCAGTCAATTTGAAAAACTCTCTGACAGTATTTTTTTAAGGCTAAATATACACCTATCCTGTGACCCAGCACTTGTACTTCTAGGTATGTACTCAGAAAGTTCATATGTCTATTAAAAAACATAAACAAAGTTGGTCAAAGCAGCTTCCTTCAAACTAGCCCAAAACTGGAAACAACCCAAAAGTGTATAAACAGGAGGATGGAAGAATGAATTGTGATATGTTCCTGTTTGAAATACTGTACAGCAATAAAAAAAGAACAACTTAATAATACAACAACATGAACGAATCTCACTGACGTTGTGTTCAACAAAAGAAGACAGACCAAAGGAGTACATACTAAATGATCCTATTCATATGATGTAAGACAGGCAATTTAACTAATAGTGATAGAAGTCAGAATAATGGTTACCCTGGGTGGGAGAATTGACTAGGAATGGGCACAAGAGAACCCTCCGGTGGGATGAAAATTCTTTACATGTTAACCCATGTCGGGGTTATGTAGGTGTCTACATTTGTCTAAATTCAACAAACGGTATACTTTTTGTGTATGTACTCCTTTACATGTCTCACTGATTTTTAAAAATGGGGCATGGCCCTGGCTGGTGGCACAGTGGTTAAGGCGCCAGCCTGCGAACCCAAAGGTCGCAGGTTCGATTCCCCAGCCAGGGCACATAACCAGGTTGCAAACCAGGTCTCCAGTCAGGTCTGTGGCTGGAGGCAGGTGAAACGCAACCATACACTGATGTCTCTCTCCCTCTCTGCCTCTCTCCCTTCCCCTCTTTCTAAAAAATAATGAAATAAAATCTTAAAAAAAAAAAAAAAAAGTTTAAAAAATATTAAAAAAAAAAAAAAGGTGGGGGGGCAAAAATGACATGTGGCCTTGGACAAGTTACTTCATTTTCCTAAGCTTCAGTATTCTCAACTGTATATAATAACAATATTTAACGTGAAGGTTTATTGGTATAATAGTACAGTATTCGTGTGCAATAAATGGCAGTTTGTTATAACTAGAAATATTTTTAAATGCTTGTAATATGTGAAATATTATTTATTAAATAATATTTGAGGGCTGTCCCAAGAGTATCGAGCCAATATCAATAAAATTAAAACAGTTTGTATGGCTGATACTTTCAGGACAGACCTCATATGGTTGGAGAACTATAAAACAAAACCCCCTTAAACATTTACAAAGTTAATTCACAAAATATATTCAATGGATTAGAAGGCTTTACTTGGTGGGATTTGTTTTTTCTTCCTATTTTTAGTTTACAAGAATGTTTGATGAGCATTGCTTTCATAATGGAAACATTAATCATACTTTAAACTTTAAAATTTTTTCAGTCAGTAGTAAGCTCAGTATTAACCAACAATTAGTGTGAACTCCAAAATATTAATTCTCTTTTAGGTTAGATTAATTGAGGAGTAGGAACTGCAAGAAAGGCAGTGAGCCCTGGGTGGTGGTTCAGTGGATAGGCACTGGCCTGTGAACCCAAAGTTTGCTGGTTCAATTCTCAGCCAGGGCACGTAACCAAGTTGCAAGCCAGGTCTCCAGCCAGGTCTGTAACTGGAGGCAGGTGAAAAGCAACCATACATTGATGTTTCTCTCCCTCTCTGCCTCCCTCTCTTCCCCTCCCTCTAAAAATAATAAATAAAATCTTAAAAAGAAAGAAAGAAAGAAAGGCAGTGATGCCCATTCTGTTTTAGGTGCCACCGTTCTAAAGGGATGCAAATAATATAGATGTGGTCAGAAGAAACATGGCCAGCATGGTAAATAGACGTGGTTATGATGTATGGAAGAAGGCTGAAAGAATGAGTCATGGTTCTCCCAGAGAAGAAATATGCAGAAGGATCTATGGCTGCTTTCAAGTTAGAAAGGCATTCATGTGGTAAGGAGTTTGTTGTGTTCTCTGTGGTCTCAAGCAGAACCAGTATCAGAAAGTAGAAGCCATTCCAGGAATCCAATTTCAAGGCTGTATAAGAAAAGTGTGGCAATATTCACTCATTTACTCAAGACATTGATTGAGTACTTTTCTGTCATAGACACTCTGAAAGCATAGAGCTCATAAAATAAGTAAGACGTGGTCTTTTCAGTGAGTTTACATAGTGAGGAAGGAAGCTATGATAACAATAACAATGTTTCAATGCAATGATATAAGTATGAACATAATATTATGAGAGCCCAGAAGAGGAAACACTCTCTTTTGCAGGAAATAGAGGGAGGTAACATTTTTGTTGACTATTGAGTGACGGATTGATCAATGTTTGCCAGGCAGCCAGGCGGGGCAGAGCTGGGGCTGGGAACAGAACTGTGTTTAATGAACGTGTCAAGGTATGTTTGGGACATGAGAGTTCAGGACTTCGTATGTCCTTTGGTAGGCATTAGGAAGAAATTTAGGAAAGGGAGTAGTGTTGTTGTTTTTTAAGCCACGGTGTGCAAAACAGACTGGATGGGAAGAGACTGGTAGAAAGGTGCTAGGTAGTAGGGAAGACCCGTCATCCTCTGGTGGCAGATGAGGCTGGGGAATCAAGTCAGAAGCTTTGACTGCCTATAACACATTCCTGAGGCCCACACGGGAGACCTGGATGACAGGTTCATTGTTTAAAAGGTAAGGAAGAAGAAAGAATGGAGGGCGATTCCCATGTTGCCAGCTTGGGAAACCAGGGCCTGCTGATCCCGACCTTGCCCACAGGCATCTTTTGGTCATGGCTGCGGTGACGGGGGATTGGACACCTCCCTTGACTGTTGGCCCATGAGGGCAGGTACTGTGTCGGCTTGCTCCCTGCCATTGTCCCAGTGATGGGGCAATGAATGAATGAACAATTTGCCACCTCCCTCCCTGCTCCCCAGCAGGTCCTACTGATGTGATGGCAATTCTCGGACTTCTGTTTTTTTAGACTTAATTAATATGAATCAGGTTAAGGCTTACATCAAATATTATTAAATTTTGGCATTGACTTATTTGTTAATTTCAGAAACACTTATCAAGAGCCTACTATATGCCAGGTACCATTCCTGGCTCTGGAGAAAAACAAAAAGACAGAAAGCAAACAAAAAAAGATGATCCATTCCTTTGGGGAGTTCTTATTCTTGTGTGGGGAGACAGTAAAAATAACAGTAAAGTTAGCCCATGACAGTGCATCAGATGGCGGTAAGTGCTGTGGAAGAGGAGCACAGATTGGGGGAGGGGTGTGGTTTGTGGTTCTGTGTAAGGGGGTGAGGGAGAGCCTCACTGAGAAGGTGGCACTTGAAAGAAGTGAGGAAGTGAGCCATGCAGTCCTATTAAGCTGCTGATTAATTTAGGAAGAGCGAACCCCAGGTGGAGGGACCTGTCCGGTGGGGAGTTGGCTTGGTGTGTTTAGAAGAACAATGAAGAAGCCAGTGAGGCAGGAGCCACGTGAGTGAGGGGGAGTAGACAGAGATGCTATCAGAGATGTGGGTGGGTTGGAGTTGGGAAGACTGATGGAAAGATCTGGCATTTTTCAGAGTTGGAAAGCCTTGAGGGTGTGAGCAGCGGAATGACGTGGTCTGACTTACATAGTAATAGAGTCACGGTGGCTGCTATTTAGAGATTAAACTGAAGAGGAAGCAAGGGCAGAGGCAGGGAAACCAAATGTAATCCAGGTGAGAGAGATGGAGGTCGTTTGGACCAGGGTAGCAGCAGCAGAGGCGGTGAGAAGTCAGGCTCTGGAAATAGCTTGGAGATAGGTGTGTGTTGCCAGCAGGTGAGATGTAGGGAGCCATGGGGCAGGCTTGGGGACAATATCAGGAGCTCCGTTTGCACATGATACTTTGAAATCCAAGTGGAAGTGCTAAGTGAGCAAAGGGTATATTATTCTAAGGTTCAGGGAGAAGTCCAGGCTGGAGATACAAGTTCAGTTCAGAGAGAACTTGATATTGTGTCTGTAGTTTATGGTTTGAACACCCAAGATTCAGGGGAGCGCTAAACACACCTCTACTTTAGAATCATGTGAGGGTCCCTTGGGAAGGTTTCAGATTATGTTTTGTAGCAGCAAAAACATTTTATAGATGGGGTAAATTAAGCTTCTAACTTGTACCCAAGTTATTTGCATTTTAAAGGACAGTGGGTTCTTAAATAACTTACAGTTTTTACATTCGCTGTTTTAGGTTCACTTACTGCTCTATCAGCATGAGTTCTCCTAAAACACGTTCACAGATTAGTTGGAACAAAAGTGAAAGAAATTCCTTCCTGAGGATTTATCTAGGTACCATTAATAGAGGGTATTTTTCATAGGTTTCCTGCAGTTAAATCTCAGCATGCTCTAACACAGCAAAAAATACCAAAAAGCTATTTCTTTTTTCTCCAAGTGTATGTGCTTTGAAAAAAAAGTCATTGTCTTTCTCAGCAGAATTTTGAAAGCATTTTTCTGATTAAATTAGCACATGTTCAAAATTGCTGCTTAGTACTGTTCTGAATTTTTCTTTTTAATCTGAGACATTATTTCTACAGATTACAAATCAGTAATATATTTATGAAAACCTCATCTTTTCCTTTTTTTTTTTTTTTTTTGGCATTCATGTATCCTATGTATCTTTTAAAACCTCTTAATTTTGTTGTAGAAAAAATAGAAAATGAGCTGGGAAAAGAAAGTAAACCTAATTATTCCATTTAGTGATAATCATTTTTAATATTCTGTATTTATCTGCCCAGATTGTTTTTATATGTATATATAGGTAAGACAAATGCCTACACAACTTTTGGAAAAACATACATTCATGCCATAAATAAGTACAAAGATGTCTTTCATTTAGTATTTTTTAAAACATTTTTTTAATCAATTGCTAATATCTCTGTAGCATTTTTTCTTTTTATTTTTTTGAATTTTTAAGATTTTATATTTTTTATTATTTCCAAAGAGAAGGGAAGGGAGAAAGGCAGAGAGGGAGAGAGACATCACCGTATGGTTACCTTTCACCTGTCTCCAGCTATGGACCTGGCTGGAGACCTGGCTTGCAACCTGCTTATGTGCCCTGACTGGGAATCGAACCAGCGACTTTTGGGTTCACAGGCCGGCACCTTATCCACTGTGTCACCAGCCAGGGCTTAGTATTATATTTAATGATAATTGTGATAATGCTGTTTGCAATGGATGGGGGAACTTTCTTTGATTTAAATGTTAATACTTTCTGTGTTCACCCCCACTTTTTCAGAATAGTTGAGGCAGAAAAGTAAAACTGGTTTCATGCAAAACCTCAAATAGATATTGTAAGTGATTCATTTCAGTCATAGAAGACTGCTTGGGGCCTTTCCCTGGAGCTCCTTCCCTCTCAGACTTGAGGTACGACTGTAGGGCTAAACTTCAGTTACCTGAGGAAAAAAATGATACTATCTTAATTAAAATACCTCAACCTATTAGATTAGCTCTTTTATTCTTGGAAGAAATGTTTATTTGATGAATGGTAAGGTGTATGGAGAGACCTCTTATAATAGGTCCGGTCGTAGACACTTCCTATGATGGCTTCGTGAACACTCTACGAGTCATGCATTCTGTTGTGTCTGTGCTTCTGTCTCTTTCCTTATTTCCCTCTTTGTTTTAAAAAACCACATGAGACTCAAGTGGCAACCTAGCAAGTAAGACAACTGGGGTCCTCCCTCAGGAGTGACGGCAAAGCTGTTCCTAGGATCCATGCAGAGGTGTATATGTAATCCAGAGTGGAAAAAAAAGTTTGGGTTTGAGCACAGGATTTCATCCATTCATTTAAAAATGGGTATTCTGATGTTCTGATGATTACCTGTCCCCAGAAGTGGAATAAAAGTGCCCTGAGAAGACCTCATTGAAAATGCCAGCATATCTAGTTTCCCTGTTCCAGTGCCTGTTCTGTTCGCCTTTTCCCTGTTGGTCAGTTCTGGTTTGCTACTATTTCAAGATTTCATCTGAAAAGTGAATGTTTTGTAGTTTATTTTGGCATCTGCCATAGTGTATTTTTTTCCCCCTCATTTCCATTTTTGTTTCTAACTCACTTTCTCCTGCATGTGTGGGACTGAGGCGGTGCAGCTGCAGGGGTCCTGAGCCCTGGAGGCAGACACCGGGTGCCTCCTGATCTTGTCACCCACTAAAAGTGTGGCCCCTGGCACATTTACCCAACTAGTATGCACTCAGTTTCCACAGCATTGAAACAGGAACTAATAATACAGGGTCAACAGAACCAATAACACCAGAATGCAACCTCATAGGATTGCTGTGTAGTTTACACAAGAAAACTGCATACAAAGTGGCACCTTACCTCTTGGTGCAAAGCAAAAATTCAAAATTGAGCTATCACACCCTTTTTATTATTTTAGATATGAACAAATTGGTTTTTTCCAGTGGCTTACACTGCATATTCTCCCCCGCCCCGCCCCACCCCCTTCCGTACTTGAATACAGAATTAAAGAGAACAGTGGAGCATGGCATATCACTGCCAAGAGTCTTGTCATTCCCCGGTTGACTTGTCCTCATACACACTTGTTTGCCGTATTTTCCTTCTGGTAACACAGGAGACTAAAAACTGTCCGATTTACTTGGTAAAGCAATCAGCTCTTACACAGAGCCTTTCTGGAAAATGGTTCCTGCCATTCGTATTACTGGCTTCCACGGCAGCTCCATCCCCAAGGCCTTAACTTAGAGTCTTTTTCTGTGTGTTTTCAGTCTCCCATGTTCTGAGTTTAGTTATCTGCCTGGTATTTAGGGGTTAGTGATCCTGTGCTTTTCGCCAGTGGTGTGGTTCGGACTTGGGAAGAGTTAGTTCTTTGTGCTGTGCAAAGTTATCCCTTTTTCCTTAGCAAAAACGTAGTTAATAAGGAAAGATAGACATTGTAATTTACCTGCCAACCAGATGTCAGAAAACACTTTGAAAATATTTGTCTGCTCAAGTGAGAGTTGTTTTTCTTTTAAGCTCACTTTGCCCTCATTGTTTTGGCATGAAAGATAATTCCTTGTGTACATAGTCACTGGCCATCTGTTTTGTGGGTTGTAGATTCTAGAGTTAGTCTTTAAACTTAATGATGTCTCTTTTTCTACTTTTTGGGGCTATGTGTTAGTTGAGTAGATTGAGGTTGGAAATACAAGTAAGTAAAAAGTTTGTTTTTTAAATATAATGAAGCATTTCCTACTAAATGTTTATTATGGTAGAATAAACATAAAATAGAATTTGCTATTTTATCCCTTTTTGAATGTACGTTTTAGTCCACTGTCACCACCATCCATCTCTGAAAATTTGTTTTTTAAAAATTTTATTCATTGTTTTTTAGAGAAAAGGACAAGGAGGGCAGAGAAAGGGAAACATCAATATATGATTGCCTTTCACCTGCCTCCAGATATAGACTTGGCTGGAGACCTGGCTTGCAACCTGGTTATGTGCCCTGACTGGGAATCAAACTAGTGACCTTTGGGTTTGCAGGCTGGTGCCTTATCCGCTGAGTCATACTAGCCAGGGCTGGAACTTTTTTATCATCCCAAACTGAAACTCTACATACATTAAATACTAACTGACTGCCCTCCGCCCACCCCCATGCCTTCTCGCCACCTCTCCCTGTCCCTGGTAACATTCTACTTTCTCTTTCTGTGAATTTGACTATTCTAGGTAACTCATGTAAGTGTGATCATACAATATTTTTGCTTTGTTTTTGTTTGTTTGTTTTTAAGATTTATTAAAAAGAGGGGAAGGGAGAGAGGCAGAGAGGGAGAGAAGCCTTTCACCTGCCTCCAGCTACAGAGCTGGCAGGAGACCTGGCTTGCAACCTGGTTATTGGGAATTGAACCAGCAACCTTTGGGTTCACAGGCCAGGGCCTTAACCACTGTGCCACCAACCAGGGCCAATATTTGTTATTTTCTTATTGGCTTACTCGCTAAACATAATGTTTTCAAGGTTGATGCATGTTATAGCATGTGTCAGAATATCACTTTTTTTTTTTATTTTAAAGTCCTATAATTTTTTTTAAAAGATTTTTAATTTATTATTTCCAGAGAGAGAGAGGAAGGGAGAGAAGCAGAGAGGGAGAGAAACATCAATGTATGGTTGCCTTTCACCTGTCTCCAGCTATGATTGGGGAATCAAACCAGCAACCTTTGGGTTCGCAGGCCTTATCCACTGTGCTACCAGCCAGGGCAGAATATCACTTTTTTTTAAAGATTAAATAATAGTCCACTATATGTATACACCACATTTTGTTTATCCATTCATCCATTGATGGACACTTGGGTTGTTTCTGCCTTTTGGCTATTGTGAATAATATTACTATGAACACTGATATGCAAATTTCTATTTGAGTCCCTGCTTTCAATTCCTTTATGTATACAAGTAAAGGTGGAATTGCTGGATCATATTGGTAAATCTGTGTTTAATTTTTTAAGGAACAACCAGGCCATTTTCTATAATCAGCTTTATTGTTTTACATTTCTGTGCTTCCTAATAAATATACGTAAAACTTTTTTCAAAATACTTCATTTATTTATTTTTAGAGAAAGGAGAGGGAGGAAGAAGGGAGAGAAACATCAACAGGTGAGGGAAACACTGACTGGTTGCCTCTCACATGCCCCCTACCTGGAGACCTGGACTGCAACCCAGGCATGTGCCCTGATGGAGAATTGAACCAGTGACCTTTCAGTTTGAAGGACAATGCCTAACACACTGAGCCACACCAGCCAGGGCTAGAAATTTAATAAATACATACATACCTTTAAAACTATGATTGTGTTAGAATTGACCAGGAAAACATGAACCAGCATGAGAAATGTGTAAGTAAATATTGCACTTTTTCATGTTTTCTCAAGATAATTTTATGTTCATCAAATTAGTTTCTAATTAGTATGAAGAGTTGTCTTCTGTTCAAATAGAACTTTTCTGCTATCACAAGCGGATAGAAGACACAATGTCCATTGTGTTGTAATTCAAGACAGGATTTTGGGGGTGTGGTATCACCTGTATAGATTACATTATGATTAATTCTGTTAGATTTCAGATTTTAATAATAACAAATTGAAATTACTGAAGGGATGTAATTTTTCTACAGCTAACATTTCAAGCCATAAATGTACTCACTTGCCACTAGATATTTAAGTTCCTGTTCTTTCTAAGGAAATAAGCTGGTGTTAAAGAAAAATGACACGTTTTAAAGCTTGATAAGGAAAATTTTATTCAAGGGTGGGGTTCTCTTGAAAGGTATGGGGACCGCTGCAGTGGGATTACACAGTCGGGGAGAGAGATTGGGCTCAACTCCAAACACAAGTGGAAATTTATGGCCAAGGAGCAGGGTGGTAGGCAGAAGATGGAAAATTACTAATAGGAAACATTAAGGGTAACGGGGATTGTGGCCAAACCAACTAACAGGATTCCTGCTAAAGACAGTCCAGGACGGTCAGACGTCACCTGGGGGCTGGGGTGGGGTTGGGGGGCGGTGGGATGGAGTGGAGGGTGAAAGAACCTGATCAGACACGAAAGATGATTAGACATTGAGGCTGGGGGTTCTGGTTAAACTGACTTAGAAGGGTTCTGGCTAAAACTAGATTTTATAAGGAAGTACACCGTTGAGCCTAGGCGAAGGTTTAGGCGCCTGGCTAAAGTTTGATCAACAAAGAATCTTTGTCATTGGCTGCTGTAAAGTTTTTCCACATATGGCTAAAAGCATTTACTCACTCATGCCACACACTTACTGACTTCCTGTATGCCAGGCTCTGTGCTCAATGGGTAGGGGTCTTGATTACAGATAAGCAGGCAAGCCCAGTCAATAAGGTAAGTTCTATGGAAGAGGGAAAACAGTGTTTGGGGGTGAATGGGAAGGGGCATGCCAAGATTTGGACAGGAGAGGAAAATTTATCATCAAGAACTCTAAGATACTCCTGAATTCTTCAGGAAATGTATACTCCCTAGAGTAGTGGGCTCTCAGGATAAAGTAATAATAAAAATGTTAGAGCAGGCCCTGGCTGGTAGCACAGTGAATAAGGCGCCGGCCTGTGAACCCAAAGGTAGCAAACCAGGTAGCAAACCAGGTTGCAAACCAGTTTGCAAACCAGGTCTCCAGTCAGGTCTGTGGCTGGAGGCAGGTGAAACGCAACCATACATTGATGTCTCTCTCCCTCTATGCCTCTCTCTCTTCCCCTCTTTCTAAAAATAATGAAATAAAATCTTAAAAAAATTTTTTTTGGTGTCCAGCCACAGACCTGACTGGAGACCTGGTTTGCAATCTGGTTATGTGCCCTGGATGGGGAATCGAACCGGCGACCTTTAGGTTCGCAGGCCGACGCCTTATCCACTTAAAAAAAGAAAATTTTTAAAAAATGTTAGAGCATTTTAACATCGTCTGTCATTTGTGGAATTAGTATTCTGTTAAAGAAGCAGCAGTTAGCTTCCATCCTACCCAGACAATTAAAAACACCATCAGAATTTCAAAACTATGACTAGGAGTGTGTTACCTTACTTAAAATTCATCCTGAAATAAGAAGTAACTTGTATTATAAAGTAATGTATTATGGAAAAAAATCCTAGTTTTATTAAGATACATTATATTAAAGTATATAACATAATAATTTGATACATGTATGTATTGCAAAATGATTACCACAAAAAATTTAGTTAACATCCATCAGCTCACAGTTACAAATGATTTTTTTCTTGTTATGACAACTTTTAATATATGTATATACTTTTAATAACTTCCAAATACATAATAACTTTATTCTTAACTATGGTCACCATACTGTACATTGTATCCCCAGAAGTTATAACTAGAAGTTTGTACCTTTTGACTTCTTTCACCCATTTCACACACACACCCCCACCAAGCCCTCACCTCTGGCAACCACCAAAGTGTTCTCTGTTTCTGTGAGTTCAGTTTTTTAAGACTTTATATATAATTGTGACCATACAGTATTTGCCACTCCATCTGATTGATTTCAGTAGTATAAGTACTCTTAAGATACATCCATGTTGTCACAATGACAGGATTTCCATCTTTTTTATGATTGAAGAATATTCTACTATGTATCATACTATATATATATATACATATATATATATATATATAAACATATATATATAGATAATATATACAACATAATAAATATATATATAACACGTTTTCTTTATCCATTCACTCATTAGTAGACACCTGGGATAGTTTCATGTCTTCACTAAATAATGCTGCAATGAACATGGGAGTGTGGATATTGCTTCAAGACTGATTTCATATCGTTTGGATATAAACGCAGAAGTGGAATTACTAGATCATATGGTAGTTCTCTTTTTATTTTTTTGAGGAACCGCCATACTATTTTTTTCCATGGTGGCTGCACCAATTTACATTTTCACCAACAGTGCACAGTTCTCCCTTTTCCACATCCTTTCCTACACGTGTTATCTCTTATCTTTTTGATAGCCATTCTAACAAGTGGGAGGCGGTATCTCAGGGTGGATTTGATTTGCATTTCCCTGATGACTAGAGATGTCGAGCACCTTTTCATGTGCCTGTTGGCCATTTGTGTTTCAGGGAAAATGTCCATTTGTATTTTAAAATCAGATTTTTTCCTGTTGAGTTATATGAGTTCTTTATATAATTTGTATATTAACCCCTTAAGGGGTGTATGATTTGCAAATATTTTCTCCCGTTCCATAGGTAGCCTTTTCATTTTGATGATGGTTTTCTTAGCTGCGCAGAAGCTTTTTAGTTTGATATAGTCTCATTTGTTTATTTTTGCTTTAGCAAATTTTTGTTTTGGTGTCAAATTTTTAAAAATTATTGCCAAGGCCCTGGCTGGTGGCACAGTGGATGAGGCACCTGCTTACATCCATGTAAGCTTTGGTGGTTGCCAGAGGTGAGGGCTTGGTGGGGGTGTGTATATGAAATGGGTGAAAGAAGTCAAGGTTGACCCTGGCTGGTAGCACAGTGGATAAGGTGCTGGCCTGCGAACCCAAAGGTCACTGGTTCGATTCCCCAGTCAGGGCACATAATCAGGTTGCAAGCCAGGTTGGTGAAAGGCAACCATACATTGATGTTTCTTTGTTTCTCTCCCTCTCTGCTTCTCTCCCTTTCTCTCTTTCTGGAAATGATAAATAAAATCTTCAAAAAAAAAAAAGAAGTCAAGGTTGCTGGTTCGATTCTGCAGCCAGGTTCACAGCTGGAGGCAGGTGAAAGGCAACCATACATTGATGTTTCTCTCCCTCTTTACTTTAAAATAAATGAAAAAAAAAAAAAATATTGACAAGACCTGTGTCAAAGAGCTTCTGCTTGTATTTTCTTCTGAACGTTTTATGGTTTCAAGTCTTACATTAAAATTTTGAATCCATTCTGAGTTGATTTTGTATATGGTGTAATATTAGTGGTCCGGTTTCATGCTTTTGCATGTTTCTGACCTTTTTTCCTCATTACCATTTACTAAAGAGACTATCTTTTCCCCATTGTAGATTCTTGGCTACTTTGTTTTAAATTAATTGACCATATAGGCATGGGTTTATTTCTGGGCTCTGTATTCTGTTCCATTGATTTATATGTCTGTTTTTATGCCAGTATCAGACTTTTTTTGGTTACTTTAGCTTTGTAATATAGTGGTATTCTGTTAAGGAAACAGCAGTTAATGTCCATCATGCCCAGGCAATTAAAAATACCAAAAGCATTTCAAAACTCTGAATATGAGCATTACCTTACTTAAAGAAAATTCATCCTGAAATAAAAAATAACCTTTGTTACAAAGTAATGTAGTGTGGACATTTTTGTTTTAATAGTACTTATTTGTGTATGAAAATGTTCCACGCAAAGCTGAGTAAGCTCAGCAAGTACTTCTAATGTCACGGTCTTCAAATACACATCAACTGTGATAACAGTGATATGCTTTTCTTTGGATGAACCTTCTATTTTACTTCATCTTAGTTACTTTTAATTTGATTTACTTTTTTATCTTTATTTTTTAATTACCAAAGGAAAACATGCTAGTAACAGTCAATCCAAAGTAAATGAAGTAAAATGTGACATTTCTCCCCTCCTCTGAGCTAAGCTGTCTTATTCTCCAAAAGTAATTACTAAAAGTTTATAGTGTATCTCTTTCCAGAGCATACAGGCATTTAGACAGCCAATTAGTTACATATAAAAGAGAAGGGACAGAAGCCCTGGCTGGTAGCACAGTGGTTAAGGCACTGGCCTGCGAACCCAAAGGGCGCAGGTTCGATTCCCCAGCCAGGGCACATAACCAGGTTGCAAACCAGGTCTCCAGTCAGGTCTGTGGCTGGAGGCAGGTGAAACGCAACCATACATTGATGTCTCTCTCCCTCTCTGCTTCTCTCCCTTCCCCTCTTTCTAAAAATAATGAAATAAAATCTTAAAAAAAAAAAAAAGAGAAGGGACAGAGAAAGGGAGGAAGAAGAGGAGAGGGAGAGGGATCATGTAAGTGTGCCTGTGTGTACACACATGTATATACACATATAGTTTCAAATTAAAAAATAAAAGGAACCATACTTTATTAATGTTCTGTAGTATGGCTTCTTTTCTACTTACTACAATATGACTATAGATGACCAACTGTATCAGTTGTTTGATGCCATTTTTATGGAGAGGACTCAGATTTTGGTGTCCAAGGCAGGTCCTGGAACCAGTCCGCCTAAGGATACCTAAGGGATAACTATACTCATCATTTTAAGGCTCTTTGATACATTTTACAAAATTAACTCTATCCAATGCTTGTACCTCTTTACCAAAAACCTACATTTTGCAGTTATAAGCAGCTTTTGCTAATCTAATGGTGAAAAATGGTATGCTGTTATTTTATTGTACGTTCCTGGAATGTCAGTGAGGTTGAATGTGTTTTCCTAGGTGTGTTAGTTTTAAATATGCTCCAAAGTACCTATTTTTATGAGTATTTGTCAGATTCTTATTGATCTTAATAAACTTTATAAATATCACATCCCTCTACTATGTAAGTTGTAAATATTTTTTTTGTTCTTCTAACTTTGTAGTAACTTTTGCCAAATAAATGTTTTCAAATTTTCATACAGTCAAAACTTTTTCCTTTATAGCCTCTCAGTTCAGTATCATGACAATCAAGACCCTCCAAGTCCAAGATTATTAAAATATTTGCCTACTTCTATATGTTTATTATGTTAAACTGTGAGTGCATTTGGAATTTATTTTTCAGTATGATATGGTATAAGGGTACCAATCTAATTTTACTTGTCTTAGCATAGAGGTTCACTTGGCCCAAAGCAATACATTGAACAATCTGTCCTTTTCATGTGAATAGGATTCCCTGGTATTCCATTCCATTAAGCTACCACCTGTGTTGCTGAGAAGCAGTTTTGTATATTGAGTTAGACGAGACACCACCTCTAAAGGAAGAAGCCCTGGGACAGACTGAGTCATCCCTTCTAGCAATGTGACCTCAGACAATGATGCAATCTTCCTAAATTGCAGTTTTGGCATCTGTAAAATAAGGGTAGCATACTGGCTACCTTGCAGGACTGTGAGGACTAAAGTGAAATAACAGGTAGAAAGCACCAGGGCCGAGGCTGGCATGTACCAAGCATTGGACAAACAGGAAACTCTTCGTATTGCTGTGACTGCTATACCTTTAACTGTGACAACTGACCCTTTAGGTTCTGTTTTGCTTTGTGAAAGGACAAAAAATGTTTTTTATTCTTCTTTATTTTACTAAAGTTGAACTTAACACCAGTGTCTCAATTTCCAAAATGAAAGTTCTTAAGGTTTTGAGTATGACTGTATTAAGTTTTATAAGTTCAATTTTGAGAGAATTGGTATCAACATGCAGTTACTTTGTTCCAAATGTCTGTTATGTTCAGCATACAATGTACTTTGTGGTCACTCAGAGCCTTGTTTTAAATGGTTTTAAATGACAGTTTATTGATATGATAAATATGTTTAGTCTTAGTTCTATCTTTGTGGAGTTTTATTTGGAGGGAGGCCTTTAATGCTCCTTAATTTTTGCTGTATGGTCAGGTTTTGAATTCTTTGTTTTATGTGTATTTTCCTTCTGATAATTTAAACACATTTGGCTGTTAGGTATCTTCCCCTAGCAGTTACCTTTATAACTACAACTTTTACATATTCCCTGTCCCTTTCATCACCCAATTTTTGATTAATGTTACTATTATTGATTTTTCTAGTGATATTTCAGTTAGGATTTTTTAATGGAATAGAGCTCCAACAACAATGGCTTGACAACATAGGGAATAGTTTCCTTATGCAGCGAAAAGGGTAGAGGTCAGCAGTTGGGCTGGTTTCCTCACTGCTTAGTGTCACCTGTGTCCCTGGCCCTCGGTGTCCTTCCACTTGGCCATCCTGTGCTTGTGACTTTGGAGCTCACATTTGTCTTACTATTGATTTTATGATGGTTATTGCACCTCCAGCCACTCATCTGCATGCTAGACAGGAAGAAGAAAAGAAAAAGGAAAAGGGTTGCCTGTATTAGGGAAGCAAAACTTGGCCACAGACCTTCAACTTACACCTTATTGACTGGAACTCTGTCCCTCCATCACCTGTGGCTGTCACCCCTCAGGGAAAGTATTTTTGACAGGGCACATTGCCTCCCTAAGCCAAATTAGGGTTCTGTTAGTATAGAAGAAAGGCAACAGGCTGTCCTTGTATCTGTATTTTTGGGTACGCAATTAGCTCTGTTTACTTTTATACCCTTAACACAGATTCATTTGTAACTTAGAATGTAAACTCTAAACTGTCTCTTGACCTTCATTGTGGAAGATGAGGAAGTCAGAACATTGAAATGAACTTCTGCCTTTTTTCCTCTTCCATCTCCTGAATTTTGTTAATTATGTTATTTTCTAATATACATTGTCACTTTTTAATAACATTTTTATCCTCTCCTTCAATGAGAGCAAATGTTCTCCACCATTTGCCCTCAGTCCTTGTTTTGCTACAACTTCTCCCTTCATCCCTTGGTTGATATTCTTCATCCATAAATCATATCATTTCCATTCTTGCACATTTTCAAATCACTGCCTGTTGCCTTTGTACTAAAGTGATAATTGCAGTATAAAATTCTCCAGTGATGCTTTCTTTCCCTTGTCATCATTGCTGAGCTATTTTTTGAGGTTGAATGTCCCTGAAAGTCTAAGGCCAGTCTGAGTTTCTCTTATCAGTGGTTGTGGCTTGATTTTTTTCTTGTTTTTCTTAATGGTATTAATGGGGGGGGGGTATTATTGTTGTTTTATTTTTGAAGCACAGTAACTTCACTAGAATATGTCTGGGTGTTAATTCATGCCTGTGAGTTTATCTTAGAACATATGTAACCCTTCATTATGAATACTTAAAATAACTTCTTGACTTATATCTTGGAGTGTCTTTATCTCTCTTGTGTTCTTCAGAGACATCAATCAGGGAATTGTTGATTCTTCATTGTCTCAACTATCTCTCTGTTATTCTTTCTCTAATCCTTTTGTCTTCCATTTATTTTCTCACTTTTCTCAAACTTACTTTCTAGATGTGTTTTCAGCAGGGTCCTTTTTGTTGCTTTCGATGTGAACTTTTTTTTTTTTAATAGGATGACTTAATTTTACTTCTTTCTGAGCTCAACTGATTAACTTAGTTTTTACCTTTGGTTGTATCATTTTTTTTCTTCTTTTTTTTTTTTTTTTTTTTGAGCTGTTTTAAGCTTTGTTTTAAGCTTTTGTTTTATAAGATTTTTTAAAAATTTAACACCTTACCATAAATTATGGCTGAAAACTACACAAATTAACTATCTTATAGTGCTGGAGGTCAGAAGTCTGACCAGGTTCTCACTGGGCTAAAATCAGGGTGTTGGTAGGGCTGCGCTCCTTTCTTGAGACTCTAGGAGAGAATTCCCATTTTCTTACTTTTCCACCTTCTAGGAGCTGGTTACACTCCTTGGCCCAGGGTCCCCTTCCTCTCCTTTCAAAGCCAGCAATGGCAGGTCAAGTTGTCACATCACATACCACTGACCTTCTGTCCTAGTCACATGTCTGTCTAACTCTGACTTCTCTTCTGTCTCCTTCTTTCATTTTTTAAAAAAATATTTTCTTTATTATTTTCAGAGAGAAGGGCAGGGTAAGAAAGGGAGAGAAGCATCAATGTATATAGTTGCCTTTCACCTGCCTCCAGCTATGGACCTGGCTACAGACCTGGCTTGCAACCTGGTTATGTGCTCTGACTGGGAATCAAACCAGTGACCTTTGGGCTCACAGGCTGGTGCCAATCCACTGAGTCACACCAGACAGGGCTCCCTTTTTCATTTTTAAGGATGCCTGTGATTACATTGGACCCACCTAGGTAATCTGGGACAATCTCCCCATTTTAAAGTTAGCTAATTTAGCAACCTTAATTCTTTTTTTAAAAATTGATTTCAGAAAGAGAGAGGAAGAAGAGGAGAGAGAGAAAGAAAAATATCAATTTATTGTTTTACTTATTTGTTCATTTATTGGTTGAGTCTTGTATGTGCCCTGACCAGGGATCAAACCTACAACCTTAGCATATCAGGCCGAAGCTCTAATCAACTGATTTACCCGCCAGGGCCAGCAACCTTAATTCCCTTTTGCCATGGAAGGTGACAGGTTCACAAGGTTTAGAATTGGGACATCTTTTAAGGTAAAAATGGGGCATAATTCTGCCTACCACAAGATCACTTTAAAATTAATGTTTTTGGACATGATTTTTATCTGGTAATTATCCTGGTATGCTTTTATTTCATTCTCCATTCCTTCTTCTGTTCCTTCTCCATTCCTCTCTCTGCTGTTTTTGTTTGTTTTGGTTTGTTTTTTAGAAATAATCCCATGTTTGTCCATAATTAAGAAGAGTTTTTCTCTAACAAGCTATTAGTGTGGGAGAATGAGCTGATTACTTGGTGGTTAGAGTTTAGATCTGCTCATGAAAGTTCAGTTCTAAGCCAAGATTTGATCCCCCTGGATTCACAGGGAAGCCCCATGTCCATCAGAGGTGTCTGTTTATGTGTATGTATATGTATGTGGGTGATTTAGTTTTATTTCTCTTCAGTTGACAGACTCTTGGCCACCCCTTATTTGTCTATGACAGTATTACTCTTAACTTGCTTGTATTTCTTAAACATAAGTTTTAGTTAATTATTAGTTTGTTGATTCTGAAATATACCTAGAAGATAAACAATGAAAGTGATGGTTGTACTACACATATTAATAATTAAGTATGCCTGCCACCTACATCCTTTTTAAGAGAAGCCACTCTGCTCTGGCCTTGCTGAGAAGCAGCTGTTTTTTGAGCCATCTGATGCCCCACTCCCACCCCGTCTCCTGCCACAGTTGGGCTAGGACTTGATCCAAAGATTACAACCTGTGGCTTGATGCAGAAAGATGAACTCAACCTGTGTTAACCACTATGTACGAATGTTGTCTGGGTTTAAATTCAAGCTCAGCCAGTTACTAGTTGTGTTATCTTAAGCAAGTAACTCAAAGCTCACTATGCCCCAGTTTCCTAATAAAATATTAGATCCTGTATAATGTTGTTTTGAGAATTAATCCACATAAAGTCTTTATAGCAGTGTCTGACACTTAAAGCTGTGTAAATGGTAGCCATTATTACTATTATTAGGAATTTGGAATTAGAAAACTGAATTACTAAGAGAGTTACCACTAGAAACTAAAGCTGGAATGTACCAAGATAGAATAGTAGTAGTTTTTACTTCTTTTTGGGGTTATAACTTCACTGAAGAATCCAATTTTAGAGAGAGAGAAGCATTGATTTGTTCCACTTATTTATGTATTCATTGGTTGACTGTTAGGTGTGCCTGACCAGGGATCCAACCTGCAACCTTGACATAGTACGACAGTGCCCTAAACCAACTGAGCCATCCAGCCAGGGCCCCTTGGAGGATCTAATAAAAGTATGGACAGTTCCCTGCAGAAAAGTATATATGTGCATATCCCCAAAATCAAGGTTGATAGCCCCTCATACAGAAAAAGAGGGGAGGGGGCGATGAAAGCGTGTGCAAGTCAAATTTATGAAAGAACAAAGTCATCAAAGCAGAGGGAGTGCTTTCATAAAGGGAGGAGAATGGACCGACGGAAAGGAGAAACAGAGCCCTGAGCCAGCCCCTTAGTTCCAGGTCCAGCCACTTCTACCCCAAATTCCTCTCAGATCCCTGCTCGTCTTCTCACTTCCCTGGGCGTAGCCCTCACATCTTGCAACCAAATCAGCCAGACAAAATCAGCAACTTCTACATAATGAGGAATTATTGCTGTGTCATTTCAGATTTCTTTGGGCCAACATTATGAAGTTTTCCTGTGGTGTGATTATATCAACAGCCAGTACTTTCAGAATAAAGTGAATAACCATCTGCAGAGGCTTTTCAGTGGCTGCTAAGTTCCTTTCTAGTTGGTTGAACACTTCCCAGGCCTATCCTGTTTTTTAAACATTCCAGTTTAAAGATTGAAACAACCTCTCTAGGAGAGTTCTTTCAAAATTTCAGCCCTGACTGGTGGCTCGGTGGATAGGCACTGGCCTGCAAACCCAAAGGTCGCTGGTTCGATTCCCAGCCAAGGCAACATAACCAGGTTGCAAGCCAGGTCCATAGCTGGAGGTAGATGAAAGGCAACCATACTTTGATGTTCCTCTCCCTTTCTTCCTCCCTCCTTTCCCTTCTTTCTAAAAAATAATGAATAAAAAAAATCTAAAAATATACATATATATTTATATACATTTTTGGTTAATCTTTTAAGTCTTGAATTGAAAATGCAACAGAACTTTACAAGATTTTATAGTTGAAAAGGATTTACAATTTTTTTTTTGTCCCATGACATAGAAATAAAGGAAACCAAACCCCTCCCATATCAATATTGCATACTCTTATCTCATTTAATACTCACAACCACCTTGTGTGGTATAATATGACTTCACAGATGAGAAAACAGGCTTAGAGAGATGAACTCCTTCCCCAAAATCAAAAGATACCACATGTGGTGGAACTAGGATCCGAACCCAGGTCTTTCTGACTACAAAGCATAGGTTATAAGGCCTGCATGGCCTCAGATGTTCAGGCTGGAAAAGAGTGGGGCTTTTTAAAATTTTATATTTCTTTCCTTCAGCATGGTCTTTTTGTAACATGTTTTCTTAAAAAGAAGGCCGGAAACATAATTAACTTCACTTTTTGATCCTTGAGCAAGAAAGGTCTTGAATGCATCCATTTAACATCTGCACTCAAAGCAGTCTAATGATGGCCAATCAGAAATCTTCCCACTGCGTTGGCACTGCTGCTGGACATTCAGCCAACCTTTCTTCCATACGGGGGCTTTCACAGGGAGCCCCACCCCCGTGCTGCTGGGGAGGATGGTCGCAGACTGCTTGGGGCAGCAGGGATCCCGTTCGTTAGCATAAACAATAGTTGCTTAGGAGTATTTGCAGGACAAGGCCGTGGTTACTGGCTGCAGAAGTAAACTGCTTGGATGAACCTCAGCTGTTCTGTTTAATACTTGAGTGACCTTGGTTGGGCAATATAAGAAATATGTGATACATGGGTTGTTGTGAGGATTAAATGTAATCACAGTGCCCAGCATAGGAATGCTCCTTAAATGTGGCTATTATTATACTACTTGTAAATGGTTTGGAGAAACCACAAGGAAGAAGTAATATCAGTTTCTTACTAAAGTTCTTGGACTTTGGTTAATCTTTTTAAGTTTTCATACTCAAAAATGGAAGTTGTAACTTTATAGGCTTTTGTAGCTGGGAAGGCTTCCTTTCCTTGAAAATAGCAGCTCCTTTGTTTAGCTTAGAAGGTCAGTTTTTAAATTGTCAGCCATTTCGTGAGTGAAATGTTAACTTCAAAGTGTATAAAATGTATGTACCTATTATGGCTATAATGAAGAGAAGTTGAAGTACATCCTTGTTCCAATTTGTTTAGTTGCTAAACAATTAAACAATACAGCTGTTCTATTCCTCAGCAGAGTAAAGAACCTTCAATCCCTTTATCTTTCAGGACTGCAAAAGGTTTATAGTCTTTTATTTATTTATTTATTGGTTTATAGTCTTTTATGCATTTTTATAATGTTACTGTGAAGTAGTGAGCAGGTGAATATAATTTTTATTTATAACAATACTTCAATATTTAAATAGTAAATCAGAATTATCTTCTTCACAACCTAGATGAATAGTTTTCAAATACTTTTGTTATCACAGACTATATGATTTTTGCAGGGCCATATTGATTTTTCAAGTTTTCTAGGCATTTCCATATACTATGTAAGTCTTGGTGTGCAGTGTATTACCAATTACTATGTAAATTGTGCCAGGATACACATATTGTATGTATGCACACACATATATATAGTATAAACTTAACAAAATCAGTCATGTACAATTTATTGTTAGGTGATTATTTTGGACAGAATTATGCATAAGTTTGACAGACTGTCATTTAGGGGTACAAAAAAAATACCATATGCATTTAGAATCCTAAAAGGTTAACCTGGAAGGGAATTTAGGGATTATTCTAGACTAGAACCTCATTAAGTAGAAAACTGAGGCACAAATAAGTTACTTGCATAAGTTACATAGATGAATTATGATAATTTTTTCTAACCAAAAAGTTTTTACAATGTGGCTTCTCTTGTCATTTGTCTTTCCTCTTTTTTGCTAAAAATAGTTATTTTAAAAATTATTTTTAATCCCTTCCCAAATGGGAGCATAATGTGTTTGAAGAAGAAAGACTAAATTTTTTAAATAATAAAGATGGGTTAAGGTTTTGATATTGAATTTTAAATTTAATGTCGCACACAGGAATTTTATACAATTATCTACAGTTGCATTGAGCATCCATCTATTCAATTTAGACCACTTTTTAAATTACATATATATATATGTGTGTGTGTGTATATATATATATATATATAAATATAAAACAGTGAACTAACTCATGGTTCACTAATTGCAAATAAATAGATAGTATAAGTATTTTCAATGAAAGGTTGTATTTAATTTTTTCTTTCCCTGATGGTTGAAGATACTGTTGAAGAATTGCAATCTGTTGCAAACTTGGTTAGGATTAAAATGAATTCTTTAAAATTTGGAGTTTTTCCTCTTTTTAAAAAAGATTTGTTTATATATTTTTAGGGAGTAGGAAAGGAGGGAGAAAAAGAAGGAGAGGAACATTGATGTGTGAAAGAAACATCGATTGGTTGCCTCTTGCATGTCCCCAAACTGAGCCCACAACCCAGGCCTGTGCCCTGACTGGGAATCGAACCAGTAACTGGGTCACAGGCCAGCACTCAGTCCACTGAGCCACACTAGTCAGGGCTAAAATTCAGTTTTAATAGTGGTATAGCAGTGGAGTGGAGAGAAACCAAAGGAATTATTAGAAATGTTTCAAAGCTCAAGACCAGAAGCAATAATTAATGTTGGACTAAGTTTCCCATCTTTGTTACCACATCCTGTCCTGTCTCCTTGATCTGAAACATTCTTAACCCTTCTTCTTTGCCTGTCTAACCCTTTCTTATCCTTCAGGGCCATGCTATTGTGTCAGTGAAACCTTCCCTTAACCGATTAGATCTCATAGTGCTGTTAGCATTCTGCTGTTCTTCATGTCTCCAGTTTATCTGGATTGTGACAATATGGTTACTGGTAATTAAAAAAAAAAACTGTCCCTCACTTAACTGTTACTTCTGTCAGGGCAGGAACTACATGTGTGTTTTTTACTGCTATATCCTTAGTGTCAAGCATCACACTAGACACAGACATCCTCAATAAATCTGTATGGACTAATAAAAGAATGGATTCCTAGTTTAGGATGTAGCTAAGAGATGTTGAGAGGAATCAACTGGCTATTTCATATACAGCTTCAGACCATGGATAAAGGATTTGTTTAGGTTTACAAGCCCAGAAAGGTATCATTTTGATGATCAGATTCATAGATACTAGTAAACAGATTATAGGAAGCAAAGAATGCCAGAATACAGTTTTTAAATTTAGAGTAGAAATGTACCTAAAAATGGGGACTTACGGATTGTAGAAGTTGACCAAGACAATAATCATTAAGTAATCCTGTACTTATCTACATTTCCTAGCCTAGCTTGCCATCAGGTTCAGACCACATGACTAGTACTAGTCAATGAACTGTGAGTAAAAATGCTGTGTGTCACGTTGGGGCTGTGGTAGTTAAGAGCTGATGTGCTCTCTTCATGTTCTTTCTCCTTTGTCATGGCACCTTATAGGCCAGTGTTTCAGTTGGCAAATCTACATGATGGAGGAGGACTGTCTGACCAGGATTGAACTCCCATGAGCAAGAAATAAACCTTTGTGTATTAGCCATTGAGGTTTCAGTGGCTTATTTGTTACTGCAGCATAACCTAGCATTATCCTGATGAACAAATTAGGTACTTTCTCTTGGTTTATAGATTTTCATTCAGAGTCACAAATTATAAATATGGAGGTTGGTTCCTGAGAGAAACCCCCATATTTGGATCTTATTTCCCTGAGCTTGAACTACCTAAATAATAACTATGCTATATATAACAATTATAAGAGTAAGAGCTAACAAAGGAAAATTTAAAACATTTGAGTAGTTGATATCTACTAGCTGGTATTTTGTAGTACTTTAGAAACAGTATTCTTGGTTCTTATTGAACCACAGGTTTGGAGTGGTTTCTTACTCCATGATATTTTTGATATTTTCCTGGTAAATAAGGAACATCCAGGTTGAAATGAACAACTTCTATAAATCAAGATTTTTAAAATCTTTTATTTTAGACCTTCCTTCAGTTTATGTGTTCTAGTTTTTAGCAATAGTTATTTATAAAATGGGTCTCTTACAATGTATTTTTACAAGGTAGTTTTTCAACAGAATTATATTCTTATATTTTTTAAAGATTTTATTTGTTATTTTTAGAGAGAGGGCATGGGAGAGAGACATCAATGTATTTATGGTTGTCTTTCACCTGCCTCCAGCCACAAATTTGGCTGGAGACCTGGCTTGCAACCAGGTTATGTGCCTTGGCTGGGAGTCGAACCAGCCACTTTTGGGTTCATAGGCTGGCATCTTATCCATTGTGCCACCAACCAGGGCTAATTCTTTTTTTATTTTTTTGAGAATGCAAAGATGAATAATTATATATGCTGTCCTTAGAACTTCCCATCTATAACAGAGACTGCTGACTATTCACCAAAACTTATTTCCTCTACCTTTGCGGGAACACACTCCCTTGAAGTTCTACGTGTTATGTGACTGAATACTTGCCAGTGGAAATTTTGAGGTCTAGCCACTTTCAGGTCTAGCTCATAAAAGCCTCCCACGTGTGATTCTCTGCTCTCAGCCCCCTTTTGCTGGCTGGTTATCAATGGCCAAGGTAACCAGGAAGATATGTGCTGAAGATGGAAAAGTTTTGGTTAAAATGGTCACTAAATGACTGCCTGGAACAAAGGTCCCCTTCCTCCCCCAGAAACATTTGTCTTGGACTCGTGTGTGTAACGAACAACACTTCTTGTGTTCAGCCACTGAAATTTTGGAGTTTGTTATTGCAACTAGCGTTACCCCAAGGCAGCACTTAATAATAGCTCACATAGCAATTCCAGGGCAAATATTTAAATTTCCAAGAATGATTAACATATGTCTTAATGTGTAATGCATCCCACCTCCAAGAAACAGTGAATTTACTTACACTAGTTCGCCAGCTTCACCTCGCTTTCATTATTTCCAGTTGCTTGGCTCTTCCCGAGACCGCCAGCTAATGGCCACTCCGATTAAGTAGGCCCTTTGTTTGTCCTTCCCCTCCCACACCATTTCATAAGGTCACATTCTGTGTTTACAAATTCAGAGAGCATTTGCTCTTATTTATAAGTACAGTAGGAAAAAGAGAAGGAATAAATTTAAAATGTCAACACAAAGGTATTTTCTATTTTGGCTGACTGAGACTCTGCCAGGTCACTTTTCTAAAAAGTGTTGCGGCCTTGAGAAATTGACCAATGTGTAAATGGCGCTCTGTGCTCAGCCTCCCGCCCAGTGCCCAGGCTGGAAATCAAGTTGTCCTTGATTCGACTTTCTCTTCATCTGCAGCCCCATTGAGTCAGTCACCAGGTGAGGTCAATTCTGTCTCCTAAATAGCTTTGGAATCTGACTGGCACCATTTTCTAGTTCAGGTGGCTGTTAAGGGTCCCATGGGTGCAACAGTTTCCGAACTGGTTTCCCTAGTGCCAGTCTTAATACGTTTATGCTGTGACCAGACTTCACTTTGCAAAATGCACAACTTACCCTGGGTGTCTGTTGGTTAGAGCATAGTCCCACACACCAGAAGGTTGCAGGTTCAGTTCCCAATCCCGGTACACACAGGAGGCAGCCCATCAATTTTTCTTTCTCACGTTGTTTGGTCTCTCTTTCTGTCAGCCTCTCTGTCTTCCTCCCTCTCCCTTCCCCCTTTTCCTTTCTCTGTAAATCAAGAAATACATCCTCAGGTGAGGATTAATGAACAAACAAACAAAAAATAAAGTGCAGAACTCATCACCTCATGCCTTTGCTTTGAGTCCCTTCAGTGATTCTCCCTGGCTTTGGACCCACAGCCTGAACTTCCACAGGTGACTTGCAAGGCTCTGCAGCATTGAGGAGGAGTTCTTCTATTTTCTACCTTTTCTTCCCTTTCCCTGCACTCTTTTCTGTGTTCTGTACTGCAGCCCCACGAGGCTTTGCTTTAAATCCTCCTTGCTCTTCCTTAAGCGTCCCTGCCTTTGTTCTGCTGTGCCCTCTGTGGAAGGCTGCTCTTCCCTACCCTCTCCCATCCTTGAGGGCTGGGTTCACGGCCCTTTACTTGTACTCTGATGTCACCCTGTCTGTTTCTCTGCCTCCTGGGCTGTCTGAAGGGTCTCAGACCTTATTGTATTGATTACCTTTATATCTAAACCCTTAGCACAGCAATTTTCAACCAGTGTGCTATAAGAAGTTTTAAAACATGCAATACCTAGCTGTTAGTCAGGGGTACGGACCTCTTTTCCCTTGGATTGTCAAATTAAAGAAAAATGACAGCAACCAATATAACAGTAGCCCTCTGGTGTAAATGAATCAAAATTATACCTATTTTTGTCAGATCAACGAAAACAACTTTTTTGGTGTGCCACAGAATTTTAGTAATTAGTTTACGTGTGCCGTGAGATGAAAAAGATACAAAACCACTGCCTTAGTGCATTGTCTAGCATAATAAACACTTCTTGAATAAGTGAGTAAGTGGTAGGATGTGTAAGAACCCAGTCTTTTAAAATTTGTCTATGAAGTGATCTTTGAGGATGTACTAAGAAAGACTAAAGTCAGTGCCAGGATCTCTTTCCAAATGTTGAAAAATCATCAGTGCTGAATACCATTTACAGGAGAAATTATTAAACTCTGGATATACTTTAACAGTTGAACAAATAGGATTTGGTGATGGATATGAATGACTTCACGCTTATAAATTATATTTGTTTGGTGAACATGAAAAGATAATGTCACGGTGATGGTTAAGGTCATCGCGTAGATTAAGTAACATAATATACGTATGAAGTTCCTACCTAGCTTGGTGTGCTTGGTATTTTGTTGGTACTCAATAATATTTTTCTATCCGTTGGTGACTTAGGGACCTGTTCAGACAAGAAAGCTGAATGCACTGGAATATGCTGCCTGTAAGCGAAACTGCAGCAGGCGAAGTTGGTGTCCAGCCACGGCCTGCGTGCCTGCAGCTCCTCCGGTGTCCTGGTCAGAATCTGCAGGCTGCCTTGGGGACAGCACCGCGCCCCTGACTCAGACAACCCTCTACTTTCCAGCTCCCTGAGTTTCAGTTGGTTACCGCGATGCCTCATTCTTTCCCTCCAGTTGAAACTGCACCTTGATTTTTTCCCCCCTTCAGAAATTTTGTGATTTGTCTCTACTTTTCTAAATATGGGTATTTATGACCCCACTGTTTTCCCTACCTGGTGTAAGCATGAGGTAACATAACATGGAGTGTTGACTGTTGTCAGCCTGTGGGATTTAAACTGGGGCACTGCCAGCCCAACCAACTTTGGATCCCTTGGCAAGTTACAAAACAGCCCTAGTCCTCATTTCTGTTGCAAGTAACGTGGAAACAGGAAACTGTTAAAGTTGAGAGAATAAAAGAGAGAATTCTTTCAGTACATTTGGAATGGAGCGTAGCACATGAAAGACACTGAAGAATCGTTAGCCATCAGTAGTCCTATTCATACCTGGTGACTTCAGCTGCTCTTCTGGGACTCTAAACATCACCCCCGTACTCACTCGTGAATCTCTGTACCCTTCTCACCTGTTCTTTGATCCTGTTTCTACTTGGATATCTTGCAGTAAACACTGACTCAGTATTCAAAATAAGTCTATCACTTTTTCTTTGTAGCAGTGTGCTTTGGCTACAAGTCACAGGAAACCCAAATAAAAGTGGCTTAAGCAAGGGAAGTTATCTCTCTGGTTGCAAGAAGTCTTAAGGCGGGATGGGTCTGAGGTTGCATAATCCCGTTGCTCAGTCATGTCTTCAAGGACCCAGCTTCTTCCCATCCCTGCAGCACCTTGACTTGTCCTTCTGGGCTGCCTCCCCTCACCTCAAGACAAAAATGAAGGCACCATGTGCATGTGACAACATTCTCAAAGACTTTCCCCCCATCTTCACCCAGATCAAGGAAACTTTCCTACCCTGATCAAGGGGACGGGACTCCCAATATTAGCTTAGGCTAGCCAAGATCCAGTCCTGAGCAGGTGACTGTGTATGTGTGTTTGCAGGGCCGGCGTGAACCCTAGAACAGAATCAGAGTCATGCTGGCAAAGAAGGAGGGTTGGGGGATGACTTTGGGTAGAAAGTATACAGTGTCTGCAAGATTTAACAATTAGAAGTAAAAAAGAAAAAAGAAGAAGAGCTGAGAGTCACAGAGAAGCCAGGGTAACTAGGTAGTGGGTATTGTACAAAATTGAGTCAGGCCAAGGAATAAGACTGAAGCAGGGGCGTGAATTTGAGATGCAGCTGTGGCATCCTCAGTGACCAGGTGTGGGGATCGGGAAGAAGGGCCTCGTTCGGTGTCCAGTTTCTTCCTGGCTAAGTGCGTGGCCATTTACAGAGGTGGGGAAGGCACCAGGACGAGTTGGTTTAATTGAGTTAAGTATTACACAGATCAAGTCTGAAGTGCCTGCAAGACATCCTAGTCGAAGTATTCAGTAGGCAGTTGGAAGAAATGTCTGAAGTGGAAATGTAGTCTTCAGAATGCTACTCTTTTCCCCTCAAAAGTTCTGGCCCTCCCCATTTCTTCATTCTGGTGCTATTTCCTGGTCTGCTATGAGCCCTCCCTTCCTTGAGGGCCTGTCCCAGGTTAACAGCCTTTTCCCTTTCTTCTTAAGGAACTCACTGTTCAGTGAAGCTGTCACTGTGTACCAAGGTGACAGTAATGGTGTGAGTCAAGTAACCATCACCAGTTAGGATTGATTCAGAATTTACAAAGCCAAATAGTTTATTTGATCTACTTTTATAAAGGCCCATACAATTATTTAATTACAAAAATAATTTAATTACAAAATTACTTAATTACAAAACTCTTAAACCAAAATACTTCTACCCCCAAGCCCAGGCAATTGCCATAAGTGGACAGAGTTATGTAAAGCCATATTAAAAGTTACAGGCACCTGGCTGGATAAGGCGCCAGCCTGTGAACCCAAATGTCGCTGGTTCAATTCCCAGCCAGGGCACATAACCAGGCTGCAAGCCAGGTCTCCAGCCAGGTCCATAGCTGAAAGCAGGTGAAAGGCAACCATACACTGATATCTGTCTCCCTCTCTGCCTCTCTCTTCGCCTCTCTCTAAAAATAATAAAATCTTTTAAAAAATTTAAAAATTAAAAAAAATAGTTACAGATTTCCCTTACAGTTCTCCAGAATTATAAACATGAAAAATAGTGATCATAAATATTCAATTTCAATTTGCAATTTAGACCTACATTACCTGGGAAAATCACTCAGCACATTCCGACACAGGACATGCAATCATCTATGTACCTTTCCAGTCAACTTCATTCCGGGGTGCCGTTACTGACTCTGGGTATCCTAGCAGCTCCCAGCCCTCCCGTTCTCAGCCTCACCTCTGCCCTCTGGGCATATATCTCTCTGCTTCCTGGCCCTGCGTGTACAATCCAGTGTCACACTGGTCCCTGGTGCTGCTCACCACTTTCACCCGTGTGCCTCTCTGCAGTCTTTGCAAGCACCTTACGGCCACATCAGTCTCCTTGTTTCCTGGTCACCCTCCCTGCTCACCTGCCAGCCACTGCCCTTGCATTGTCCCGCCTGGTCTTCATACCCCCACCTTTTACTTAGCCCATTTCCATTGCCGACAGGTGGAGAGGAAGCAGTTCCCTAGTTCTGGCCTGCCTTTGGGGCAGCTTGGTCACTTGGTGGATTTGTTGGTAAATACTTACATAGATTATTCACTCACCTGACAATTATAGTTGGACCTCTTCTATTAAGGTAATGCAAAAGGCCTGCCCAAGTAGTAGCGGTGGTTATTACTGCCAAGCAGAGAGAAACACAGCATGAACACCTCTTATTTTCAAAATAGCCCTAGGAGGGTGTGAAAAAGAAGTCATTTTAACTAAAAGGCAATTTAGAATATCTCTCACCCTAACTATAATACTTCTGTGCATGTGCATATGTGTGCACATACATACCCATGTTTACATGTACATAAAAGAGGTATAAAGTTTTGCATGTATGTATTTTAATCTCTCAGGACATGGGAAGTGAATAGCATATGTTACAGTCAGAGGAAAACTGGAAGTTGTGGGATAGAGTGTGAGGGAGACTTCCGTTGCATGGTTTTGTGTGCCTTTTGTGTTTTAATTATTGACGTCTTGCCTGCTGATGTTCTATTCTATACCCAATAATTCTACTTCAAGAAACTTATCCCACAGAAATATTTGTACATGTATTAGCAAAATTGCATGTAAAATTATGTTAATGATAGCATAACAAAACTATAAGCAACCTAAAAGTTCATCAGCAGAGGCTGGACCATCGATTATAACTTATTTATGTCGTTGTTTAGAAAAATGAGATATGCAAATATGCTAATAGGGAAAGAATGAGGATAGTGTAGGTTATGCTGCAATCAGAAACAACCATCAGGTTTCAGCAGCTTCAGGTGACAAAGGGTTATTTCTCACCCATGTGCGACCTGTGGATCCAGGCAGGACCTGAGCACCCAGACCACTTTGATTGTGTTGGTTCTGTCATCTCAAACACAGAGCTTCCTCATCACCAGCACGGTGTGCCGTGTGTCCCGCAGCCAACTATAATGTGGCCCTAATAACTAATAACAAGGCCCTACCTGACTGTGAGAAGGGCTTGAAATGTGGGGGAATAAATGGAAAATTTGGGGTACAAACCCTCATTGCCATTATCAGTTAAGGTATTGAAAAAATGCATCACGTGTAGATCAGATTTATGGTGTACGTATACACGTATATATGCATGTTCATACATATAATTTTATTGTTTAAAACAAATATGCATGCATGGAGTACAGGCACATAAAGTTTTCAGAAAGGATATATAAGAAGTTATTTAAAATAGGGACCCCTGAAGAGTGGGACTAAGGCCACCCTGTTTGAAGATTTTTACCATTATTTTTTATATTTTTGACCTAACAATAAATTGTTTACCTTAAGCACTATACTGTACTCTCTACCTTCTATTAATATATATTAAAACAGTAGAATTGATGTATATTAGTTTTTGTGGGTTTTTTCAATTTGTTTTAAATGGACTCATGAAATCCTTCATGAAAAAATTCAATTTTGAGAAGTCTGAATTGTACAGCTAACAATTTTCCTTAAATGAAATTAATGTATAACTCTGCTATGTACATGTATATATAATATATATAGATATAGGTATAGATACACAGAGTAGAGAGAGTAGCAAAATCTGCTGGTATTTATAATTCCTTATGTTATTAAGTTATGCCGTACATGTTACCAGTGTTATAACATGGGAAATGCCATTCACCATTTACTCTGCACCACTCCTTTCCTGGATAACTGGAACCAAAGGGCAGGCAAAGAAATAAGCAACTCTTTCATAGTGAATAAGCAAGGAACTGACTAGTATTGCTTTAGAAAGCCAAACACCCAAGAGCTATAAAAATACAGTAACAGATGACATAATTCTTACTCTTAAGAGAAATATCTAAAACTATATTAATCGCTTTAGGCATTCAAGTACGAAGGCTCACTTTTACAAGTTAATGCACTCTTTTTACAAAGCCAGACATTCTCACTTACAAATGGGGTATGTATTAAGTATACACTAAAATACATTGAAGTTCTACTCGAAAAACGGCATTATCCTTGGGTGTGGTGGTATAAGGTTACTTTTATAATCATGCTCTTCTAGCTCTCATCCACCCCTCAGAGGATAAATGTAACCACTGAAGTTGCCTAGCACCTGGAAAGAAGAATGTAGTTTGAGTTCTTATTCTCTCTGGGAGAGTCTCTAGAACCCCAAGAGAGAGCACACTGCCCCAGAAATAGCTCTTCCAGGATCAGCCCAAGGTGGGGGTTCTTCGGAGGAGCCTGGCTCTGACCTGATGTCCTTGCGGGCTGCCTTGACCAAGGTTCCACTATCCTATAAATGTTAGCTTTTTTTTTTTTTTAAGATTTTATATATTATTTGTAGAGAGAGGGGAAGGAGGGAGGCCCAGAGGGAGAGAAACATTCATGTATGGCTCCCTTTCACCTGCCTCCAGCTACAGACCTGGCCGGAGACCTGGCTTGCAACCTGGTTATATGCCTTGGCTGGGAATCGAACCAGCGACCTTTGGGTTCGCAGGCCAGCCAGGGAAATGTTAGCTTTTTAAGTTAGTCCTTTTTCTTGGAAAGGATTCTTTTGGGTTTGAAGTTATTTCTTTATATTTTGTGTAAGTGCTGTCACATTTTTGATGATTTTATTGTTTTATTAGTTATCTCTGCATATAACATACCTCATCATCAGTTTTGGCTGTAAAACCAGACTCAGTATCTGAGGGAATCACACCTTCCATTGAAACCTGCTACAAACTGTTTGGGTCTTTATTTTCTGGACCTGTTTCCATCATCAGAACTTGATTCGTGACAAGTGCTGTATTTGAAAAGATGTATCTTTTCTAGATAAAAGTGTCTCTTAAGCTTGTTTTGGGAAGGATAAGGCATTAAGTTAAATTGGATTAAAAATAAATAATACAGATTTTATTTTCCTAGTATAGCTAGGAGTTCTAAACTATAAATTTAAAAACAGGCCTTAATGAAATTTAAATGATTGTAAACCTAAATAATAAATAAATGCTTATGTTTTCTGCGATTTTCATGTACTTTCAAGTTTGAGTTGAGAAACTGTTCTTGAGTATTACACATTGTGACATGGTCCTGCTGTGTGTGCCTGATACTCAGTGTGTATCAATCACCTCACCAGGAGAGTTTAACTGGATCCGGAATGGTTTACACTTTGTCGAAGGAAATGAGTTCACTGATCTTGCTCTTGGCTGTCACTGTCATGTCCAGTTGCCATAGACGTTTCTAAGTTTCTGAGTGCTCTCTATTTCCATGCTCGTCACAGCCAAGCCAAACAATTTGCAGACTGGAACATTTGGAGTAACGCTGTTCTAGGAACTATTGGACAATATAAAGAAACATGGAAACCCTTGAAATATTAAATAGCAATAAACAATGCAGTAGCTTACAGTGGAAAGGTGCTGGCCTGCGAACCCAAAAGTCGCTGGTTGGATCCCCAGCCAGGGCACATAACCAGGCTGCAAGCCAGGTCTCCAGCCAGGTCCTTAGTTGGAGGCAGGTGAAAGGCAACCATACATTGATGTCTCTCTCCCTCTCTGCCTCTCTCCCTCCCCCCCTTCTCTAAAAATATTAAATAAAATATTTTAAAAAATAAAATAAAAATGCAGTTGCTTAAAGGGCAATAGAAGAGATACCCCAGTGCAGCATCCGATTAATTGACAAGTAGGCTGTTCAAAGGTTAACATCCTCAACGTCCCGCAGAGCGAGAGTGATCCTTCTGGCTAGATAGACAGAGGTGCCAAGGAGAGCTACGTGGAGGAGAGAGCTGCCCGTGAATCATCTCTTAAAGGATGGTGGGGGCACGTGAAAGGCAGCCATACATGGATGCTTTTCTCCCTGTTTTCCTCCCTCCCTGCCCTTCTCTCTAAAAATAATAAATAAATTTTTAATGAAAAAAAAAAGGATAGCAGCTGTTTAAAAATATACATGGGATCCATTTGATTTTATGAATAATTGTAGTGTCTTCATTAACTAATTGATGAATTATCCTGAAAGCCAAAAGTAAACAAACTAATTACTAATATATAAATACTGGTTTTACTACATAAGCCTTAAAGGTCAACCTTTGAGTGCAAAGGGAACTTCCTTGCTTGTTTTCTTCCCTTTTTAGTCTTATTTTTTCATTACAATTTACATTTAATATTATTTTGTATTCGTTTCAGGTGTGCAGCGTAGTGGTTAGACAATCACATATCTTACAAAGTGTTCCCCTGATATTTCCAAACCCATCTGGCACCATTTCTGTATTTTTTAAAATTAAATGTTAAGTAAAAAGAAAGTTGATATAAATGTTCTTTTGAATCATTACCAGTTTCTTGGTAATGACTGTGTTTGAACCAGATTTTCTGTAAGTGGGAATATACAGTGACATTCCTTTAAAAAGCACAGATGTTGCTCTGGAACAGGGGGCCTGTCCTTGCCAGCCAGCTGTATCTCCCTTTTCATGCATACTGAGTAGCTTAGGTTGATTCATTTCCTTTGCAAGAGAATGACTGCAGGATCCTGGGGTTGGGCCATTGTTTTACACAGTGTCTGTTACCTACTTAGGGTATTAGAACTTTGTATTAGTCATCACCAGATGTTGAATTACTATTACTAGTGTTTGGTGAGCTGTGTACAAGTTACAGATGAATACATAAAATTTTGGCCTTGTTTTATTATTTTTAAACATTAACCCCATTTTTATTTTATTTTATTTTTTTAAGATTTTATTTTTATTATTTTCAGAAAGAGGGGAAGGGAGAGAGGCAGAGAGGGAGAGAGACACATCAATGTATGGTTGCTTTTCACCTGCCTCCAGCCACAGACCTGACTGGAGACCTAGTTTGCAACCTGGTCATGTGCCCTGGCTGGGGAATCGAACCTGCGACCTTTGGGTTCGAAGGCCGGCACCTTATCCACTGTGCTACCAGCCAGGGCCTTTAACCCCATTTTTAAATAATAGCTTTTAAAAATCTGCTAATTCTAGCTTCTCTTGAAAAATCAGAAGTTCTGGCAGAACTTGTTTCACACTTCAAAATAAAAATTATCTATTAGATTTTTTACACAAGGTACTCCCTTTTTACTGGGCACGTGCCTGTCCAGTCCCCACCATGACCTAGGGACTTACTTCCTTTTGATTTCCTTTATCTCCTTGTCTTGCCAGCCCAGCTTCCATAGAAAGCTTGGTTTGATTATTGGACTTAGGTGTAATAGCATGTTTGACCGACCAAATCTAAAACCTTCCACTTTACCAGCGCTATCAGTTGCCTTCCTAACTTGAATTATGTTTCATTTGAAGAACAAAATGATATATAATTCTGTGGCTGAAATAAGTTGGTTGATCTCGGATTATTATAATCTGTATAAATAAAATATTGTGTGTATATTTCTGTGTGCATGTGCCTACATATATGTGAGAATAAGATATACATTCAAAATCATCTGAGTGAAGGATACATGGGAATTTTTAATGATCTTGACTTTCATGTTTGTAATTATTTCAATATAAAAATACTTTTAAAAATCAAAGCTAAATCTCAACCACAGATTGCAACAGGAAGAGATTTTGCTTCCTAAGTGATGAATCTTTTCATCAGAATTTGAGGAAAGGGAATATTTAAAGCCAACCTAATTGATACCATGCCTTACAAATTGTTTTTCAGAAAAATAAATACTTTCTTCTAGCAGATATTAAGAATGAAACTTAGAAAACTATTTTTGTATGCGTTTACAACCCAAGCAGTTGGTCTCTGCACCTGAGTGTTAGTGCCCTGATGTAAGAAAGCACTCAAAGCATGAATGAATGCGTTGCCTCCCTGCATCCACAGAAGGACCTTAATAGCAAAGTGTGTACATATTTGCTGATGTCCAGGCATCCACATGTTAACTATTTTTAAAAAGCAACCATATTCCCAGCAGAGCATGGATCTGGCCTGTTTGTTCATTTGTGGTGATGAATTTATGTCAACTTAGCCCCACACTTGGCATGTATCTCCTGGAAGGCTGGGAGATAAAGGTTGAACTCCACACACCCACAAAGGACAAAGATAAATACTAGTCAATAGCAGCATTCATTCTCTTTACTTTCCCAAATAAACCAGCCTTCTTGTCTCAGCTGTGGGTAGTAAAAGCCCCTTTCATCTGGTTGCAATATCCTTTTGACATGTCCCTGTCATTCTTTGAGAAGTTTCTTACTTCCCGGCTGGGTACAATTCCGAGCTCATCTTATTGGTGTCCCTGCCCCAGTGATGATATCAGCCATTCCCCGAAAAGGCTTTTTCAGCCTTAGTGTGGGATGTAGAAACCAAGGTCTGGGTAATAGAGGGGTTGTTGCTACTGGTGTGCCACTGCTTTTAGACTTTGTCAGCAGAGTTGGGAAATGCGCACACACATACAAACAGCTGTTTCTGTTTCTTTGTAGTAAATATGGTGAGTTCATACTGATATCCCTCATTTCAGTCCAACACCACGAGACTTTTTTTTACCTGCTTATGTCCATATTTGTCATTTGCCATTTCCGTCAGCAGTGGGAAGCCTGGCTCCCATCACCCTCAACATATTTATTCGTTTTCTCCATCCCCTTTTATGTAACTGATTCCCCCACTCCGTGGGCCACCTCCCGGACCTCACCCTGCTGGACACCCTGGCCGCACCAGCGCCACCCTTACCCTGGCCCGGCTGCACAGATGGTCAGAGCCAGCTGGATCCCCGGCACTGGCCCTGCCAGGTACGTGGGCCACGCTGGACAAATCCTTGGCTTTTCAAACGTAGACGAATTGTAAGCAAGAATTTGAGACAGAGTATTTCCTGAAATTATAAAATAAAAATATTAATACCTTTAACTATTTAATTACTAGTTTAGTTTCAGTTCTTATTTCACTGAGGATAGTGGAGATTATTAAGTAAAGGTTTGGAAATATTGGTATTATACATAGGCTTACCTTTACTTTTTGGAATGTAGTATTGTCAGACATGTAGCATGTAGAGAAACTTCACTGCTGTAAAATGAGCAGGGCTGAACTAGAGGACAGCTACTTTCTGAGGGCAGCTAACGCTTTTCCTAGTGGCCTACATAGCTCGGAACTCACAGTCATAGTTGGTGCGACACTTAAAAAATAAATACCATAGTATTTTCTTAAATTGGCACCCCACCTACTTACATAAATTCCATTCTCAGTTTGACTTAGCCATAAAAATGATTTAATTTCTGCTTTAGGAACTGAAAAGAAAGGGGGGGGGGATTATTTGTTTTTTCCATTTCCTGATGTATTTGATCTGTTTTTAGTTTTTGACTTTTTTCTTTGCCACCACATTCTTCTTCTCTTAGTTCACTTCCTGATGTCTGGTA
The DNA here is from genome assembly GCA_004026585.1 of Noctilio leporinus. Lineage (NCBI taxonomy): Eukaryota > Metazoa > Chordata > Mammalia > Chiroptera > Noctilionidae > Noctilio > Noctilio leporinus. The sequence goes on from PVIW01002620.1 coordinate 65,084, forward strand.
TTCCTGAGTGGAGACTGAAGAGACAAAGCCAAGTAGTGGATGAGCATGTTTGTCTTTGGAATGTGTTGATTTTTTAAATTGAATATGGGCTCATTTAATACTTGGGTATTTATTTTTTAATGACTCTTAATAGTTCCAGGTCCCTCCTCCCTTAGTAAAAATTCCCTTGGATCCAGCAGCAGCATACTAGGAATAAGTAATAATACATTTAAAAAAAAGAGAAATCTGTTTCACAGTTTCTTGGGAAACTTGATCACAATATATTAGGAATAAGCTGTAAAATACAGCATCTCCAATATCATGTAAAAATGAAAACACTTTCCAGAGTGGCCATAGTTGTGTCTTTCACCTTTTCTGTCCTCTTTAAATCTCCAAATTCAGCTGCCTTCGTTTCACCGTAGAAACTGTCCCACAATGAACAGCCGCTGAACACAAAAGTTAGGAGGCTTTGCTAAAGTTAGCATCGTCAAAGTTTTATTCAAGGGATTGCAAATCAGAAACACTACTGGTGTTCTGAAAGAGATTGAGAGGTCTTACAATAAAAAGTACATTTTTGAGAAGAATGTGCCGCAGCTTTAACCTCTGCATTGGTCTGAAATGATGACCTCCCCCCACACCCCCCAGATGACCTGTGGTCTAGGTAATGCCATCAGGTGGTCTGTGCAGGTAGACATTCTCTCCCACATCCTTCACATGAACATTCTTTCCTAAAATCTTCCAAGAGTCATCTGCGGGATTCGCATATGTCTTCAGGCATTGATGCACTGGGAAGTCCAAAAGTTTAAGTTCCCAGGCTAGTTAAAGCAAGAATAGAATTGTCTCCTCACGTCTCAACCTACTTGAATTTATTCATTTAGCAGCTTGACTGTAGCAATTTAATTTTATTTCATCACCCTTTCCTCAGTAGGTATGTCACTTGGGGATGCCATCTGACATTCTTCATTTCCCTGGAGGGATTGTTGGCATCAGAGGCATGACCGTATTACCCGATTAGCACAGTAGAAAATCTGTATGCCTGCAGACACTCCCAGCGTGGGACTATTAAGTGTGCCCCTGTAACTGTCCTCCTTCCCCCAAGGCTAATGACCACAGTCCAAAAGCAAGGCCACCTAAGTGACATGAATTCTACACCACTGATGGGGGAAAGAAGTTAACCCCTCACTTTACCTTAGACACAAGGGAGGTTATTTCTTTTTAAAGCTGTATATGAGGAGATGTGGCCTAATGGGTGTCACAGACAAGGGAAGTGAAAGGAGAGCCAGCTGACAAAGCTTCTGGCCATTCAGATGTTCATTCAATAGATATTTTTGCTGCTCAATTCTGTGGTGGCCCAATGGAAGCAGTAGCCAAGCACATAACTTAGGAGCATCTGGGCACTCTTGCATATTCCATTGGGTAGTAGACGTAGATCTCCCTCCCAGGTCAGTGAACGCGTTGTTTTGTAATTCAGATGTCTCCAAGCAGAGGTGATAATTAGGTGGTTGGTTAAATGAACTATGATGGGTTTCTTCTTACCTGTGACTGGGTGCATGATGGCCACAAAAGAAGGTTTTGAAAGATTTTCTATCAGTATTTCATGAACATAATTAGCAACATACTTGAAAAACATCCGAGGTAGTTCTTGGTATAGTCGTAAGTACCCAGTAAACATCAGTTCAGTGTCACTTTGTTTATTAAACTTAAAACAGGTGTTGTCACAGTAACTGAAATGGAAATAATTCATTCACTTGACTACTTAACCATTTCTTTTTCTCCTGCTACAACTACTACTCAGCTTATAACCCAGACTGCCTGTCTGATTGCCCAAAGACTCAATAAACCTGGGATAACCTTGCTTTAAGTATATCAAAGCCTTTACATGATATGAAAGTTGGGAAAGGAACTACAGATTTTTAAAAGTCATGTAGTGTACTGATTAGACTTTCTGTCATTTACTAAGTTAGGCATAGTTGTTTAAAAAAAAAAAGTGACAGTGTATACCTGTTAGATGATGTGTGGGCATCCGCATGTTAACTAGTGGCCCAGAGAGCCCCAGGAGTGGGTATGTAAGCACAGTGTGAGGGAAAGAGACTTCCTGCCAGCATAAGTGGGAGAGCAGGGTGGGATAAGAATCCTAAATTTATCCTATTGAGTGTCAGTCCTCAACTGCGGGAGTTTGTGTTCAATACAGTCATGTAAGTGACTAATAGTATTATTTTAAAAGTACAATTGTTATAAACTCACATAATTGTGTATTTCTATCAAAGGGTTTTCTGCCCCCAGTTCAGATACCTGCATTTTCCTGAGCTGTATTGACTTATATATAAATAGACTAAGTCCTTGGTTAAGGCAAAATGCAGTTAATTACTTCCCTAGGCCTGCCAAGTAGCCAAATAGTCGCTGTCACAGGAAATCATTTTTTAAGTGAAATGGATGGAAAGGAATAAATGTACGAGTTGAGCCCTATGTTGGAGAAATTATAGACATTACTTATTCATCAAAAGAGAATATATAGTGTCATGTTATTAATCGTAAAGTTTCATTCTTATGTTTTGGTCTAAATCTTTGTGCCTGTTATTATTAGGCACTCAGCATTTCATCAATAAATAATGCCATTGTGATTGATTCATAGACTGACATTGTAAAATATGTAACTCCTTCATTGTGGTTTGTTACTAATTTTAAATGCATATGAATATTTAAAATTTGTCTATTGATCTGAGGATCTATAGTTTCTAAGGACTCTTACACTCCCTTAAAGTGGTTTAATTGTGGTTCAGTTCATCAGCTCCTATTTCTTCCATTAGAATTTTAGCAAAAATTGTTCAGTCGATTAAAAGCTATAGTGTGGCAAATACCAAAATAATTTGCCTTCTATGTATGGTTTTGATAAGCTATAAATATTTTATAATCTCCTGAAAAGGACAGCTTTTCTTGAAAGATCAAAACAGAACCATTTCAGCCCTGGCTGGTGGCACAGTGGATAAGGCACTGGCTTGCGAACCCAAAGGTCGCTGGTTCAATTCCCAGGGCACATAACTAGGTTGCTGCTGTGTCTGTGGGCATGACTTGCTATAACCGTATTTGACAGATGATGTTCTTTGTGTTGAGACTGTACCCTGTTTTCATTGACATGTATTGTGAAATATCTATTTCCTTTTGCCAAGTGAATGAGTTGTGGTAGTTGGTAGAAGTAGTTTTCATACCCAAGCAGTTTATTTAGACAGTGTTCCAAGAGCTAGCCTTTAAAAAAATTTTAACCCGGCCTTGGCAGGTGGCTCAGTGGATAGGTGCCGGCCTGCGAACCCAGAGGTCGCTGGTTCGATTCCCCAGCCAGGGCACATAACCAGGTTGCAGGCCAGGTCTCCAGCCGGGTTCGTAGTTGGAGGCAGGTGAAAGGCAACCATACATTGATGTTTCTCTCTCTCTCTGCCTCCTTTCCTGCCCTAGTCTCTTAAGAATAGTGAATAAGATCTTTTAAAAAAACACTTTTTTAATAAAAAATAAAAATAAATTAAAAATTTTAACCCAGATTGCCTGGGACCTTCGTATAGAGCCTATATAGGGAAGTGTTGTGTTTGTTTCTACTATCTCCTTATACCAGGAATGTGTAGTCACTGAGTAAATTAAGATGATCAAATTTAGTTACTAAAAATATTTAAAACAGAACCCTGACCTATGTCCTATCTCTTTAAAATTCTTTTTCCTATTTTTCAATTCCATGTGATCCCCTTGCAGCATTTCACAGGTAAGGCTTTCTGGTAGCTTTCTCTGGATTTGCTCTCCTCTGTGTTTTTCCCTCTGGGTCCAGGGGATCAGGTTGAATTAGATGAGGAGAAAAGAAAAGGGAAAGGCATCTTGACTTGGATAGCCCTCAGTAATTCAGACTCAGCATAGCCTGTCCAAATCATGGCCTCCTCCTAGACTGCACTTTTCCTCTGCTGTCCCTCTTCTCATCAGTAAATGGCTTCCTGGTCTGCTCCATCACTAATGGGAGAAGCCCTGACACCCCCCGATTTCTTATCTCCCACATCCTGTGACCTCTCCGGTCTCATCAGTGGAGCTTCCTCTCTTAAAGCCTGTCTACTTCTCCAACTCCCCTGCTCTGGCACCCAGAGCAGTCCTTTCCACCCTGAGATCAGAGGGGGCTTGCAGAAAAGCAAATGGGATCAATATTTAAAACTCTAACCTTGAAATAAAGCCCCAAACCCCCCAAAACCCCTTGCACATTCGAGCCGCCCCCTCACACCTCTTGTGGTGGGAGCTCTAGTGCAGTCACATTGCTCTGCACTCACCCCCTCCTTCCACCCGTGCAGGGCATGTTCTGCTGCCCCTTCCTGAAGCCCCCACGGAGTGTCCGTCCTTCTCATTGCCCTGCGTTGTGATAGAGACGGCTGCCTGCCTGTCCGCCCGTTCCTCCACCAGTGGCTCCCAGTGTGGGTCATGGAACCTAGGCCCTGACTGTTTGTCGAATGAACAAACAAACACACACAAATAAAGACAGCAGTAAGAACAGTTAAAATTAATGTGTTTCTTGTCCTGGCTGGTGGCACAGTGGATAAAGCACTAGCCTGTGAACCCAAAGGTCACTGGTTCAATTCCCAGCCAGGGCACATAACCAGGTTGCAATCCAGGTCTCCAGTCAGGTCTATTGCTGGAGGCAGGTGAAAGGCAACCATACATTGATCTCTTCCTTTCTTCCTTCCTTCCTTTCTTCCTTCCTTCCTTTCTTCCTTCCTTCCTTTCTTCCTTCCTTCCTTCCTTCCTTCCTTCCTTCCTTCCTTTCTCTCTCCCTCTCTCTCTCTCTCTCCCCCTCCCTCCCTCCCTCCTTCCTTCCCCTCTTCCTCTCTCTCTAAAAATAATAAATAAAATCTTTTTAAAAAAAAAGATTCAGGCCCTGGCTGCTGGCATAGTGGATAAAGCACTGGCCTTCAAACCCAAAGGTCACTGGTTCGATTCCCAGCCAGGGCACATAACCAGGTTGCAAGCCAGGTCTCCAGCCAGCTCTGTAGCTGGAGGCAGGTGAAAGGCAACCATGCATTGATGTCTCTCTCCCTCTCTGCTTCTCTCCCTTCCCCCTCTTTAAAAATAATAAAATCTTTTTTTAAAAAATGTGTTTCTACAAGGCATGTCTTACTAAATAATAGAATTGGGTTTTAAGAAAGCGATCATGATCTTAAAATGTATTTATCAAAAATAATTTTATTTCCGTGGCAAAAATAAATTTTTTAAAAATAAGTTCAGCCAGGCCTCTCCTGACCGCGCTTGCCGGTTCAGTGCTTGCGTGCTGCACATGGAAAGAGATGTTGCTCTAGAGAAGAAAACCAGGACATGAGCTCAGGAAGTTGGTGACGCTGCTGCCAGCACCCCTAACGGGTTTCCGCCAACCTGTGAAAACCCTGTGAACACCCTGTTGCTGTGGAGAGGCCGCTGGCTTCAGAGGATCCTTACAAACTCCTAGAAGAGCGCTTGTGGGACATGTGCTGAGCTGGATCATGGTTCATTCCGCTAACAGAAGCGACCCTCGCTGTGAGGACAGGCCACACAGCTCAGGTGCTACGTGTTGGGCCCTGGGTCCTAAGTGGAGGACAGGTGTTTCCTGCCATTCAGACAACTTGCAGGTGGCTCATAATGAACATGGGACTTTGTGCCATTGCGCCTTTCCCACGTGCTGGTAGTATGCTGAAGGCCCAAGTGAGTGGAGTAGCTCATTTCTTAGAACAATCCTGGCAGGTAGATCCTCGTACTGTCCTACTTTTCAGATGGAGAGAGAATGGGGCACAGAATGTTGTTCACCGGAAGCTAATATAATATTGTATGTCAGCTGTAATAGAAAAACAGACAAAGCCCTGGCTGGTGGAGCAGAGGATGGGTGCCGGCTTATGAACCCAAAGGTTGCTGGTTCGATTCCCCAGCCAGGGCACATAAACAGGTTGCAAGCCAGGTCTCCAGCCAGGTCTGTAGCTGGAAGCAGGTGAAAGGCAACCATACATGGATGCTTCTCTCCCTCTCTGCCTCTCTTCTTTCCCCTCTCTCTGGAAATAATAAAATCTTTTTAAAAAATAAAAAATAAAAAAATGAAAGTGGAGCACAGAAAAGTTAAGTAGCTTACATATAATCATTGAGTAGTTAGTGCTAACTGCAGTCACATGTCAGGGCACCCTTTCAGAAAGCACCCTTTTCTGTGCTCAGGAGGAGCCCTGGACACCCATGTGCCACCCTGGTGGGCTGTGGTGGTGCTTTTCCCACATTCTCTTCCAAGGGTTAGTACCTTAATAAAAAGTCAAAATAAAACGGCTTTTCAAGGTGCTGCCAAGGCAAGGTAAGCCTAGACACACCTATGTGGAAATTGAATAATCACATAAACAGTTCAGCTGTCAAATAACTTAGTTTTTTAGGATGTCTCCTTTAAGCCCTCCCTCTTCTGAGGTTAGGCTAAGTATCCTTTCTTAGCATCCTTTTTATCTTTGTTACTGTCTTAAATCTTTTATGAAACAGTGTGATGGGATATGTGTATGCGTGTGTGTAAGAGAGAAAGTGGGAGAATGGGTGTAAGAGGGGAATGATAAACTGTACATTTTAAAGCGTCTTCCATAAACCAATGTGAAATTTAAACTCCACGGGGCTGTTTATGCAGACCTTTGAGCACAATAATACCGTACCTTATTCTTCTCTGTAGCTCGGGCACTTGGCCTAGTGCCTGGCACTTACTAGGTACTCAGATGGTTATGAATACAATACACACAATTGCAAGCAGAGCCAGGATTCAAACCCAGCACTGCAGGGCTGTGGGACACCAAAGCTCATACTCTTTCTGGCACCTAGTCCCTGCCCATGTCAGGAACGCACAGTCTAGCAAAGGGGATAACACAGATTGAGTGCATCACAGGGACACTGAATTTGCCACAAGCAGCAGAAACAAGAAGCCTTCACCTTTGGCAGAGATTCTCATCTAAGAACTGGGGAAGGTTAACTGAACCTTACTGAAAGTTGGCAGCAAGCTAATGAGCGTTGCAAAAGGTTGGTGCATCAGTAAGAACAGGGGTCAAAGTTCTGTGTGCTTGGAAAATAAAACTGCAATATAGGGTGTCCTTTTGAAAAGGGCAGCATTGTTGGTTAAAAAACCCATGCCTAGAAAGCAGAAACTCATGCTTCGTGGGTGGAAGAGCAAATTGCTGCAACCTCTTCAGAGACTAATTTGACAGTAATTCCTAAGTTTAAATTCTACATGTTTTTTGAACCAGCAACTTTAATTCTAGAAAAAATTTTAAAGGATTTTATTTCTTATTCCCAGAGAGGGGTAGGGAGAGAGAGAGAGGGAGTGAGACATCAATGTATGATTGCCTTTCACCTGCCTCCAGCTAAGGACCTGGTTGGAGACCTGGCTTGCAGCCTGGTTATGTGCCCTGGCTGGAAATCGAACCAGTGACCTTTGGGTTTGCAGGCCGGCGCCTATCCACTAAGCCACCAGCAAGGGCTCTAGAAATGTATTCTACAGGTGTGTACATGCACTTGTGCACAAAGAAATATATGCCATTACATTCGTAGTTACATTGTTAATAGTAACAAAATATTGGTTGCAGACTAAATGTCTATCTAATAAGGATTGATTATATTATTGTATATTCACCCCGAAATTAAATACTATGCAGGCATTAAAAAGTGAGGTTATTCTCTACGTATGTGAAACTATCTCAAGATACCTATATTTTAATTAGAGAAAAAGCCATTCATGTAAAAAGCTATTATGTATGCATATGTGTATGGATGAATAAACCATTTCTTTAAGAATTCACAGAAAACTGATCAAGTGGAGGCTGTGAGAAAGATGAGAGAAATGCTTGCCCCTATCCATCATTTATATCTTTTGAATCTGTTAGTATTGTCTATTCAAAATTAGTAACAATTTAAACCTATGTAAAGAAGCTTGGAAATTGGATTTTTATTAACAACTTTTGGTTTTGATGTAATTGCAAGAATACTACAAGAAACTTCCTAGAAGTGTGCCTCACTTTTAGTTGTTGTGTCTCTGATTTCTTGTAATCTGGAATATTATTCAGCCTTTCTCTGATTTCTTGACTGCAAAATATTCCAGTTATTTTGTCGACTGTCCTTTAATTTAGGCTTGTCATTTCCTCCCAATTGGATTCAGGTTGTGTGTATCTGGCAGGCACCGCGGAAGTGACTGCTGCGTCCTGTCTCTGCCTCCCACCAAGAGGCCCTGTGTTTGTCAGGGTTCTCAGCCCTGGGCTGTAGCACAGAAGATTTCAGGGAGTTTTGTGGCACTTGACCTGGGAGTTGGAATCCCTGAGCTCACCTTTTACACTCACCACTTTGCCCAGCCACACTAGGAGCTACCAGCCAACCTCATGTATTTGTTAGTTTTCAAAAAATGTGAAGTGTCATCCACACAGACACCCAGCTCCTTGCTGCCTACAAGAGGCGGACTAGGAGTGTCCAGTGCAGAAATTTCACATTTCTCTGTTGCCAGATCACACCACGGGCTCTAACTGCACTCTACTACTGGAAGTAGTCATTAGTTGCTGTTTTCTTTAAATAAATGTTTCAGAATTCCTGTGCAAAAGATTCCTGTCCCCCCAAAGGCATTTTTACATTTTCTCCATTGCTATTCATTAATTGGAAAAAAATAAAATTTAGAACCTCTTTCATTAGAACCCAGTGGAAAACATCTGGCTCATTTAATAAATATTTTTGAACTTCTTAAAGAAGTTAAGTTTTAAGAGTCGGTTACTGCTGAGCTGTTTTAACTGTTTGGGGAATTTGAAAGGCGATACCCTAACACTGGCGTTAGAGATGGGTGCCGGGGACAGCTTCCTCAGGAGCTGCTGCTTGCTTGGGCTTTGGAAGGAACGGGCACCTCCAGGCAGAAGGGGGAAGCGGAGGCTGAGGAAGGGTGTTCTAGGCAGATTGAACCCCATGCATGTACAAACCGTGAGGTCTTGGGAACTGCAGCTCGCTCACTCATGTGGAACTGAGAGTGACGTACAAAGACAACGTGGGAGGTGTGGGTGGGTCATCAGGAGAGTTGGGTGAAGGGAGCTCAAGGCCAGAACCATTAGCTCTGGGTTATAATGAAAGAGGTTCTAAATGTTATTCTGCACTGCTGCGGGGTGTCCACTATGTAGTTTTCCACCTTGACAGGGTGTGTTGTGATAGCTTTCGCCACCACAAGTACATGCTTTTATTATCTTACCGTTCATACTGTATGGTTATGATTTATTGATAGTACTTCCCTGTTCTTTCTGATTTCCCAGTCAGGCCCAGCCTCTGGCACAGAGTCGATATTGAACAAATATTTGAGGAATACGTCATACAAGTTTATGACAAAAGGTCTGCCCCCGGAGGTGGAGGTTGTAGAAATTCCTTATTTGGTTTCTTGTGAGAGATGGGGGTATCCTCCCGTTTGTTTTCTAGGGTAATTATAGCCATTCCTCCTGGAGGCAAACCAGGCAGGTGACCTGCCCACATTACCTCAGCGCTTGCTTTGTACCCTGAGGCTACTACCTAAGCCACGGGAAGTCTTAGATTGGTGTTAATGTGTGTACTGGCACCATCTAGCGGTGATTTTAAGCCTAACCAAGTTAAAATTTCATCTTGGATAACCAGTTTCAAATAAGCTTCTAACGTTTTGTAAGTTGCCGAAGACTTACATTTACTGCTACTGTATTTTGTTGAACTTTCGCCACTGCCTTCAAGTTAATAAGTATGCATTTGATCCTTTTATTCATGTATTTTAATTATGTCTTACAACCAGGATGCCTAGAACTTGTGATGAACAAAATAATTCAATTTGAAATAAAATGGCATTTTGAAGTACATGATTAGACAGACCTGAAATTTTAGAACAACATTCTAATCTGCTGTTATTGCTGTTCCTCTTAGTCACCACATTCCAGACTTATGAAGTAATTTATTTTCTAATATCCTTCCCCACCCCCATTTTGACAATGTTTTTCAAAGTAAAGGATCCTCTTCTTTTAAGTCTTATCCTTGAAGACAGCTGTGGATTGGAGCATGTTATTGCAAATTTGAAGGCTAAGCTAGAAAGGCTTGGGTAGTGAACCTTAGCTTTTTATCACTTCTGTGTGTCTTAGAACATGAGCTGTGTAAACATTTTGCTTATAACTAACTGCTAGTTGATTGACAGCTGAGGCAGGGAAGCAGCTTATGATCATTGAATGAATTCCTCATGTGTAGGGATTGTGTGACTTAAGTAGCAATGTTAATAAACTAAAAGCATTTATTAAAAATATCATTCCTGCAGAACGTAATTGGAAACATAAAATTAATTGCCTTTTTTTTTTTTTTTTTTTTGAGTACTTACACAGTGCCAGGGGAAAGAGGGGCATATAATTATCACCATTTTGCAGATGAAGAAGCCAAACCATGTGGAGGTTAAGTAGTTCTGACTAGGTCTCACTGCTGTGAAGTTTGCATGCCGAACCAGATGCAAAGGACTGCAGTCAGTGCTTCTAGCTACCGTGTAAACTTGCTGTCTAACAATAAGAGGATACATGGGAAAACCCCTGCAGGAAAAAAGTAGTCAAAAAACCTTAAAGTGGTTAATAACTCCTATTTAAATATACACTCACTACTTGATGAAAATCTTGGTTTTAATTTCTTGTTGATATTGTCAACATCTGTTTGTTTATAGCCTTTGTTCTAGGATGAAGAAACTTTAAGGGGATTTTTTTGCCTTAAGGTTCGAAATGCTTAGCTAGTCCTGCTACGCTGGCCCCACAAAAGCACTTGGAGACACTGCTGCTGTTCCCGTCAGCATGTTGTCCACCCAGCACTCCCTTCACCGGCCCGAGGAAGGGACTTGTGTGTCTGCCTGTAGCTCTTGGCAGGTGGAGTGTGACGGTGACAACCATTTTGTCCATTGGGTGTTGGCCTAGCTCTGGTTTGTGTATGTTTATATATGTGGATTAATGTGCCAATAGTGAATATATATGGGCTTTCTAAATTTAAAATGTTTTCTTTGCAAATATAGACACGTAATTTTGTGCAGTCACAGTTATAGCACATATGCTGGGCAGTTTTCCCCTTTGTTTCTTTGTTGCTATGGGCTTCCAACTGCCTGCTTGACCTTCCTCCTCCTCACACTATTGGATGTATAAAAGGAAACATAAAACATAGCACGTTCATAAACATAAAACATATTCTCCCATGCTTACATAACCATTTATAAAATATATGTACAATTGTATGTACTAATTATCTATGGGGTGGCTTTCATATTATAAATGCTTTTAAAAATATGTATACCTTGCAACCAGCTATCCCATGCCTGGCAATTACCCCACAGCAATGAAAGCACTGATTTGTGAGATTGTGTGTCAAGAGTATTTTTTCTACAGTGTTACTCAAAATAGCAGGAAGGAAGGGGGATGGTTCAATACAAAACGATGTATCTACACCATGGAATTTTAGGCAATCATTTAAAAAATGAATTGGACTTAGGCCAGAAGTCTGTCTCCTCTACCATCCCTTCTGTTATGGATTTTACTTTTTTTTTTTTAACTGACATTTTAGTGGGGTTTCAAGAGGGAAAAGAAATAAATGTATCTGGACTGTTTTCTATACAATTGAAAACCTGGCTAAGTAGGTTCAAGACCTATTCTGACTTCTATTTCTTTTCTTCGTAGAGCTCTTAGGTTGTCTTCAACTATTTTCCCCACTTCTTACCCTTCTGTATTTTGAAATAGGAGATCTCCAGCCTCCAAAATGCTAAGTTCTTTCTTCTTTCTTGACTTTTAACCCTGTCTGGCCTTTCCCAGGAGCAGCAGCATCTCAGCTCAGCCTCAAATTTGTCTCTAAGAGTAGTATACTCAGAACGAGTGAAATGTCAATTCAGAAATTGCCCTTGTGACGTTTGGATTTTCTGGGAGATAAGAGACTTATAGAAAAGAAATAGCATTTCCGTGTAACCCCAGCTACTTCTTCCCTTTCTTTTGCTTCTACGCAGATTTGAAAAGGGACGCATCTACACGTTCATCGGAGAAGTGGTCGTTTCCGTGAACCCGTACAGGTTGCTGAACATCTATGGGAGAGAGACGATTGAGCAGTACAAGGGACGGGAGCTGTACGAGAGGCCTCCTCACCTTTTTGCTGTTGCTGATGCTGCCTACAAGGCCATGAAGAGGCGGTCAAAAGACACTTGTATTGTGATATCAGGTATTTAGAGGAAGGGAGGTCTCCTTTATTTCTAAGGTTAGAATGTACTTAACTTCTTAAGTACTCAAGGATCCAAATGTTTGATTACATCTTTTTTTGAAGTTAAAAACTCAAGCAAAGCAATTTTTAGATGAAAAAATGTGAGGTTAAATACTAAATTATTAAATTTAGTATTAAATCATTCCTGACCTCTCTCTAGTCTTGGTTCACTTACAAGTACATATTGCATTTGGATGGACTTCTAGAAATGCCTTTCTTCCATCTCAAACACATAAAAGTACTGGATAAATTGTAACAAAAATTATTTTAAATAATGATAGAGCGAAACTGAGAAATGAAATTCTGAGGAACCAAAAATGAGGAACGAACTCAAAGTCAGACTGGTGAATGGGAACTAGGGTTGAGGGACGAACTGACATACATAGGGGCCAGAAATAGGCACATAGAGCTGGGGGTACCTAGTGAGGAGGGAGATGGACCCCATATGTCCAAGCAGTAAAGCTGAACTGTCTATGTAAGGCTGAGCTTTTCAGGGAAAAGGGGGACAGGAAAAATGGCAGCCCACTGACCCTGGATGGCCTTTCCCAAACTGTGGAAACTTCTTTTGGTGCTAATAATACCTCATATTTTAAATTAGTGGCTTTATACTTTTAAAAACACTTTTATCATCTTTATTTAATTTTAGTTATCAAAACAACCCGAAGTGGTAAGTAACACATTTGTGTTTCTACTCTATAGATGAGAATATTAAGAATCAGAAGAGTTAAGTCTCCTTGTGTTAAGGGCTAGAGAAGTAGTCTAGGACTACATTTTGTAAAAATAAATTATGTTCAGTAATATTGCCTGATTATACAAATACATGTAGTCACACATGCTTATATATTATATTATAAATGCATAATTGTATTACAGATTATGTTACAGCTGCTTTTTTTCATTTAGCAATATATAATGAACATCTTTTCTTTAGGGTACTGTAGAAGTAGTGTATTCTCTAACAGTTGTGTAGTATTCTGTTGATCATTGAATCATTATTTACCCAACTCTGCTGATGGGCATATTATTTTCAGGTTGCAGAATGACCTTTAAAACCTTTAATGGTTATTATTATTTTATTAGTTCCATAGTATAAATTTCTATAGATAGAGTTTTGGGTGGGTCAGAGGCATAAACATTTAAAAGTCAGGGTAGATAATTCTGTATTGATCTCTTCTCCCTTTTACCAGTTTTTGTCATGCTTTTTGGGGGACACCATATATCTGAAGTTTACTGCTCAATTTTTTATTTTTCACCAAAATTGCTCTAATTTTCATTTTCTGAAAGAATTATTTTGTGCTCGTTAAGATGAAAAGAAATACTGGTATGGAAAATAAGACTATTTTAGTTTAGCTGTGGCTGCTATTTGAATCACTAATTTGTTTTTTTCTACTAGACTCAAGCATTACTGCCAAGTGCTAAGACTTTAGTTGGTCTAAGGATTAGTTTGTCACATTTTGTCTCTTGATTTTTTTCACTAAATCCTGATGTGTAATCTATTTGTTATTTCACTTCCCTGCTAATTTAATTTTTTTCAACATGTTCAGAAGCAATAGCACAACAAGACAGGATGAAATAACTCAAAAACAGCAAACATTGAAACTTGGGGATTTAAAATAAGTAACTAACATCATAAGGTTAAATTATTCCACGAAAAATGAGCATACTCGTGGTTTTAGTTGCGATGCTAAGCCTTGTGCAATTTCCCCCAGGTGAAAGCGGCGCTGGTAAGACCGAAGCCAGTAAGTACATCATGCAGTACATCGCAGCCATCACCAACCCCAGCCAGAGGGCCGAGATCGAAAGGTAGTGGGAGAAATTCTGATGAGAGCTTCACTTTCTGCATGGCATTGGCTAGACCTAAATTCACATGTGTCAACCATTTGTTGAGTTGACACATGTCAACTGCTTTGATTCTCTTCCTGCATGCTGTCTCTACTTTTATTTATATCACTATTTCTATATTTGTTTTAATAGGAAAAAAGATTACTATTATGGTAAGCTTTACATAAAGATAAATAATAAAATTATTCAGAAATAGATGAAAGTGTTCCATTTCTACTTTATAATTATTTCCTTAAATTTGGTCAACAAAGACATTGTAACTCACATGGGTAGGATTTATGATGCAAATGCTCACAGGTTGCTTACTCTTTCTGTTTTTATCTTTTTAAAACTATTCTTCTGAGGAGCCCTTGGTTCCCAAAGGTGAAAGGGGAGGCAGGTCCATGCCATCATCATTACAGCTGGACTTCTGATAGTAGAAGTGCTCAGTATGATACATTTTCTAAAATAGCTTCAGCTACACCAGTAAGATGAGTTAGAAAGAGAGTGTGCACTGTCTGGGCACATAGTACTCACTTCATAAATGTGTAAGGAATGAATAGCTGGGTTTTTAAAAAAGAAAAAATGTGGCTATAAAGCAATGTGACCCAACTTTCTCACATGGTGTGGACTTTTTGAAGAGGAAAAGGGATTTTACAGAGTTGCTAATTTGAAGCTCAGGAATAGGGTGAAGTTAAAATATGTCCATAGAGAGAGACTTCTCTATAGAAAATTAGCAATCCTTCAATAAAAAGTGAATTAACTGATATAAAAGAGATTCCATACAGCTTCAAACAAAAACGAGCAATTTATAAACTCACAGACCACATTGATGATGTATAACCAAATGCAAAACTAAATACAATCAGTTTCACAGTTCTAGGCTTTATAAGCAAGTACTTTTAAAAACCATATAATTCTGCTTCATCCGTTCTTTCTTTTCAGAACATGTTAAGATTTTTCCCTACGTAAAAAAATTAAAAAGTTCATTTAAAAGAAAAACTAAAAATTGCATTATGTTGAAGGTAATTATCCCTGAAATCCCACCCTACCTACCCCGTCAGCGTAGGTAACCATAGTGAAGTGTGCTGTTCACTCCAGGTTTTTAATCATTTACTAACACATGTGTATAAATACATACACACACAAAGATCCTGCAATGTGTATTGTTTTGCAACTTAATTTCTCATTCATTAATATATTCTGGACACCTTTCTATATTATTAGTACATATACCGGGAAACAGAAACTTAATTGTATTCATCCCTATTCGTGGACATTTATGTTGCATGTGTGTGTAGTATACCAAACAATGCTGCACTTAGCATCTTTGTATAAATATTTGCGTGTCTTTTAATGAAACCTGGTTTGTTTAAAGGCCCAGCCTTTAAACCTTTTTATAATGACTTTCACTTATCTGTGTTCAAGAGTGAAGAATATGTTACTTAAGTCCAACTGTGTCTTGGAAGCTTTTGGAAATGCCAAAACCAACCGTAATGACAACTCTAGCAGGTTTGGAAAATACATGGATATCAACTTTGATTTCAAGGGGGACCCTATTGGTGGACATATCAATAACTACTTATTGGAGAAGGTAAAATGTGCTTAATTTCTCAGGGCAGTGTTTACAAGGGCTGAATATTTTATTTAAAACCTATAGAATTTCTTTAGTTGCTTCAAAGTAGCTTTTAATATTATTCTTCCTCCCTTCCAACTCCTCAGTTAGTTTTCTCTGACAAGATATTCTCCTTTTGTGTTCTTTTATTAGCACTTACAATATCAAGTTGAAAAAAGCAATACTTTATAGATGAAGATTTAGGTACGTGGGTGGGAGGGCATGGCAGTGGCCTGTGACTGTGTGTCAATTTCTAGGTAAATTTAAACCAAACACTAATCTAGGACCAATCCTTTCTGCTCTTTTTACACATCACCACATCCCGTATGTCTTGGGTTTTTTGGTTTGTTTGCTTGTTTGTTTTTAATGCTTTATAGAAGAACTATCATGTTCATTACCTTAAAAAACACTCTTTTCAAACAAGCCCATCCACCTCTTTTTTTAAGTTGATATATTGTTGACATATAACATTGTGTAAGTTTAAGGTATACAATGTATTGATTTGATACTCCCACGTGTTTTTATTCTAATTAATTTGAAATCTAATTTTCTTCTTGTTTCTGTTTGTCTATGGCATCCTTTATGGCAGTGTACGTAAAGGATGATTGTTAAATTGAAGTCAGTCTATCAAGGAAATTAAGTGTTTCTATCAGAGTCAATTTAAAAAGGATAGGAAATGCCAGGTATTATCAGTGTTTTCTCCAAATGTTTCATAGCTTCACTTTATGTGCACATTCCCTATGAACAAAGATACACGT
Source organism: Noctilio leporinus (assembly GCA_004026585.1). Lineage (NCBI taxonomy): Eukaryota > Metazoa > Chordata > Mammalia > Chiroptera > Noctilionidae > Noctilio > Noctilio leporinus. Next base: position 81,494 of record PVIW01002620.1, read on the forward strand.
TCATAGTAACAATCTTGTAATTAACAGTCTTTTGGGAACCTAAGGGTGGAGCCTCCATAAGGCAGGTCTTGCTCAACTAATTTTATTACAGGATATAAGGCATTGCTTTTGGAAATGCCAGCAGACCCTGGGGAAGGCAATGTTGAGATTATTATCCATCCCTAAATGGTTCTTCCTGTTCAATCCTCTTCCAATTTCTTCCTCCCTAAAAAAGAATTCCATCTTTAGGGTTGAAGTTTAAAATATCAAAATAGCCTTAGTTTTGAAAAGTTTTGAGAGCTCTTGTTTTAAGCAGTAAAAAGAATTATAAAAATTGCACAGAAATCCACATAAAGGAGACCTTGTTTTAGGCAGGTATTGTCCATGGGGTCCTAGGACATTGAAATGCACTATTGCTATAGGACTCTGAGAAAATGAGTTCTGTTTTGTTTTAAAGGTCCCTTCAGAGATTAACCACTTTAATTTGTTTTTGTAGTCTCGAGTGATTGTGCAACAGCCAGGAGAAAGAAGCTTTCATTCTTTCTATCAGGTTAGTAACGTGCTATAACGCAGATAATTGATCATTTGCTCAGTTGTGCAGGAAATGAATGTGTTCATATGGGGGTTTTTCCCTGCCCTGTGCCTCCCTTGCCTCCGTTGGCCCATGACACAGTATACACATGTGCACACACGCACTCACCCTACCCATGTGCTTCTTAGAGGTTTGATTAGCGTGACCATTAGAAGGAGCTGGCAGGGGACAACCAGCCGCATGACCACCTTGGTTGAGCATCACTTGCATTTCTTGGCAACATAGATAACAGTTTCATGACTTGTAAAAGCTTTTGAAGTGGGAAGCCCTGTATCTGTTAAATTAATTTTGTTTTATTTTGAAGTGAAGCTGTAGTGCCCTGATTTGGGAGCTCCAAAGATGGGAACACAAACTCAGTTTGTTTTGTTCATGGGGACTGTAAAGTAATATGATTACTTAAAAAAAAAAAAAAAAGGATTTATGATTCAAGAGAATTATTTTTTATCTCTTCTAAGCTGTGATTACTTGGGGAAAAATTGTTTTAGAGAAAATTTTGCAGCCCTCTTTTGAGAATGCTCTTAGAGAATAAGGCAAGGCCTTTTACAATAGCTCTCCTGCTGACAAGTGTTCTTCAAGTTTTATACATTGTTAAAATTTTTTAAAGTCCAACACAACATAAACCAATGCTAATAAATAAAGGAGGTGACCAAATTAAACCATACTATCTTGGATTTTTATAAAATAAAATTATAAAGTCAGTAAGATTTATTTCCATGTGTTAACTATCATGGTCATCCAATTGTCCTCCTTTCCTGAGATGTAGAGATTAATGAGGAAAAGCTGTTTTTTCCTGTGTGATTCAGCATATGACTGTCTGCTGATACCTCTGGCTTCCCTGGCAATACTGACTTTTTCTGAATTCTGAAACACAGCAGTATCCTGTCTGCACAAAGAGGCTGCTGAACTAGTAACCTGCACGGAGCCTAGGCTTCTGTTCTACAGATGCCCATGGTGAAAGCAAGAACCTTTTATGCCAGGTTGTGAAAGAGCTAAGACTTTAAATTTTCTTCATGATTGTATAACATTCTCTGTGACTGATAATACTGAAGCCGTTTAACTTCAAGGTTAAAAAAAAGAAGAAGAATCTTCAAGCCCTGGCTGGTGGCACAGTGGATAAGGTGCCAGCCTTCGAACCCAAAGGTCATTGGTTTGATTCCCCAGTCAGGACACATAACCAGGTTGCAAGCCAGGTCTCTAGCCATGTCTGTAGCTGGAGGCAGGTGAAAGGCAATCATACGTTGATGTCTCTCTCCCTCTCTGCCTCTCTCTGAAAATAATAAAATCTTAAAAAAAAAAAAAAAAAGAATCTTCAAAGCTAGGAGAGCCTAAGTAAATTAAGCCCAGAAAATGAATAAAAGCTAGATTGCCATTGTTAGACCATCTGGTATATTTGTCTTAGCATTTATTTTGCCAATGTATTTTAAATTATTTTTAGCTGCTCCAAGGAGGTTCAGAACAGATACTACGCTCTCTACATCTGCAGAAATCCCTTTCAGCCTACAACTATATCCATGTAGGAGCTCAATTAAAGGTGAGTGTTTCCTCTTTGAGATGGAGAATCAGAAAAGAAACATCAGAGGGGGCATTAAATAATGATCTGGTCCGGCCTGCTGCCTTTAGGCAGGTGAATGACTCTTCCATTATTAAATACTCAGGGGCATAGATTCAGTACATCATTCACACAACTACTCTGCTTTATAACTCATTACTATGTGTTATCACTATCTGACAGGAAAATTTCTTGTGATCTCGTGTTTTCATTTTTAATCCTATTTTCTTACTTTGACACTAGAAAATGCTAGTCACTAGACATGACTAGCAAATCCACCTCAAAAGAAGATACCATATGATTTGGCCAAAGGCAAGTTGTTAAAACAAAAGAATATTTAAAAGCATTTTGGTTGAAATGACTATCAGAGCTCTCCAGTCACTATTTTTTTTAACTATTTATGCATCCTAGAAGTAGCTTTGTGACCTTGAAGTATTTCTGTTTAGCTTCAAAGTTTTACCTTTTTTTTTTTTCTTCCCTTGAGTCCTTGAACACATATGCAGGTACTTTTTGCTTTTCTTTCTAATTAGGTTTCTGCTAGTCATTTTTCAGCTAATCCTCATCATAGTTTGTTTATGGTAGTTTGTAAAACAATATTTACAGTATTATCCTAGTTTGTTAGAGGAGAGTACTGTATCAAAACACATAAAATAAGATAGGGAAATAGACCACCATTTTAATTGCTTTTTCTGAATTGATGAGATTACAGGCATGTACTTGTATTCTGCTTTTTCATATTTTAAATGTCTTCTGTAACTTAAAATGCATTACTGTTGTAGTCGGGGGAAAATAAAAGAATTTATACCCTGGCCAGTGTGGCTCAGTGAATTGAGCACTGGCCTGTGAACCCAAAGGTCTCTGGTTCGATTCCCCAGCCAGGGCACATACCCAGGTTGCAAGCCAGGTCTCTAGCCAGGTCTATAGCTGGAGGCAGGTGTAAGGCAACCATACATTGATGTTTCTTTCCCTTTCTTTTTCTGTCCTTTCCCCTCTAAAATTAATGAATAAAATCTTTTTGAAAAAAATTATAAAAGGAAAGAATCTAAGATGTTCTTTTTATTTTTAACTTATTATTCATCTTAGGCTAATTATACCTGCCTTACTGATATACCTGTATTTTTAGTGTCATGCCTAGAAATAAGTTATATTTAGGGTTTTGCAATTAATTTTCTGTTGTTTGACATTTACATTGCATGGTTTTTATTTTGACTTTTATAATTATCTGAGAGCAGGATATTTGGCTGAAAACTAACTGAAAACAAACAAAACATTAGAGGGCAGCAGCCTATTGAGATGGACCAGAGGGGCTAAAGATGTATGACGTACAGCAGGTGGAAACACTCCTTTTATCAAATTGTCTTATTGCCCTAATTACTTTTGGCCAAGTCACATAGAGCCCCCCATAGAAGGCAAGAATCAAATGACCATTTAGCCTTCTAAGCTAAACTTGGCTTAGATTCCCTTTTCATCATAGTTTTCCATTCCTATTTCTCTCTCCCCTTTTTTCTTCCTCTCTAATAAAAGCAAAGTATCCAATGATCATGGTCTCTACTTAAAATAAAGATAACCTAAAGAAAGGAAAAACAGCCAAAGCTTCCTGTCCAGAAATAATTACTGATAATGGTTTATGTGTGTATCTTTATAAATGGATTTTTAAATAAACCTGCTTTTATTATATTATAATACAAATATAAATCAAATTATTTTAATCATTATAAAGTATCACACACTATGTATTGTAATTTTACTTAACTATTCACAAATGTAGGAATCATGTACAATTTAGATATTTGGGGTTGCCGGTAAAAACAATACGGAACTTAATTATCTCACATAACAAGAAGCCCTGAAATGAGGCTGTTTCAGAGTTGGTTAATTCAAGGCCTTAACAATATTGTTAGGGACCCAGATGTTGTTTGTTTCTCCAGCTCACAACTCCACTGTCCTCACCAGGGTCTGCTTGTCTGCTTAGGCGGATTTTCCTCATGGTCCCAAAATGTGAGGGACCCCATCCAGCAGAGACTCCTAGGTGCTGCGGATGAAACAAATACTTCCGAGGCATTTTGTGCTAGGGAAGAGCAGGCCGGCCAGTGTCTGATTGACAAAGGCCCCATCTTCTCACCTTGAAAGGTTTTTATTGATCACACAAGGTTGGGGGTGCATGTACACACTACGATTCATTACCACAGAAGAATATCCAAAAGGAAAGGGAATTTGTTAAGTTTAGATAAGGTGATGCTGAGAACTCCAGGTGGTTAGTACAATTTTAGGGAGGGTGAGATGACATGTGGGTGAAGGTTTTAATATTTTCTGCAGATGCTGTAATTAAGTCTAGGAAGTTTAGGTCACAGGCGCAGACCTCAAAGGACCTGTGGAATATTTTCAAGTCCATGTTCTTACCCAGGGCCTCCCTTGGAGCATCGGGGCCTGTGTGCACCCAGCTTTGTCAGGTCTTACAGGCTTGGCCTGGCCTGCGTGGGGTTCCATGCCCTGATGCTTTCCCAGGGGAACCCTGACACCAAAATAGCAGTCGCCATTCTAGGAGTCACAGGCTGAGGAAATGTTCCTGGCCCATTTCCTTTTATAAGCTTGAGGAACCACATGTCGTATTGCCCAGAATGCCATCATGGAGCCGAGGCTGACCCATCACTTGGTAAGGGAGAAAAGATGACTAAGATGAGTGCAGACTGGTGAAGATTTTCCTCCTGAGGCTGGGGGAGGCTCATCCTGAAGGACACGTGTAATTGGAGAGGGGTGAGCAAATAAGGGTTTCATCAGGAAGAAAGAAATGGGGTCTGGGAAATGGCTGGTAGGTAATCAGTCGGCAAATTCCCCACAGTAGGACATTTAGGTTTTTTGGTCTAGCTTCTTCACAATTTCAACATGGTTGCAGCTTATAATAGGACTGTCTGATACTTGTCAAGGGTTTTTTATGTGCTAAAAACTAAGGAAGTACTGTATATGAATTCTTATTCAGTTCTCACAATGGCCCTGTAAGGTGAGTTATTATGCCCCTTTTAGCCATGAGGAAATCAAGACTCAGCGAGGTTAAGTATCTTGCCCAAGGTCAAAGAACTGGTAGGTGGAGGAGCTTGCATGGTTGTATCCTGGACACTAGAGGACCCGTTCCTGTGCCCTCCCTCAGCAGCTGAGGGGCTCGCCCTCAAGGACTGGCCAGGCCCTCGAGAGCTGCTGCTTTGGGGAAACTGAAGATAGGCACTTACCATTGCTTCCTTGTGAAGCTCCGTCAGTACTCTGGTGTTGCCCACCCGAAGGCCTCAGCTCCTCAAGGCGAAGGCGGGTGATTCATTTTGGACCCTTAATCCAGTCGGCTGCAACAAAAATACTGTATGCTAGGTGGCTTATTATACACACAACAATGTTCGTTTCTCACAGTCTGGGGGCTGGGAAGTCAAAGATCAAGGCACCTGCAGATTCGGTGTCCAGTGAGGGCTCCCTTCCTGGCTTATAGATGTGCCCCCTCACTGTGTCCTCAGAGGGCAAAAGGGACCAAGAAGCTCTGGGGTCTCTTTTGTAAGGGTGCTAATCCCCTCATGACCTCATCACTTCCCAAAGGCCCCACTTCCTGATATCTTCACTTTGAGGGTTAGGAGTTCAACTTTCAGGGGATGCAAACTTTTAATCTACAGCAAACCCTCTGAACCAGTATCAGAGGGTCTGATACATTGAGTGTGAAGAAGTGAGATGATAGTCCCAAACAGTTTACCAATCTGTTGAATGATTGAGGCAGGTTGCTTTGCTTTGAGGGTCTTCTTGCCTCACCTGTGAAGTAAAAAGCCAGACTGGACAGAAGCGGGCGTGTTGTTCCAACCTGTACAAGACTAACTGGAACGAAAGACCAGAGGCAACGACAGCCAGCATGTGTCCTGGAGGCTCCCACAATCTCTGCTTCTCTTTGTGAGCCCCTGTCCCGTGCTCCTTCCTTCATCACAGGGCAGGTGTCAGCTTCTCCGAGTCAGCTCAGGGCTTGCTCCCTCACGGAAGGGTCTGGAAAAGTATGGGGCACTTATTTTAGGTGGAGATTGTGTGTGTTGAAAGATGTTTCTACCCTGGAAATCATTTTTGCTTCCTCTGAATGCTCAGTTTCTTACTACAGAAGCATCGAGACCCTGATCATATGACATGTCTGTGACTTAGTGTTTCCATTTCATTCCTAGTCTTCTATCAACGATGCTGCAGAATTCAAAGTTGTAGCTGATGCCATGAAAGTAATCGGCTTCAAACATGAGGAGATTCAGACAGTGTATAAAATTCTGGCTACTATTCTTCACTTGGTGAGTAGGGATGCTTCACAGCATTTACTGCCTCCCTGTGGAGACAGGCTGCTCTTCAGATTTTGGATTGTTTTACCTGGTAGATTTAAAAAGTAATTCGTGTAGAAAAAATTTTTCTCATGTTTTGAAGGAATAACTGTATCAGTAGTTCTCTCCATCATAGTATCATATGATGATAGGAGGGATTTTCCAGGCCACGAAAGTTTTGAGACTGTGGCTTTACTTAATTAGGTTACCAGTATGTCAGACCTTGAATTGGTTCATTTCAAGAATAAGAGAATTCAGCATTCAGCAAGGATGTGACTACGGTCTAAACTGAAATCCTCTGAACAGAGTAAGCTTTTATCAGCATTTGAAACATTGGAGTTGTAGGTTATTAAGACTGGAGCTTTGATCATCTCATGTTACAGGTTGGGAAATGAGCCCCACGAGGGTGGCATGACTGGTTCAGAGTCACAGAGCGCACGCCAGTCAGCACCATGGACCTGGCTGGCTGCACGGCAGTCCCGTTGTTTTCCACAACACCACACCCAGGGGAGGGAAGCACCATATGCCAGGCTTCTTTCATAACTGTTTACATAATTGGAGTGTTTAAAATCTAATGAACGAGTAACCTTACAACAAATGAGATGACATGAATTCAAATATGGAACAAAGATTACTTTTCGCTATGCTGTAGCAAGATTTAACTGAAGTAAGCAGGACCTATGTAAAAATAATATGTAGCAATATAAAGGATATCTAACATAAATGTCCCTGAGAAAGACTTTGATATTATAAATTGTCTCATTCTTGGAACTAGTTTGTATAGTATAATAACATCCTTCAGAATCCAAAGAGAAATGGATTCTATTTTTTAAAAACAAGAAACTTTGTTTCTTCTGGAATTTACTGGAATAAAAACATGTAGGAGTAGCAAATAAAATGTGTTTAAGAAGAATAGTAGGGTAAGGGAAAGGGAAGACAGGAGACGTGACTAATTTTTACCAGATTTTACACAATGCCTTAAAACATGTTGCAAAATTCAGAACTAGATTAGTCAACAGATTAGCAGATGAGCTGGACATTTCGTTGATGGTTAGTGTTCATTGAACGAATGGAATATACTCAGACTGAAAAATGTGGGAAATTTAATATATAACAGAGCTAACATTTCAAATCAAGACAAAAAGCTGAATTATTCACTTAATATTATTGGAGCAACTAACCAACCATCAAAAAAAGGTAAGTTTAGATTCTTCCTTTACACCACATACAAACAAATTCTAGGTGGATCAAAAGCTTACATGTAAGAAAAACACTGTACAATTATTAGAAGAAGATAGTAAACATTTATAAAACCATTAGACTACAGATGGTTTAAGTATGATACAAAAAAAAGATGCATAAGCAAAAGATTCATAATTCATAAACAAAAGATTCATAGATTTGACTCATAGAAATGTAAAGCATGAACCCATCAAAACCATTTACTAAAAGTTAAGATAGGTAGGTGTGTCTGAAGAAGAGGAACAAATGGAGGAAGTGGTAGGTTTTTATACATAATAGATTTAGGAAGATGGATGCTACAGAGTCGCTTTGAATCATGGCTTAAGTTGGCAAACATGTCCCTGACGTAATGCTGCAGAATCTCATTGGCAATGGTGTGTCCTGTTTCTTCCCTTTTGGCATAGGGAAATTTAAAATTTATAGTGGATGGTGACACACCTCTTATCGAAAATGGCAAGGTTGTATCCATCATAGCAGAATTGCTGGCCACCAAGACAGGCATGGTTGAGAAAGCCCTTCTTTACCGGACCGTGGCGACGGGACGTGACGTCATTGACAAGCAGCACACGGAACAGGAAGCCAGCTACGGCAGGGACGCCTTCGCTAAGGTGGGACTTCATCTCACGTTCTCCGGGCCTGCGGTCTGTCTCAGCCGAAGTTTCAGTGAACTTGTGTGGGGATGTGTTCAGATGCTAAAAGTAGGTGAAGGCTTTTAGAAACTGTAACGATCCTTTCTGGCCAGCACAATCTCAGTAAAAGCCCCTGCTGTGAGTATCCCTGTTAGAAAATGTTCTGAGAAAAGCAAAGCCCAGTGACACTTGTCTTGCGGGGCCCCTCGCTTACACGTGCCCCTCTCATGGCCCCCTGTGTTGTTTCTCTCACTCAGTAATGGTTGGTGGAAGACCCCATCAGGTCCCCTGGGGGAGTTCTGATCCATTCTCTGTCTGTGTACCAGTGTGTGGCGATGGTTCCATAGGATATTAACCATCCTCCTTCTAAGTCATTCACCTTGTTTCACACATCTCTCTCCACACACAAGTGCTTTTATTTCAGTTGGAGGGACTCCCAGGAACGCGTCTGCCCGGTCAAAAGATACAGTCATTTCAAACTTTGCCTTTACTGATCTTATGCATACATAGTAATATTTTATTCTCCCTTTAATTTTCATTACTAGTGGATTTGAGCATCTTGGCTATAAGGTATTTAAGTATGTTCTGAGAATTGCCTGAGTATATTCTTTGTATATATTTCTTTGGGGGCAATTATCTTTTAATTGTCAATGAGTAAAAGCTAACAGCATTAACCCTTTGTCTGTTTTCTGTGTGGTGAATGTTTTATTGATTGATTGCTTGATTTAAAAAATATTTTATTTATTACCTTTAGAGACAGGGGAGGGGAGGAAGGCAGAGAGGGAGAGAAACGTTGATGTATGGTTGACTTTCACCTGCCTCCAGCTACAGACCTGGCTGGAGACCTGGCTTGCAAACTGGTTATGTGCCTTGGCTGGGAATTGAGCCAGCAACCTTTGGGTTCACAGGCCAGCACCTTATCCATTGTGCCACCAGCCAGGGCTGTTTTATTTTTTTAAGTCTAACATTTTTTCTTTTCTTTTTTGCTAGTTGATTAGATTGCTTTCCATTCTTTTTTTTTTTTTTTTAGATTTTATTTATTATTTTTATTTATTTTTTAATTAAAGATTTTATTTATTATTTTTAGAGAGGGGATAAGGAGACAGACAGAGAGGGAGAGAGACATGAGTGTATGGTTGCCTTTCGCCTGCCTCCAGCTATGGATCTGGCTGGAGACTTGGATTGCAACCTGGTTATGTGCCCTGGCTGGGGAATTGAACCAGTGACCTTTGGGCTCACAGGCCAGCACCTTATCCACTGTGCTACCAGCCAGGGCTGTTTATTATTTTTAGAAAGAGGTGAAGGGATAGAGGCAGAGGGGTAGAGAGACATCAATGCATGGTTGCCTTTCACCTGCCTCCAGCTACGGATCTGGCTGGAGATCTGACTTGCAACCTGGTTATGTGCCCTGGCTGGGGAATCGAACCAGCAACCTCTGGGTTTGCAGTCCGACTCCTTATCCACTGTGCCACCAGCCAGGACTCCATTCTATATTTTTATTCTTGTAAGTCTCAGGCTTGGCTTTTTCTTAGGAAGAATTTGAATTTATTTAAGTGAGATAGAGAGTGGAGGATTTAAAGGTGGGACAAGGACATGATTTTAATTTTTTAAATGATTACTCTGACCTATTAGTATGGAGAATCATATGGCAGAGAGGAGAGGTAGGTAGGCAAAAAAGGAAGCAACAAGACCGATTAAGGGGATATTTCAGAAATCCAAGAGAGAGACGATGGCCACTTAGACTAGGAAGGTAGTAGCAGAGGCAGTGGGGAGAAGAGAGTGAGTTGAGACCAACTGTGTTTGGAAAGTAAAATCCACAGGACCTGTTTGGGAAATGATGGAATCAAGGAAATTCCTTAACATGGTCGACTCCAACCTCTCTCTCCTGCCTCAGTCCCTACCAAATTCCAGCCTCTTTTTTTCAGTCCAGCACTTTAGCCTTCTCTCGGGCCTTACAAATTGTCTTAATCCCTTTCTCCTTCTGGCCACAGGGCCTCTGCACGTGCTGCTTCCTCGGCTTGGATTGCTCTTCACTCCTCTCTCGCCTGGGTGATTCTCACTCATCCTAATCTCAGCCCGCTTTCTCAGAAAGGCCTCTGAACACTGAACTGGTTGAATTCTCCTCAGAGCCCATGCGCTAATCCTTGAGTGTATGTGTATACGTGTGTGATTTTTCTTTCACCATACTTCCTAAGCTCCTTGGAGACAGACCCTGTTTATATTTGCCTAGCACTGTTGAAGGAATAAATTCCTAAGTTTCTCTTGACATTATTTATGGTTAAAAGAGGGGTAGGAATAGCTTTGGGTGGGGGGAATAGGAAGACAAGAGTCCTGACAGGACCTAAGTTTGAGGTGGCTGGGGGACATCTGAGAGTGTCATCAGGTAGGCAGCCAAGCCTAGCAACTGGGATCTGGGAGGAGAGGCCTGCCCTCGGCTGACACATTTGGGAGGAGTATTATGTTGCTACTGTTTAATGCTGGGCGATGCAGCTGAGAGAGGTGTTGGTGAAGCAAGGAGACTCGGAGGAATTCTGGCTTCCAGAGGTCATGGAGGGAGGACCTTCCAAAGATCACCCAGGAGCAGCCAGTGAAATAAACAGAAAATTAGGAAAGTGTGGTATCCTGAATCCCAGAGAGGAGAAGATTTCAGGAACTGAGTGGGACAGTCATTTGAAAGCTGAAAGTCTGAACAACATGTGTCCTCATAGTGGGACAAGAAAGCATTTCTATGGAGATGCTCGAGGTCCTCGATGAGCCATGTCAGTGGAGTAGTGGGAGCTCAGTGAAGACGGGTGGGTTGAGAGTAAGGGGAGGTGAAGAGTGGAGTCGATGTGTTGTCAGTAAAGAGAGTGGGTGGCTGGGGAGAGATGTTAAGGAAAGGCTTTCTAAAGATGTGACCTTGCAGAGCATGTTTGTACCAAGGCGTGAATGTGTATTCATGTGTGGTGTTTTTGTCCGTGTGTGACTTGGCATGTGTATCCTTGCGTATTGGGTGCGTGTTTGATCCTCAAGGAATTTCACTGGCTCAGATCTTTATTTGGCATTATAAATTGATACTTAACATTTTTCAAATTTATAGAGCTTTTGTGGAATGCAGTTATTAACTCATTGGCTTTCCACTTTTTATAGTTCATGAGATGAACAGCAAAACAACAAAGTTACTTACTGAGGGAGAATAGGCCAGTTATTCAAACAGCTGGGCACAGAAACATACCTGGGGAATGTTGTTGGAATTCAATATGGGTAGTAACTGATAATAATCTTAAAAATCTGAACTATTTTGTTTTGAATCCCCTGTATTTGTTTTTGTTATCAGACAGTCTGCATTTTTATTGTTCTGCTTCTGATAATAACTGTATGCTAACCAGTAAGGAGAAGGATGATAGGAATTTAAAACTTATAACAAACCTAAACACAGATTCGTTCCCAAACAGGCAAGAATTTACGATGTTGTTTTCTCACAGGCAATATATGAGCGCCTTTTCTGTTGGATTGTGACTCGCATCAATGATATAATTGAGGTCAAGAACTCTGACACCACAGTCCATGGGAAAAACACTGTTATCGGCGTCTTAGATATCTATGGCTTTGAAATCTTTGACAACAACAGGTAAACTGGATGAGATAACTGAAAATGTTATTGTTTACTTTTTTACTTGTTTGAACTCAATGTTTTCCTTTTCCTGCAGCTTTGAGCAATTCTGCATCAATTACTGCAATGAGAAACTGCAGCAGCTATTTATTCAGCTGGTTCTGAAGCAAGAGCAGGAGGAATACCAGCGGGAAGGCATCCCCTGGAAGCACGTGAGTGGGCCTCTGTGGAAAATGTCTTCATGCCTCTTACAGATTCTTGATAATGTCAAATCTTACCTTTTTTAAAGGTTTTTTTTTAATTTTTATTTTTAATGTGGGTACATGAAACACCACAATTTTAGCTTTTCTTTTTGGCATGTGTAAATACAATTCACTTTCAGGGTTAGTAAGGGGGGTTTCTTGAAGTTAAAAGACTCCCTTGGCCTTGGCCAGTGTGGCTCATTTGGTTGGAGCATTAACCCCTAGACCAAAAGGTTGCCGGTTCAGTTCTCGTCAGGGCCAGAGACCCGGGATACAGGTTAAATTGCTGGTCGTGGCACATACGAAATAGCAACCAGTTGGTTTATCTCTCACATCTATCCATATCTCTTTCTATCTGTCGATCCATTTATCCACCTCCCCCCACCTCTCTCCACCCCTTTCCTCCTTTTCTCTTTCCCTCTTCCTCTCCCTCTTCTTCCCCATCTTCCTCCCTTCCTCGTGCTCTAAAAAGCAGTGAAGAAAATGCCCTTGAGTGAGGCTTAAACAAAAAGGCCCTCTTGTTGGTGCCCAGAAAATGCTGAGTTAGGGTAAGTAAACTTAACATTTCCGCTTCATGATAGCACATGGGTTTTCTGATTCATGTCTCTCCATTAAGAATTTAGCATCATTATAAGTTATTTGGAACACCTTTTGCCTTAAACTGGTTGAGCTTTGCTTCCAGATTTAGTGTCTTCTCCATTTTTCCCCCTCTCCCTTTTTTCTGCTTCTCTGCTTTGTAAACTAAATGACATTGCACTGTCTTCAGCTGATGTTATTCCTGAAATCGTTTCATGAAAACACATTAACTTTCACTTATTTTTTGTGTATCACATTTCAACCATCACCTCTATTTTAATGGCTCTTTCTAAGCTACAGTATTTGTCAGAGTCAAACTAGTCTAGTAATATATAGCCAGAAGTGTGACTGGTCTGGGCTATACACCCAGATATCAGCTAAAAAGCATGACAGACCTCCTGCTCAGAAATGAGACCTACTAATTTTTCTTTTAAATTTGTATTTTAAACAATTTTAAGAACAGGCTTGAACATTGCAAAAACTTCAGAGTTTCTGTAAGTTTCTGTGTTTATAAAACTGTGTTTTTCCTCATGTCAAATAGTATAGACAATAAAAATAAAGTCAATATTTGTTTTGTGATTTTCAACATTGTAGGTGTGAAAAAACTATTTGGAAGGCTGTGTTTAAATTACTTTCATATTCCTTTCCACCTTCCTGTTTTCTGTCTCCTCTCATTCAGAATAAAGGAGGCCATGGTAGCTTTCCTGCCTCAGATTGTATCTTTGCCTTTCAACTTGGGTTAAGCATTAGAATACCATAAAATTTTTGTTCAAATATATTGGTATACATTTTACCTATTTACAAATAAACCAAAGTATGCTATTACTTTATAGTAGGATTACCTGCAATTCTGAATTAAGGGGTGAGCTCTTAGAGCACATTTTAAATGTAACTTAATTCAATAAAGTTTATAAGGTCTGTCCAGAAGGTATCCAGCCATGTAATATGAAAAATAGAGACATTTATTGAAGAAGATAAAAGATAGAAGATACAAGAAATATTGTACGTAGGACAATGACACCTCAGTCCCCTTCAAAGTAGGCACCTTGGGACCTCACACAGTTCTCCCGGTCTCCATCAGCTACTCCATTATTTTTTCCTGAATTCCATCAACAGCCTGAAATCTCTTCCCTTTCAAAGGTGATTTTAGTTTTAGGAAAAGTCAGAAGTTGCAGGGTGCCTAACCTAGACTGTAGAGGGGCTGAGTCTCATGGGTGATTTGATGTTTCACCAGAAAGCTTTGCATGAGACGTGATGCGTGAGCCGGCGTGTGTGGTGATAAAGCTGCCAATCACCAGTTGCCCATAGCTGTGTCCCTCTGAATCATCCAAATAGTTTCCTCGAAGGAATGTTCAAGCATAATGCAAAATTTGATGCAGATTTATTGTTTATTTTGAATGCAACAGCCATACAGTACACATGCTTATTCAATGGTGTCTACTGCCTCCACTGACTAGTACAGTGAAGGCATTATTGTTCACACATGCGCATTCCCAGTCTACACCTTGGCTGCCAGGTTACATTGATGTTGGGCAAACTGTTCTCATTATATTAACAATAGCTGAACTTTTTCTGGACAGACCTCATTATGTATGCAACTTTCTTAGACTATGTTGTATAATATAATACACAATTATAACCAAGGCTTAGAGTTTTCTAGCAAAAATGATCGTAAAACTTGTTATTCAGATGTGATTCAGAGATACTGGTCAAAAATATCCTTTAATAATCAGAGTATCAAATTCCACAGACATAGTTGATAAATGGAAAAGTCAACAATTGCAATAAGCTATTTCGAACATCTGAAAAAGGAACAAGAGCCCTAACCATGCACAATTTTTTATCAAAATAAACCAAGATATACATGTGCTAGAGGGAACAGAAGGTTAACTCCAAGATAACAGTTCCTGCTTGCCAAAAGTAGAATCACTATTCTGGGCAAGTATTTCCTCCAAAAACTTCAGAATTCTGAATAATGGAAACTTCAAATATGTAAGAGTAGAGATCATAATGTGATAAACTCAATCTACCCATCACAGGTTTAACAGTTATCAGTGGATTTCCAGTTCCATGCCATCTGCACCCACACCCCAGCCCCAGGTTGTTTTGAGCCAAATCTCAGACTGTGATGTGATGTTTTCCATGTGTAAATATTTCAGCATGTTTGTCTAAAAGTTCAACGCTTTTACAAAAACCATAACCACAATATCATTATCGTACCTAAAAAGTTAACAGTAATCCCTTAATATAAAATAGCCAGTGTTCCTATTTTATATTTTCTTAATTGCCTTATTAGAGTTGTTATTTTTGTTTTGTTTTATTTTGTTCTGTTTTTATATAGTCTGAATTTGAATCCAGATGCGGTTCCTGGGCTAGGTTGGTTGATAGGTCTCACATGTCTATAGATTTTCTTCTCCATGTCTGTCTGTCTCGCTTTCCTTGTAATCATTTATTGAAAAGGATGGGTCATTTGTTCTGTCATGTTTCCTGTAGTCTGGATTTTGCTAATCAAATTGCTGAGGTATCATCAAATATGTTTTTCTGGTTTTGTTTGTTTGTTTGTTCTTGGTTGTTAGATCTAGAATATTGGCTGGTTTCAGGGCCACTGTTTTTCTACCAGTGGTGTGTGAACTTTGACAAGGAAGCTCATATGTCAGGTCATCTAATTGATTCAGTTTTAAAACCTTTGGTGCTGTGGTTTGGAGGCCATTTTTAGCTGTGAAGAACTGTACTGTCAGGCATAAAACTGCTTGATTTGGGGTGGGCCTGGGCGGTTCATAGCCCATCCCATCACATCTAGGCTTGCCCCTTGAGTCCCCTTGGAAACCTCTTGGAGATGCTAGGGTGCTAAAAGAAACTGGTTTGGAACAAGCAGCATAAAATTTACAGAATAAAATGAATCCCTTTTGGTTTATGTAACTGGAATTTTAGGGAACTTACTTCCTTCATGCCTGGGATGAAAGACTTACTCTCTAATTCTATATATAGTCCCAAAGTCTAAAATTTCAGCTGTTAATTAATATAGAGTTCTTGCTTTTTGAGTATTTAAAGGATATCTTCCCAAAAATGAAAGTAACTTTTCTCCCTAATTAGAAATGTAACAGATGCTGTAATGAAGGTGAATAGGTAGACTAGGACTTCTCCTTCTCTGTGCTACTGACATTTTTTACCAGAAAAATCTTTGCTGTGATCCTGTCCTGTGCTTGGTAGGATGTTCAGCAGCATCCTGGCCTCTCCCCACTGAGTGCCAGGAAGACTTTTCTAGTCGTGACCATTAAAAATGTCAGCAGACATTACCAAACGTCCCCTGAAGGGCGAAGTCACCCTCTGTTGAGAATTAGACTAGGAAAGCCACCTAGTATGAGATTTTTCAGTCCATAGAATACAGAAGAGAACTTGGAAGACTAGGAATGGAACTAAAAACCACAAACAAATAACTGACGTTAGTCCTTGATTTTAAAGCACGGAGCAGGAAGGAATACATGAGATACTTTAATTGTCAGTTATGAGTTTATAGATCTTACAGAAGGTAACAGGGACAACTCTCAGTTTAGGGACCTCCTAAATGAGACCGGACACATCAATACACAAGACGAAGTGTATAATAAGCTGAACTGAAGTTCAGCTCTCTTGAACCAGGCTTGTGTGTGCTCTCATCAGAATAAACAGGCATCAGAGAGCATTTTTGTATGAACCTTGTATTTTCAACAATAGTTGCACAAAGCCACAGACTATTCATAACTTTAGCTCATGGAGCTAAATGAAAAACTTATTATCTTTTATAAAGTCTTACATCTCAGAATTAAAATTTTTATGGTATACCTTGAAAAACATTGAAACTTGCTTAAACTCATATGCTTATTAACTTTGGGAAACGGAGATTTGGATTTTAGTCTAGGCCCATATAAGTGAACATGCAAGCTCTACATAATACCTTCACTTTATCACATTATATATAAAATGCAATTTGGAGGGTGGTTGTCGGTATTTAATGGCATCTGCGTCCTGTGGTTAATGGCAGGCAGAGCGGAGGAGACTGAGAAGGATGAAGGAGGAGGGTAGGCACAGGGTGAACTGGTGGTACACATGGTGGCCCTGCTGCCGTGCAGGTCTGGGCTCTGTCCCCTCTGGAACTGCTGCTTTGCCGTGTCCTATAGATTGACTACTTCAACAACCAGATCATCGTGGACCTCGTGGAGCAGCAGCACAAGGGCATCATCGCCATCCTGGATGATGCCTGCATGAATGTTGGCAAAGTCACCGACGAAATGTTCCTCGAAGCTCTTAACAGCAAACTGGGCAAACACGGGCACTTCTCCAGCCGGAAGGTAATGTGTGTAATGAGATCTCCCTCTCATTTTCATCCATAAGATTCCCTCATTGTGTTGACAGATCTCAATTACTTTATATGTTAGGTTACAGGAAGGTTCACCCAACTAAGAGAAAGGCCATAAACATTCCTTCAGTGATATATTGCTGTGGATAAATTCTGCCTTTCCTGGTTTATAGGATGACAAGGTTGACAAAACTCATAATATCCAGGAGAGGGAGCTGCAGACTACTCAATTTATTGAAAGTAGGAAAAATGGACAAGATTGTTTAAAAAGCATGATGTCATTCATAACCAATAGGTGCAAAGTCCTTGTTCACGTGCTAGAATTTTGCTCCTGCATCTGATCATTCTGGCACTGAAAACAGCTTTCGTCCTTGATTTTTTACTGTAGGCCTCAGTTATAAAATGTAGTACATGTGTTTTGCCAGACAGAGACTATCAGAAAAACAGAGAAATTCTAGCTGTCATTGTAGTTGTTACAAGGAACCTCATTCTTCAAATACATGGGTATCCTTTTAACTCCCCCTTTTTCACATTCTAAAACTGTTATCAATAGATAACATTTCTGAATAATTAGAGGTACTTGTGATTGTCAGGCCTTTGTGCTGTGTCCTGCATGTCATATGCTTTTAACATTTGTCCTAGGAGGGGTACACCACTGTCCCCAAGGGTTTCTTACAAATATAGGCTTGTCTAGCAACCATAAGCTAAAGTTGAAACAGTCTCCATACTTCTTCATTTCCAGGAAAAAGGGGCAAACATTTTCATTCCTCCATAATTCCATGCAAATCTATGATGCACTGCCATTTCAACACAAATAAATCTATTCTTTAACTTTGTGCCCTTTAAAATTATGTAATCAGAACAGGAAGATTCCGCAATTAACTAGCTAGAGCACAACCATCAGATATAAATTGCCGCTGTTATTTATTTTAGGACAGTCTGTTTCTAAGATATTCTCCTTGGTCTGTTACTGAGAATTGACTTGTAGCCCTACTACAAGCCCTCTTTCAGATCCTACGGTCTGTGTCAGACATTAGGGTTCTAGTTAGTTATTCCCCCATTTATAATGTGAGCACTTCATAAGTGCCTCACATTTTTCAGGCACAATTCCTGGGTGCTGGGGACAGAGCAATAAAAGTTAGAAGCAACCTAAATAACTTAGAATAATGCTTTTAGAGATGGCATAATTGCATGGGCAGATGTCGTGTTTGTAAGGGATAGGTTAAAACTGTTTATAATCACAGTTCAGGTTTTAGAGACTTGTCTAGTCTTTGGCCTACCAGATGGTAGACCATTAGTGTTTGTCCAATTTGAATTGAATTGGTCACAATCATACCAAATAAATCTCACATAATAATTGAATTTTAAATTAAAATACGCAAGGCTCATTTAAATAAATAACTTCAACTCTTACATGAGAAATCACCTCATTTTGATATGTTTCACCTTGGCTATTTATACACCTAAATTAAATTTGTCAACCAAGGATTTTGAAATATAATCTCACTCTCAAGGTAGCAACTGTATATAGTACATTTAAGCAGTTTCTACTGATTTGATAGGAGATGTTGAACAGTAATTAGTCTGTAGAGATGGGATTTTTTTTTTTTTTTTTTTTTTTAATGTGGGAGGGAGCCCAAGTTTTGCCAACCTTCAGAGCTCCACCCCCAAAGACAAGCCCTGTGATAGGGGATTTTAAAGTGTGTTCTTCCCTGAGATTTTTGCCTAATGAGGAAAGAATGAAATAACCAAGCTGTCAGGGCATTTTCATCACTACGAATCTTTATGTTAAATGATGATATTATTCTGTATGTCACGCCAGGTCTTACACCATTCGCTACTGGTAACTGATTAGCTAAAGTTATTGGCAAGTTAAATAAGAGGTTTCTGGCACTAAATTGTTTCTTATGCTTTAAAGTTATGAAAAGGCAGGAAAATGATCTAATAAACCATAAAATTACTATTCAAGGAATTATTAACATATAAAGTTAAGTGATCAATGCATTAACTATTACTATCTTTTTTTTGAGGTTTTTTTAAATCTTTTTTTTTAATTTTATTGTTGTTGTATTACATCCATCCCCTTTTTGCTCCCCTCTGTCCCCCTCCCCACCCACCCATTCCCCCCAAAGTCAATCCCACCTGATATTACTATCTTTTAAAACATAAAGCCTAACACCTTCTGTGTTCAGATCAGCTAAGAATTTGCTGTATCCAAATGTAAGACTATTTAATTAGTAGAGATATCTCTTGGGTTCCTTTCCTTGGAGGGTTTTATAAATAAATGGTTTTAGAAAAGTAGTTAGAGAAAAAGAGAGGAATCAAATATTTTGGAGAACCTCTATTGTTATTTGATCTCCACAGTTTAACCTTCAATCCACCTCCTTGAGATGTGATTATTAAAGGAGACAAAGCAAGTATGTGGCAGAGCCAAGAGTTGAATGTTGGAAGTCTGACTTCTGATTTCCTATCTGAATCTTCACTTGTTGAGTAAATAGACTAATTATTCCTTTAACAATCTAGATGTCGGTATAGATTCCACCATCCTGGTTAGGATTGTTTGTTACCTAACACACCACAATCTAAGTGGTTTTTGCGCAGAACTGCACTGAATGTTTTGTGGATTCTTAGATATCTGCCTTAAACTCACAGGCTATCAAGTGATGCTCCTCAGGGCAGATGAAGTCTAAATGCTGCTGTAACAAGGAGACTTACAGAAAGTTAGGAAGACCACCAGGGCTGTATAAAAACTGCCTTTCCGTAAAGTACTCCTCTGCAGTGAGAATGAGCTTCAGAAGGATGAGCTCTATG
The DNA here is from genome assembly GCA_004026585.1 of Noctilio leporinus. NCBI lineage: Eukaryota > Metazoa > Chordata > Mammalia > Chiroptera > Noctilionidae > Noctilio > Noctilio leporinus. Next base: position 101,364 of record PVIW01002620.1, read on the forward strand.
AAGTGATAGCCCTCAACGGAAGTCCCAGATTAGCAAAAAATGGGTGAGCCAGGCTGTTGTGGATACAGGAAGCTCAGGTGTTACATTCAGTCCCAGTAACCTTTCCCAGAGCTGCCACTTACTAGTTACCTGACCTGCCAATTGCCTAATCTATGAGCTTTAGTTTCCATGTGTGAAAAAAAGAGCTCAAATCCTATCAGCCCTGAGGATTGAATGAGATGTATGCGCCTACCAGACAGCAAGCCCTCTACTCAACATGGCCCTCTGTAAGTGGACATGGAGAAAGAAACTGTCAGTCAAGGTAGGCTGGGATGCATTAGCACAGCAGCCAAGATGTAAGTGTAATAGACAGTAGAAGTCCATTTCCCTCTCAGGGACTTAGACTTCTTTCATCTTCTGGCTCTCCCACCCTCTAGGCACTGCCCTTCTCTCTATCCAGCTAGTGTAAAAGGAAAGAAAGTGCAGAGGAGGATCACCCCCTTCTTACCTGCTTGGACCTAGAATAGCCACACCTCATTTCCATACCCTCCATTGTCCAGAACTTGGTTGTTTGGCCACCTTCAGCTGCAGGGCTGCTGTGTGAATTTCTGGTGAAAGCTCACAGTCTCCACAACACAAGCAAAAAATTTAAATCAAGCCTCCCACAGGGTGATTTTACTCTTATATATTATGATTTTTAACATTTTTCATGTTAGATGAAATTGGAATATGTTTTTAGGAAAGTGAAAATGGGTGTTTTCAAAATATTCTCCTTCTTGATTCCTTAGCTCTGTGCCTCAGACAAAATCCTGGAATTTGATCGAGATTTTCGAATTCGACATTATGCAGGTGATGTAGTGTGAGTATCTTACTTTAGTACCTCACATGATGGTTTGCATGCAACCTCACTTCAGAAACTATAACCAGGGGAAAGCATAAGATGTTTCCTGTTCATTTTACTTACCTCTTTTAATCTTTCACTTTACAATAAGTTAGCATAGGTTCATTTATTCCTTGCTTTTCAACCATTTATTGAGCACACACTGTGTGGCCATGCACAGTTCCTGGCATAGTTGACAGTCAGTTGCAATGAACTGATGGGTAAATACATCAAGGAATCATGTTAAGAACTAGGACAGAACAATAGATGAGAGGGACCTTTCCCTGAAGAATCCAACAGTTTAGAGGAGGATATAAACAGACACATGGTAAGTCACTATCAAGAAGAATGAATGGAAGGGTTAAACTGGAGAAGAAAACACCAAGGAGTGATAATTAACCAAGATGGAAGTACAGAGAAGTCTTTTCGGAGTAACTGATACCCAAGTTGAGTCCTAAAAGTAAAAATGGAGGGAGAGGACAGGGTGTCCCCAAGCGGAAGAGACAATAGACATATGGGCTCTGAGGTGAGAAGTATGAGAAGAACTACAATTAGTTGGGTAACTATAATGAGTAAAAATCAGTTTTGCCATATTACTTTTCAAATATGATTTGAAAAGTGAAATTTGCATGTCACATTTTCTAATTATAATAAAAGTAGAAATTGATAAGAAAATATATACCCGTTGTAGCATTTTGTCTCCTAAAGCTACTATAGCAAATTACCTTAAATTGATACCTTAAAACAAGATAAATTGATCTTTTCACAGTTCGGGAGGCCAGAAGTTTTAAATCTAGGTGTCAGCAGGGCCACACTCTGAAGGTTCTAGCGAAGAGCCTTTTCGAAGAGTTCTAGCGAAGAGCAGCTTCTGGCAGCTGCAGGCACTTATTGGCTTGTGGCCCCATCACTCCAGTCTCTGCCTCTGCAGTCACATTGCCTCTTCCTCTTGGGTGTGTCTGTGTTAAATCTCCATTGCCTGCATTCTGGGTAATGCAGTATAAGCTTCTCTCATGACCCTTCATATAATCACACCTTTTACCAGATAAGGTTAACATTCACAGGTCCTAAGGAATTCGATGTGGATTTTTTCAAGAAGGCATTTTGGAGCCTGCTATATTTAGTATGCTTAGACTGTCCACTAAACACTGCCCCCTCTTGGTTTTTTTTTTTTTTTTTTTACATTAGGAATTTTTTTTGTATTAGGAATGGGTTTATATTCATAAAACCCATTATAGGGAGAGATGAAACAATAACAAAAAGGCAAATGATGATCTCTAAATGCTGAAAGACATTTGGAGAAATTTTAATAGCTGTTCCTAATTTAAATTAAAACTCTAGAATCATAAAATAATGTGGCTCATAATTATCACCCCATCTGTCCAACTAGCCAGTAGTGCTGGTATGGCCCGGTTTCCCACTTTTTCTGGTCCTGTTCCCAGGTTCCAGAATACTGAGGAAGGAAGACCCAGCACTGCACAGATATCTCCAGCTAGAAACTCAGGCCTTGCTTGCAGGATCCTTTCTTCTAGCTCAAAGTGCCAGAGCTGGACAGAGGCCTATCTCCCTTTTGTCTTACAGATGAAGAAATTTATGCGAAGAGTGTAAAATTCATACCTAAGGTCACATAGCCTGTTTGTCAAGAGCTGGGACAATAACTAGTTTCCCAACTCCCAGCACTGTGACTGACCACGTTGATTGTATTCGGTGTCTCAGACTTCCCCTTCTCTCCTTAAACCCTCCAACCCTTTTCTAGATTCTTACTGGACGTCTTCTGTGTGCACAATGCTTTATAACGTATGGTCCCTGCCCATAGGGAGCTGTCCATGTGAGATGCATATATACCTATATGGTTTGTGTATTTGTGTACACATATAAACCTGTAGTTCATCAGTATAAACAATTACATACGTAGACATGCATTTGCATACATACATGGATATAATAAAAGGTGGTTTAAGTAATTGCCATATGAATTGTTTTCAGAGTCCAGAATAAGGAAATGATATGATACTTCTAGCTATATGATAAACCCCGGAAGGCTGACACTGCTATGGATCCTTGGATGCTAGGAATTATTTTTGTTGGAGCGAGTGAGAAGAGTGCTAAAAATATGCAGGAAATAGCAACGAGGCCCATTTAACAGGAGGGTATCCTTTTTTATAGCCTAGACAAGTAGAAATGCCTGGAAAAAGAGGTTGAAATCAAATCATAATGAGTCTCAAAGGCCAAAAATAAGGACTTTGAAGTTTGAATTTTATGGATTAGATAATAGACTGAGTCAGGTGACTCCAAGGGTTCAGTCAAAAATGACTTAACGTATTGAGAAGACCTAGGGTAGGGGAGGCAACATAATTTTAGCCTGGTGACCTTAAAGTGCATGTGGGCAGCAAAGCCTGAAGAACTTTCTTGTAGAATTAAATGTGTAAGGTTGAAACATTGGCAAAGAGTCAGAGTTAGAGATCTAAGAACCGTATGCATTGATGTGATTGTCTAGGAAGCTGTATATAGATAGGTAAGAAAACAGCTGCTGGGAGCAGCAGACATCCAGAGTTCCTGTTTGCTCAGGGTCCTAGCTTCTGCCCTCATCACCCAGACTCCTCCATTCCTTTTAATACCCCCAACCCTGAGTTGACGCCACCTAGAGTCCTTGCCAGTCACTGCAGCAGAGCAGCTCCCATCCATTCCCTCCCTCCTCACCAACTGCTGGATTTCAAGACCTTACTCATCTCCTTTCCTCCAAACCATGAATACTGCCCTTGTTTGCTCTGAAGAAGGATATGCATGTCCCTGCTTCGTCCCTTCCTTTAATTTGTTTCCTTGTGTGATTTGCCTTCCTCTTTCTCCTCTGTTTATCCAACTCTTACCATCCTTTGCAGTTCTCCCTGGATTCTGTTATCCCACCCCGAACACACTGAGAGAACCTTAGGCAAGTCACTTGACCTTCCTACGGATGGGACTGTTAGTTCCTGTATGTCGCTGTTTTGCTTTTATCTTAGGAATGCTGTGTGTACACAGCTGTGTGTATTTTAAAAGTCATCTTCTTGAGGTAAGCAGTAAGCCAGTAGAAAATGATCATAACTGTAATAATGGTAATGATGAATCATAATGATGTTTGCTCTCCTGTTAAGGAATAGAAATAATAGCGTCTCTGTTTAACAGGTAAATTTGATACCCCTTAACGCAGAACTTGGAGGACAGAATCAACCTTATAGATTGATTAATTAATAGTGGAAGTGCATGTAGATTTCTAGAAAAGCTTAAATGTGGTTCTTGCTTGGTGAGTGATACACATTTTTCTGTGTTTTTTCTTCTATTAGCTATTCTGTCGTTGGTTTTATCGACAAAAATAAAGACACTTTATTTCAAGATTTCAAGCGCCTCATGTATAACAGGTAGGATTAAATTTTATTTATTATAAACTCTTTGACCGTATTTTTCTGTGACAATTTTAAGATTTTTCTGGTAACTTTCCTAGTTCTGCTTGATCACCCTTAATAAGACTTACTTTATGATTATAAAAATCTATAAATATAGGACAGGGACCTACTATTGCTATGTTTCTCCTTGATCTCCCTTGGGTTGCCTCGGTTTCCCTGTTACCTGCTGCCATCCTTATGGCACCCCCACCAGTATACTCAGGAGCCCCAGGCTAGGCTGCTGGCAAATGAAGGGTGTCAGGTGACTTCTGGCCCAGCTGAAGCCATTACACACTCAGACTCCCACTGAGTGTCTTTGCCTCCATCTAAGAGAGTCCTCTAACATCAAAGTGGCATCTTCCATCAGTGATGATAGATCCTGAGTGGGCAGAATCTCCTCACAATCCAAGAAAATGTGAAAAAGCTATGGCAAAGTACAACTAAGCAAAGCATAATAAGTTCAAACCCAGCATGATACTTTGAAAAGAAAGCCCATGAAAAACAATAAGATTCTTAGCCAGCTTCTTCTTTTGGCTTAGAGAACTGTAGTCCTCATTTATCAAGTCTCTTCAGTTGCCAGTAGATCATCAAAAATTACTGAGCCCCTCTGAGCCACATGTTCCCTTGTGCTCTGGGATACGGCTATGAAAAATTTAGACAGAGTCCTTACCCTATTGGATCCTATATTCTTGTGGAGGTTACAGCCCATAAATAAGAAAACAACTAACTTTCAGGCACTGACAAGTGCTGTGAGGAAAAATAAAGTAGAATAAGACTAAAAGGTACATGCAAGGAAGGGCAGGGGAGCCATTATAGACAGGATGGTTGGAAAAGGCTTCTTAAAAGAGGTGACATTTGACCTGAACCAGGTGAGGTAGCGAGCCAGGAGCAGTGGGGGAAGAGAACTTCAGGTGGAGAGAAGCTTAGGACCAAGGTGCTAAGCTAAAAATGAGTTTGGAAGCACTGAAGACAGCAGGAAGGTCATTGCAGCTTTAAAAAAGGCGGGGGGTGGGGTGGGTGGGAGGGAAGGATGGAGAGAGAGATGAGGAATGAATTTAGAGAGGCCAAAGGAGCCTGGGTGATAAAGAGCCTGTGAGTCTGTAAGGGGGAAGTGTGAAGGGAAGCCATTGGAATGAATGATATGATGTGATTTATATGTTGAAGAAATCACTAGGGCTACCTTGTAAAGCACACACAGACTGGGGAGATCAGGGAGGAGGCTAGTTGAGTCATCCAGGCTGAGACTTGGGTGCTAGTGGCAGGGATGATGACAAGTGGTCACAACTGGCTTGGGTATTTGGTAAGCAGAGCCAGTAAGATTTGCTGATGGATAGGATGTGTGATGTGAGAGAAAATCAGAAATTAAAGACAATGTCTGAGCAGTGGGCAGGGATTTGCTTGATGTGGGGAAGACACAAGCAATTTGGGGGTGGGGGAAATCACAAGTTTTGTTTTGGACATTTTAACCAGAGGTGTGTGTTGGACATCCAATGGAAATGCTAAGTAGGCAAATTTTATGTGTGCATCTGGGACTCAGGGGAAAAGGTGGGGCTAGAGATAGAAATTCATTGATGGTGTTTAATGCCATAAGACTGGGTGAACCCTGGCTGGCAGCATAGTGGATAAGGCGCCGGCCTGCAAACCCAAAGGTTGCAGGTCCGATTCCCCAGCCAGGGCACATAACAAGGTTGCAAATCAGGTCTCCAGTCAGGTCTGTAGCTGGAGGCAGGTGAAAAACAACCATACATTGATGTCTCTCTCCCTCTCTGCCTCTCTTCCTTCCCCTCTATCTGAAAATAATGAAATAAAATCTTTAAAATAAAAAAAAAGTCCTTGAGCCATTATTAAAAAAAAAAAAAAAAAAAGACTGGGTGAGATTTAAAGTAAATACAAGTTTAAAAATAAAAGAGAGAAGAGGTCAAAAGAAGAATCCCCTGACACACTCAGGAAGTAACAAAGGCGACTGAGAGTGTGCCAGTGAGGTAGGAAGAAAACCTGGGGTCTGATGATCCAGAGCCCAAGCCATGGAAAAAGTGCTTCAAGAAGAAGCGCAGTTGGCCCCGGTGGTGGCACAGTGGATAAGGCGCCAGCCTACGAACCCAAAGGTCACTGGTTTGATTCCCAGCCAGGGCACATAACCAGGTTGCAAGCCAAGTCTCCAGCCAGGTCTACAGCTGGAGGCAAATGAAAGGCAACTACACATTGATGTCTCTCTCCCTCGCTGCTTCTCTCCCTTCCCCTCTATCTAAAAAATAATAATAAATAAAATCTATTTAAAAAAATGAAGAGGAAGAAGCACAGTCATAAACTCAGTCAAAAATCTGTCAAAAGCAGAGTAATGTGAGGACCAAGACTAACCATTGTATTTGCTGACAGGAAGGTCAGTGGGACTCTTGACCACATGGTCTCAGAGTTATGAAGACTAATGTGGGATTGAAGTGGGCTCAAGGGAACTAAGAAAATTAGAATGTGGAGACATTATGTTTAAACAGTTTTTTCAAGAAGTTTTGCCATAAAATGGTTCATCTGTATGATGCCACCAAGAATGATGATGGAGCTGCCATAGCTAGAAAGTAGTTACAGAGAGCCCTGGCCAGGTATTAAGTTGGTTGGGGACTCTCCCATGTTCCAAAAGGTTATGGGTTTGATTCCCAGTCAGGGCACATACCTAGGTTCAATTCTTGGTCAGGGCTTGTATGATAGATGGTTCTCTCTGTCTTTCTGTATCTCTCTCCCCCGACCCCACCTCCAAATTAGTAGAATTAGTGTTGTTGGGTGGGAATGAAAAGAAGAAAGTTACAGAGACATTGAATGTAAGGGGGGAGCCATGTAAGAGCTGGTTGTGGGGGGAAAGGGACTTCCAGAAAGGAGTTTCAGAGGGACAAATGGCAGAGTCTGGCATTGCTCTGTGTACAAATTTTAAAAACTCAAGTTGGACAAATGGCTTTCGTTGGCCAGTGGGAATGTCACAGTTTGTTGCTAGGGGAAGAAGGCAGCCAGGCTGCCCCAGGGGACATTTGCTACCATCGTGAATCTGTTGTGGCCCAGAGGGTCATCTCACTGAGAACAGCTTTACCTTCCAGTAGTGGATTCACGAGACCCCAAGCTCACAGGACAAATTGAAAAGCAAAGCAGCCAGTGGGTTTATTTCCAGAGCAAAGCCTAACAGTCACATGGAGTAGAATACTTGCACTGGTATGACAAGCCACTTTTTCCTGTTGGTAACCCCACTAAGGAAGTCAAATAGCAATGAGAATTCTAGCTTATTAATTGACTATAAAAATACCCATAAAATCCAAAATGCTTAATTGGTTGGTAAATCCAACAATTAAAGGCATCAAGCTAAGATAAATTCATTTCACAATAGGGATGTTCTTGCCAAAGGTGTAAAAAGATTAAAAACCTGCTGACTGCAGGTTATACATCTCCATAATAGGAAAGACATTGTCAGTGGGGCAGGAAGTCTTGAAATTGTTTGGGCTAACACCATCCTCCTAAATGGTCCTTGGATGGACTGCCTTTGCCTCTGGACATGTCACTGTTTCATTGGCTAAATAGCTCCCCAAATTTCTTAAATATTTTATTTATTTATTTTTTAGGGAGAGGGGAAGGGGAGGAGAAAGGGAGAGAAACAATGTGTGAGAGAAACGTTAATCAGTTGCCTCTCGCACCATCCCAACCGGGGACCTGGGCTGCAACCCAGGCATGTGCCCTGACTGGGAACCAGACTGGTGACCTTTGGATTTGTAGTCCAGCACTCAATCCACTGAGCCACGTGAGCCCCAGGATGCCTCCCAAATTTCAGTCCCTATTTTCCTTGTTAGGTGTTTAAATAGTAATCTTTGGATCTCTAGTTCTGTAGACTTTCAGAGTATACTTGCATGTTAGTGTGGGTGTGTGTATGTCAATGAAGGGAGAAGAAAAGTAAGTAGGTGGCTGGCCAGGTAGTACAGGAAGTATACAGGTGGTATAGTCTCTGAAAATGGGCAACAGTGAGTAAGATTACCATCTTATGTGGGGTAGAAATTGTATAGACCAAAAGCCAGCGATTTTGCATCAGAATTTTCAAAGTATCTGGGCTCTGCTGTCAGGAAATTGTAATCAGTGAGTGTCAGGAAAGTATCCCAGCACTATGTACTAAATGTGAGAACCACTACCTTAAATTCTCTCTGTTAAAGATTAGAATAGAAAAGTTAAGGAAAAACATAAATTTATATGCTTATTTTTATTGCTATATGTATTATTAGAAAATTATGGAATAAAACTGGGAAGTGAGAAAACTGGGCCCATAAGCCACAGATCACTGCATTATTTCATAGACACTTTCGATGGTGGTTGGCACTGCTTGCTAGCAGTGGTGAAGGTTAGCAATGTGGCTCTGTCTTCATTCACACATCCAGTAAATCTTCACCTCTCTGTTTATGTTCTTGGCTCTTCTGTCATCAATTCTGGCATTTTGTAGCAATTACTTTTGAGCCTCTATATACAGAAATTTACTAGGTATTTGGGAAACCAATTCAATTTTCTCAGTGCTACAGCAGGGGAAGAAAGGAGCAAAATGATGGCAGTAATAAACACAATTAGCAAAAAAAGTTCATGTTAATTCTTTTGTCTTCTCTACCCCCGATTTAAAAAAAAAGAAATCTATAAGAGAAGTTTCTAGCAAGCCAACATTGCAAGTTTCAGTTTCTTTAAAATCAAAAGCTTCCAAAATGAAACAGGAAGAAAATCAGAGTTGAGACCACCACACGTGTTTTTTTAAATAACCCCAGAGAGCCAGATAATGAATATATACTTTTTAGTATGAAAGTTGGCCAGAAGTTCACTTCAGGATCTGGATTGCAACAGCCTTGGTGTCACATCAATAACATGCTGTGGCTGCCAGCACTGCCCGTAAACATGCTCATAAATTCAACTGTAGTCAAGGGACTTGCTAGAAGATAATGTGAAAAGTTTATTTTATATTCCTTGCTATACAGGATGCATGCAATAAATCGGCAAAATTTTAGTAAAATAGTATCACAGTATTATATTTTGAAATAAATTTATTCTTATATGTAAATACATAAACCTAGTCATTATTTTTTTAATTGTTAAAAAAAGTCTCCATTTCCTGCAATATTAGACTCAATTCAACTTCATTATCTTGAGCACACTTTAATTAACTTTTCCTTATCCATGGACATCATCATGTTCTCAGTCTTAGCTTTAACAGCCTCTTTATTGGGATGAGGTTGTTTATTAACTTCTCTCTCACAAATACTGCATACATAATAATCTAAAGAATTTGCATCTGGTGAACTAGGGGGCCAGATTTTCTTTGACCAGAATTCAGGAACATTGACACTGAGAAATTCTTGCACCTTTTTGGCGTTATGTACTGGTGCACCATCTTGTTGGAAGATAAAATGACGTCCATTTGTGACTTGCTTCGTTCATAGTACAACTCAAAACATCAAGGTAAACAGCAGTCACCTTCAAGAATTGTGGGAAAAAATGAGGTGTCATGATAACTTCATTGCTGACAACACCTAACACCATCACTGGAGCAGGAAACTGTTTTCATGACAAGTGGGGACTTCATTAAGATTCTTACAGAGCTGCCTGTTGTTTCTTCTGTGACTATTTGGTCCTGCTGAAAATTCTTTTCATCAGAGAAGAAAATCAGAGGGTTTTTTTCTTTGGCATTTTTCCATTTTGTAAGCAGTTTCCTTACTTTTTCAAAGTGCCTTTCCTTTGTCTGCTCTGTCATAAACTGGTCTCTTCTGAGAACATACGATCTGTATCTGACATCTTCAGCAATAACCTTGGGAACCATTGTATCCGACATCTAGTTTTCTTGCTATAGAGTGCATTGATTTTCCTGGATCTTCATTGCTGATCTCCTGGATTCTGTGTACAGTATCTTGACTTGTGCAATCCTTATGTACCTTATACGTTTTCCTTGTTGGTGTGGCGACATCAGGATCAGCATCATACACCTTCTTTATGTTGTAAACTGTAGGTAAATGGATGTTTTTGAAGTCCGCAATTTCCTCAGCAATTTGTCCTGCACATAGTCCAGAAATTATGGTTGCTCTCATATGGTATTTCTTTGACATGGTTGTGCTCAGAATTTAATACTTTATATCTGAAACAATGATGTTAAGTCATAACCTTAGAAACATAGTTTTTCAAAATTAATAAGCACATGAAATAAGGAGGTGCAATGTTATTGCCAATGTATCACGCGCACCCTGTAGTTTATGAAAGACCTGGTTTTTTGTAGTGTTACCTATCCTGTATGAATATTTGTTTCAGTCAGAAGATCCTTTCATGTTTGTGTTTTCTACCATAAATTAGACTCACTTCCTGCCAGCAGTTTGCCCTCATTCTTATAACTACCACCAAAGCCATTTTGTTTTTATATATACGTTGTAAGATCCATGTTAATTATTTGAGGGTCCTAAGTCCTAATAATACAGATGTCACTTTAAAGAAGTTTAAAAAAGTTGTGGTTTTTTGTAATGTAGTGTAGTTTGGACACGTCTCGTGGCATAATTTTCTGGGTGGAATTGTTTTCTCAATAAAGCTTGATGAGTATGATCTGCAGTCCATACTCATAACTGTGTATCTCAGGATACACAGTTCAGCAAGATTGCTCAGCAGTTCTTTTTCTCTCTATCTGAATTGCTCTTTCTGTGCTTCTCAGTTCAAATCCTGTGCTGAAGAATATGTGGCCTGAAGGCAAACTGAGCATTACAGAAGTGACCAAACGACCTCTGACTGCCGCCACCTTATTTAAGAACTCTATGATTGCTTTAGTAGACAACCTTGCATCAAAGGTAATTATTTTGTTTTCTACATATCCATGTTAATTAATAGATTCCCTCTTGGTACATGTTACAAAGTATGTCTATATGGTTTGCTTTTTAGGTAATTATAGTAAATCAAGTTGAAGAATATGTATTTAAAGTGAATGATATGATAGAATGTTTATTCTGTTTTTTAGGTAATTCTAGTAAATCAAATTAAAGAATATATATTTAAAGTGAATGTTACAATAGAATTGTTATTCCTTTTTTTATTGTTAACATGGCTGGGTGGAACATTTGCTTGTGTCCCGAATTAAAAAATTTGTTTCTAATTTGGGCTTTTTATTCTACTGTTGTTGTCAAGGAAAAAGTCCTAGTAAGGCCTTTAAAACACCTGTTTGTGTGTGTATGTATGTATGTATGTATCCGAGATCTGTCCCAAAAGTATCAGCCATGCAAACTTTTAATTATATTGACATTGGCTCAATACTTTCAGGACAGACCTCCTATGGAGTTTATGCCTGACCAAAATGAACCTCAGCCCTGTGCTGATGACAAGGGCTGGCTTTAAAAAAAAAAGTTTTGGATGTAACACACTGTCTATATATCATACTGACTACAAAATGATCAGCTAGAGTTTTAAGATCAAGTTTGGTACTTAAGCATTGTCCTTAGGCAGTTTTATTTTTGTTTTTTGTTTTGTTGTGGGTTTTTTGTTTGTTTGTTTGTTTGTTTTGGTTTTTTCCTTAGGCTGTTTTAAATAGTTGGAATCAAAAGATGTACTATTGACAATTACTTCTGCTTTTTATTGTTCCCTTAAGATTTAATGTTATTTGATAACTTCAGTTTGTTTGTCTGTCATTTTTTTTCTTAAAGAACAGATTTTTACTCCTAACTGCTGCTGCTGACAAGTTTGATAAATTAGATAGCATTCTGGGACTTGTTATTTTTAGTTCCTTCATTTTAATCTTTCTCTCCTGGTGATTTTCCTGTGTGTGTTTTTTTATTATTATTATCATTTTTTTATAATCGACTTCTTTTCTAAGAATTTCAATCTATACCATTTCTGGTTACTTCACTGTGAATAAATCAGACTAATGCCACAAGAACATGTCTGTTTCAGTAGCTTTCTTTCTCTTTTCACCAATATTCTTTGGTCTCACCCTGGCTGGTATGACTCAGTGGATTGAGTGCTGGCCTGCGAACCAAAGAGTTACCAGTTCAATTCCCAGTCAGGACACATGCCTGGGTTGTGGGCCAGGTCCCCAGTTGGGGGCACATGAAAGGCACCAACACATTGATGTTTCTCTCAATGTCTTTCTCCCTCCCTTCCCCTCTCTCTAAAAATAAGTAAATTAAAGTTAAAAAACAAGCAGATTCTTTGGCCCCAAATAACAACAAATAAGCACAATTTGTTGGTTTGTATAATAAAGCCCCCAAAAAGGTGTTCATTAGAACTCTTCCTCTTGTCTCTCAGCTTCTGTCTGCATGTCAGCCTCCCCCTGCCTCACCCAGCTAGGAGGAGAGTGAGCCTGACAGGAAGGCATGTGACGCAAGAAAGAGTGGAACACAGAATTTTATAAAATATATACTTACAGAATTTGTTATCTGTAAATGTAGTGTTTATAAAACATATTATTCATAAGTATATTGTTTATAAAACAGATGTATTTAATTAACTAGAAAAGAATCACTTTTCTAGCCTGGCTTGTGGCTCAGTGGATAAGGGATAGATGCTGGCCTGTGAACCCAAAGGTTGCTGGTTCGATTCCCAGTCAGGGCATGTAACCAGGTTGCAAGCCAGGTCTCCAGCCGGGTGTGTAGCTGGAGGCATGTAAAAGGCAACCATACATTAATGTTTCCTTCTCTGCCTCCCTCCCTTACCCTCTCTCGAAAAATAATAAAATCTTTTAAAAAAGAAAAAAATCACTTTTCTAAAATGTGCATTTTTTATAAGTAAAAATACTAGAGCCATCTATAGTTCTATATCAGGAATTGCATTTGCTGCTAGTAAAAGAGACCTCCAAGTTAGTAGCTTAAACTTGAGAGACATTTATTTCTCAGTCCTGTAAATGAAGCACAAAAGAAATGATCTCAGGACTGGTGTAGCAGCTCTAACATGACCAGGACCCAGGTTCCATCTGTCTTCTTGCTCTATGGCCGTAGTGCTTGTCACGTGTCCTCCTGGTCTGACATGGCACCTAGAGCTTCTTCCCTTCTCAAGAGACTTCCCAGAAGCCTCCCACAGCATTGCAGCTCCGTCTCATGTGCTATATCATTGCTGGGGAAGCTGGGAAGGATGGTTTCATTCTAGTCAGCAGTACACCCAGCCAGAAATAAATATTCTGTTTCAAAGTAGGAAAAAAAATACTGCTGTGAGGTACGCAACTAGCCTAATAGTCTTTGCTACAGCTTCCCCATCCGTATATTTACAGAGGTGAGGGAATGAGAGTGAGAGCAGGGAGAAGCAAAAGACTATAAGTGGTAGATGGGTGGGGCGGAAATCAAAGGAAAATGTTGATTACATTTAGGAAATACAAATAAGGTGATAGAAATGTAAATAATTGCCACTCACTGTAACTATAATTTAGACTAAACAAAACAGATAGGTGGAAAATCCACCTATGTGAGATACCTATTGAATACTATGCACAAAGATTATAAACAAAGAATTAGATAAAGACATATCAAACTCCCACCCCCCGAAAAAAAAATGTTAACAGATAAAGAGACAAATAATAAAATGAAAATACTCACGGCAATAAGGCTATTTTGAACTAGGTACCTATAATAAGTTCAACTCATGAAAACTACTTACACTGGAATTACCAGAAACAGAATATAAGAATGCTTAATATGTTTCAAGAAAGGAAAGGTCTAAAAATATGAGAAAGAGCAAGTAACTAGACAGTTTATAAAAATAAAAGCTAAATAAAGTTAAAAACTCAATGGATAGGTTCAACATCATATTGTGATGGCCAAAAATTCTGTTGTTTTTTCCATAAAAGGCACATTTTTCATTGTCATAGTGACTATGACATTTGGATATTTTGAATATGTCAGCTATCACCCACTATTGGCTTCTAGTGGTAGAGGCCAAGGGTGCTACTAAACATCTTCCAATGCATAAGACAGCCCCACAGCAAAGAATCATTTAGCCAGAATGTCAATAGTACAAAGAAACTTTGCAAACTACTTTTGACACAATCAATCAATCAGTCACAGCATCTTCTCCATATACTGCATTAATCATTTTTTGTGTTTCAGTTGCATTTTTACCTTTCTTGAAATAATAAAGCATAATACACCAAAAATATTGCATGTCTTCTTCCATCTTTAATATGTAAGTGCCGCACAAAAATTCACCAATTTTGGTAAGTTTTTTTTAAAGGCACACTGATGTGACAGCTGTCACTATACAATCTGGCAAAAATGTTTTGAAGGAAGTTTAAGAACTAAGCACTACCAGAGCCATTGTACAGAAAAATGAACTTTTTGGCCAACCCAATATTAATCCAAGCTGAAGAAAGAATAGTGTAATTAAAGAAAGAATTGAAGAAATTATCCACAATTCTTAAGACCAAGGAATGAAACACAATGAGACATGGAAGATAAAAAGATCTAATGTGCTTCTAATCGGAATTATACAAGGAGAGGAGAAAATAGACAGAATAATATTTGAAGAAAAGTGCTGAGAATTTCAAGAAGGATGAAAGATACAACCCTACAGAGTCAGGAAATGTACACTATATCTCAAACTGGAAGGATTAAAAGAAATCTGCATCTAGGTACCTGTGAAACCCCAGAACATCAAAGACAAAGAACTTACCTTAAAAGCAGATTAGCTTCAAAGCAATAACAGGCTAAGAGAAAATAACTGTGAACCAAAATTCTATACTGAGTAAATATACTTTTTTAAGAATGACACAATAAAGAATCTTTCTGAAAAACAGAAACAGAGTTAGAACCACACTGCAGGAAATTCTAAGGGATATATATATATTAGGCAGGAGCAATATTATATTACATGAAAGTCTGAAATGCAAAAAGAAGAGCAAAGAAATTGGTAAATATGTAGATATATATAAATAAACTGACTGTGTAAAGTAACTTTTATTGGATTAAAAATACACAGAATTAAATAGTCCAATAATAACCACGTAAATAGGAAGGATGAATGACTATAATTCAAGTGTTTAATATCATTGGTTGTTCAGGAAAAGGATAAAGATATTGCTGATATTGTAACTAATATAAACACATTTAAATTTTTCTAGTATAGGCGCTGGCTGGTGTGGCTTAGTAGATTGACGCCGGCCTGCCAACCCAAAGGTCACTGGTTCATTTCCCTCTCAGGGCACATAACCAGGTTGCAAACCGGATTGCAAGCCAGGTCTCCAGCCAGGTCCTTATGAAAATAATGAATAAAATCTTTAAAAAAAATTTTTAAATTTTTTCTAGAATAATCATTAATAGAATAGTAATGAGATATTAACTTCCAAACTTGGGGTGGGGGGAATGGGGAGCCAGATTAAGAAAAAATAATCAGTGCTTTAAAACATAGGAGAGGGGAGATAAAAGAATATAAGAAAACTAGGACAAGTAAAATGATAGAAATAAATCTAAATATATTAGTAATTCCATTGAATGCAAATGAATAAAAATTGTCCAATCAAATTAACGAAAAATAATATAGATATATTGCCATTTATTAATGACACCTTAACATAACAGAAAAGTTAAAACTTTAAGCTTGAGAAGATATATTCAGATGCATGCTGACACTGGGATCACTTTAATCCAACTTCAAGGCCTGAAGTGTTCAGCGATGGGCTGGCATCCTTGAAAGGGCCAGGTTGTTTTCCATTCACTTCTAACTGCCAGGTTCAGCTCTTTAGGATTCCAGAAAAGCTCAGTGCCACACACATGGTCTCATTTCCCAGCTTTCATCCTCCTGGGCCCATGGCCAGCAGCAGTTCTGCTCAGCCTCCTGGCTGCCTCTTCCACATCAGTAGCAGCTCTAAGATGAAAGCAGAGCTCTGTGGGCTGGCTTCACCCCTCTGCATTTTAGTTTTACCCTCATCTTAGCTATCGTATGAGCTTTTTGTTGCATTTAAGATTTTTCCTCTGTCTTTGGTCTATCACTTTTTGTAGTGACATCACCAGGTTGACATGAATTGCCTTGTCCTCCATCACCATAAGTACACGCCCCTGGTTCCTCACCTTTTCAATCTACGTAATGTTTCCAATTGCCTGTCTCATCTCCCCAACGAGATTGTAAGGCTTTTGAACGTAGGGAAAGAGTTATACTAATCTTATATACCTCTTGATACCAAATAAACAGTCAGAAAGTTATTAAATAAACTTTAATTTGCCTTGTTTTCTATTTGCCAGTATTCAAAGTAGGTTAAATAGATAAGTATCTCAATACAGTATCTTTTGGCTAATACATAGATTGATTGGTGTGCTTTCACGAATGATATTTTTCACACAAAATATAGGGAGAAACAGGTTAAAAAGTGCAAGAAACTAGAATCACTATTAACTTTTGTGATTTACTTAGCCTTATAAAACAATTTTTCAAGTTTAGGATTTATTAAGCTAAGTTGGTCTGGATATTTATAAATGAGAGAGGAGGTGGCACTTATAAATTGAGACAGATACTAAATGATGCTTGGGTCAACAAGAAAATTACAGTATGAAACAAAACATTTTGAACTTGATAATTTATACAATCATGTGGGCAAAGCAATCTAATATAAGGTATCATTTGAGTAGCATACGTGACTTTACTAAAAAGAAATCGGTTGAATGGAATTTTACTAGTATTGGCTGATTATGCACAGGAAGTGGTTAGACTGAATTAGACATAGATACCCAACTAGGGGTCATTTAAGGGCCTTTCATTCTGTTCAATAATATAAAAATCTTCATATAAAGAATTTTGTGGAAATATTTTCTCTGTATGTAACCAGCATTCAGATATTTCTTGGCCCTGGCTGGTGTGGCTCAGTGGATTGAGCACCGACCTGAGGACCCAAGTGTTGCTGGTTCAATTCCCAGCCAGGGCACATAACCAGGTCTCCAGCCAGGTCTCCAGCCAGGTCCCTGGCTGGAGGCAGGTGAAAGGCAACCAACCATACATTGCTATTTCTCACTTTTTTCCTCCCTCCCTTCCCCCCTCTCTAAAAATAGTGAATAAAATCTTTTTTTTTTAAATATATTTCTGAATCCCAAACATATATAAGATTGTCTGATTATCTCTTTACTCTTGATTCCTAGCTTAATCTCATTTAGAGAAATAGACTCTACAACTTTAATCCTTAAATAATGTTTGTTTTCTGTATGTGTTTTGTCTAAATACAAAATTTTGCATTTAATATTCTACACATTTTCATTAGGCCAAGTTTGCTAAACATTATTGTTTAAGTTATTTGCATTCTTACTGATTTCTTTGTTTATTCAATGCATCAATAAAATGATGAAATCTGTAACTAAATTTGTGTATGCTCCTTGTACCTTCAATCTTTGCTCTATTTTGAGAATTTATTAGGCTTATTCAATTTAGAATGGTTATTTCTTCCTAATGTTTGAGTCATTTATCATTATGAAATGTGTATTTATTTCTGTAGTGCTTTTTTTTGCCTTAAAGTCAGCTTTGCATGAATAGAATAGGTTTGCGTGGTATATATTTTCCACCCTTTTCCTTCAACCTTTCTGTATCCTTATGTTTCGAGTATGTCTCTCATAAGTGACATATACTTTTGGATTTTTAATTTATTCCAACAATCATTGTCTTTGGAATAAATTATTTCATTCAGTTACTCTTAATATAATTTCTGTATGTTACATTTAAATCAGCCATCACATTAGGCTTTCTGTTCAACTCTTCTATATTTTTCTTTCCTTTTTAACCTTTCTCATTATTGTAGGCAAAAGGTAATCAAAATTCTGTTTCTTCACCTTGATATTTAAGGCTTCTGTTAAATTTCTATCTCTATTCCTCTGTTAACCTCCTAAGATGTGTATCAACTATATTGTTAGGCAACATCACTTATGACAAAAATTACCTGTTGGTACATTGCATCTGTATTGGGAGAACTGTAAATGTCTGGTAGGCTTCAGAGCACAATGATTCATGTCCCTTTCTGGGACCCTGGAAGCTTTGTCTTCAGAGTTGCTTTAAGCGATATCAGATGCTGTGAGGCATCAGGCTTGTAAACCAAGGGCGCTTTCCTCACCTGCCTGGTGTGGATCTCTCCTCTGTGCACCCAGACTCTCTCTGATGGCTGCATGGACTGCGGCAGGGGCCGGGCACTGCCTCCCTGCAGGTCGTGCTGTCGTCCTGAGTACACGTGGGCCAAGTGTAGCCAGTGAGTCTTTTAGGTCAGAATGTGTACTCAAGCCTATACATTATTACTGCTATGTATAGTCAGTATCTGTTTTGATTTACTCAGTTATCATCTTTTTTCCTCTGTCTGTATCACTGATATTCTTCTGGGACCATTTTTCTTCTGCCTGAACTTCATCCTGTTTTATTTGAGGTCTGATGTCAAGTTTTGTTTTGTTTTGTTTACCTGAAAATGTTTCAGACTGTTTCCATTCTTGAATAATGTTCTTGCTGGGTGTAAAATTTAGGTTGGCAGTTCCTTTTAGCACTTAAAGGTAATTATACTCGTTAGTCATCTTGATTCCATTGTTTCCTTTGAGAAGTTAGCTCTCAGTCTGTGTATTGTTTCTCGAGATAGCCTGTTTCCTCTGGTTGCCGTTCTTCGGTTTTCAGAAATTTTACTATGATGGATGTAGGTGTAGATTCTTTATCCTGCTTGGCGTTTGTAGGACTTCTTCAGTTTGTAACAACTTATTTTTTTTTTTTATCACCTTTAGAAAGTTCTTGGCTATTAACTCTGCAAACATTATGTTTGAACAATTACTTTTAGAGATAATTATTAGAGACCCAACTGTATGTAATCCTTCTCCAGGGAAGGGTTACCTTTGCTACTTCAGGGCACCTAAGAGAACTAGTACTTTAAGTAAGCTATTCTCAGTTTGCGGAGTGGAATGGTTCAAAGCTGAACTGTCCTTGGGATGAACTGCCTATTTCTGATTGACCTTTACTACTAGCGGCAGCCCAAAGTGAGGGGTTAACCCACGATTTCCTTTCTGGGCCCTGGTCTCTAATCTGTCTCACCTGCCCGGTAAGGCTGTCTGAAGCACCGCTCAGATCCCATCCACCTACTCTGCAGTTGGCACAGCTTCCAGGAAAAAGGAGGTCTCCAACCTGGGCTGCTCTCCATGACTTCCAGCCCCGTAATTTTCTGCTATCTTGTTAGCTTGCCAGTGTCTTTAAGCAGAGGCTTTCACGTTTTATCTGCCGTTCCTGAATGTCCCCGGCACAGGTGTTGATTTTCATTAGCTAGTTTGTGCTTTCTAACGTAGTAGAAGCCGTAATATCCTTGTTGCATAAATTAAATGAGTGGGCCCAAGGGGATTAGCATAGCTAGTGAAGAGCAGAGATCTAAGACTCAAGTACCCTGATCCTGTGTAATGCTTATTTAGTTATTCCAGTACCACAGCAGATGGGTAGATTTAGTAACATTTTGATATTTACTGTGCTTAGTGCCACTTCTCTTAGTTGGTGCACCAAGCAGTAAAGTCCCAGAAAACACAGAAAATCCTTCAGTAAACAGTACTCCCTCCATCACTTCCACATCCTGTTAAGTTTGCTTTAAATTTATTATAAGCCCCCCGCCCCTTTTTTTAAAGCAAGCTACAACCTTCTCCGTGTCAATGCTCCATTTGAAAACTATTACAGATTTAGTGACCATTTTGGTCACCCATCACTGTTTTTTAAAGTAAGTTTCTGCTTGTGCTTTATAATATCAATCCTCTGTTTAATATCTACTAAGCCAAGGATTGGTGTTTCAGAGTGGGAAGAATTACCAGTTATCTATTAAGGCATTAAAAAATCAATCTAAATCATAGTGCTTAAAACAACAACAGTGTATTGTTTCTCATAGTTTAGTTGATTGGCCAGTTCTGCTAACCTCACCTGGACTCACCAAGTGGCTGTAGTAGCTCTAGCTGGATTGTCCATGATATGTCTGTCACTCACGTGGCATGGCTAAATGGCTGGGTGGCTGGGATACCTTGGCCTGTCTGCATGTAGTCTTTGGTCCTGGGCTTCTTCACGTGATAGAAGTGTTCCAAGAAGACAGAGCTTCTCAGAGCTGAGCCTCCCCAAGAAACATAATGTTACTTCTGCCACCTTCTACTGGCAAGGCACAAGACTAGCTCATTCAAGAAGTGGGATGGAAATGCCACCTCTTGATGGGCGGTGCCAATTTATTGTGGTCCTGATTCTCAGTCTGCCACAAATAACGTGAAAAAAGGCAAGTGTGCTAGACAGAATAATGGCCCAACTACCCAGACAGCCAGAAGAGTAGATACAGAGTGACAAGTCTGGATGTCCTGAGAACAGAAACATCTGTCCCTGGGGGGTCAGGTGTCTCACCCTCCCAGGACATTGATAGATTCCCCACCCAGGAAGTTTCTTGGAGCCGTAGTATCCAGAGTTTTTTGTTTGTTTTAATTAGTATTTCATTGTATAAGCATGATTGGTTAAATTATCAGTTCCTGATTGAGCTCAGTCTTCAGTCTCCTTCCCCTCTCCAGAGGTCAGGCATCCAAGAGTTCCAGCCATCCAATCAAGTGGACTTTTTCTGGTGACCAGCTTCCACCTAGCTAGGGGCCAAGTGTGAGTCCTTTCATTAGCATAACAAACATGTTCCTATCACAGGAAATTCCAAAGGCTTTTACAGTTCTGTTCCAGGAAACAGGGACAAAGATCAGGAGATATACGCATATGTATTTTTAATTATACCACAGCCCCCCAGGGATGTCCACATCCTACTCTCCAAACCCTTGTGAACATGTTATGTTATGAGGCAGGAGAAATTAAGGTTGCCAGCCAAGTTAAGATGGCGGATCAATGGACCTTAAAATAAATCCTGTGTCATTCAGGTAGGCCCAGTGTAAATACAAGAGTCCTTCCAAGGAAAGGAGGGAGGCAGAAGAGTCAGGCCAGGGAGATAGCATCATGAGAAAGGCTCAGTTGGCCATGGCTGGCCTTGAAGATGAAAGGAGCCACAAGCCAAGGAATGGGCACAGCCTCCAGAAACTGGAAGAGACAAGAACATGGGTTCTAGAAAATATCGTAAAAATATGATTTTTAGCTCTGGGAGACCCATTTCAGACTGCTGACCCCCAGAACTGTGGGAGAATAAATTTGTGGTGTTTTAAGTCACTGAGTTTGTGATAATCTGCTGTAGCAGCAAAGGACACTAACACAGCCAGTTGAGGAAAAGGAAGAAGACACTGTGACTTGTCATCATGGAAGGTAGCATCAATCTGTGCTTGAACCTTCCTGTTCAGATGTTGAAAACTTACTCTGTTCAAAATGCAGTTCACATTCTTTATATCTCCTACTTCTTAAATTATTTACTACTCCTCTTCAGCTCCAGCCCTCATTCAATGCAGCTCTAAACTACCCAGTTTAACTATAGAGGATTCGTCACTTAATTAAAGTACATCCGTGTGGCTGACAGATAATAGATTCAGACAAGGGAAAGTAATTCTTTACACCAATAAGTAAGATACATTTGACCTCACTGATTCATCCAGTGAAAATTTGTTATCTTTGGTGTACCAGGATTTGCTTAACACAGTTTTATATTTAAAAGGAGTTATGATCTAATGCCAGGTACAAAATGGAATTGGCTAGAAGGAGTTTTGCTAAGCTCTTTCTTAGAGGCGCTGATGCCTACAGGTAGTTTTATAATGTATACTCATCAGTTGTGAATGTCAAATATGGTCATAAATTTTCATCTTTTTTTCAAAAGCACAGACTAATGTAACAGTGATAATAATGGCTGATACTCATGGAGTGCTTACTGGTACCAGGGCCATGCTTAATATTTTGCATCTTCACCACAGTTAATCTTACCAAGGCTTCATTACCCTTCTTGTTACTTTTAACCATGTTTCCATAAATACACAAAAACTTATTGTTTACATAACTCAATTATTCCCTAGTGTTATCACTATTTTTGATGAGCCCTAAAACATAATAAAACAAAACTTGCGCTAAATGCATGAACATGTCCAACTTTGAGTTGAAGGAAAAGGAAAAATAAAACTACTTTATCCACAGTTATATACCTGAGAAGTTAGAAGCACGGAGCTTAATTTGACACAATTAACACTAAATGCATGTTAGTGGCCTTAATCTGTGATTTTCTGAAACTTACCACTTGCTAATTTATTCTTTAGGAACCGTATTACGTACGTTGTATCAAACCCAATGACAAGAAATCCCCACAGATATTTGATGATGAACGCTGCCGACATCAAGTTGAGTACCTGGGACTGCTGGAAAATGTGAGGGTGCGACGGGCAGGATTCGCCTTCCGCCAGACGTACGAGAAGTTTCTTCACAGGTAAGAATAGACTCAAAGAATCCTGATAGCACAGTGAGAATTATGGAAGTCTTCCCCATGTATGACAGTACAGAGCATCTGAATATTTGATGAGTGAACAAAAGAGTCGAGGAATTGGCAAATATGGGAAACTTTCCCAGAATCAGCAGAAGAAATCTTCTTGAGTTCATGGTTTGTGGACGATGAGGAAAAGTATATGGTTTGTGAGGAAGTGTGGGCCTCATAGTGTAGTAGGAAGCACAACGATTTGGAATCACATCTAGGTTGGAATCCTGGCCTTGCCACTCCTGGATGCATAATCCTGGGCCAGAAATGTAATTTCTTTGGTTCTGCTTCTTCATCTGTGAAATGAGTATAGTAGCACCTGCTCCTTAAGGCTGTTGTTATAAAGACTAAAGAACCTAACACAGGTGCCTCTTACATTATAGTTGTTCAGTTGGTGCTGCTTATGATTATTGGCATTATTAATCACAGTTAATCCTTGAACAACACCAGGATTAGGGGTGCCAAGTCCCATGCAGCTGAAAAGTCATGTATAACATTTGACTTCCCCAAACTTGAATAGCCTACTATTAACCAGAAGCCTTACCAGTAACACGAACAGTTAATTAACACATATTTTTATATGTTAATGTATTATGTACTTTATTCTTACAATAAAGTAAGATAAAAGAATGTTAAAAATTATAAGAAAGTAAGTTAATATGTATTTATAGTATTTATTGAAAAAATTTGTGTATATGTGGACTCATGCAGTACAAACCCATGTTGTTCAAGGGTCAACTGGATAATAATAACAAATATTAAATAGTTGATCATGAAGGCCCTGAAATTAGTCTACCTGTTTGAATCCTGGTTTTGCCATTTTGTAGCTTTGTGACCTTGGGCAAATCACATCACCTTTGCATGCCTCAGTTTGCTCATGTGTAAAATGGGAGTAATAATGGTAACTTCTTTGTGAGATTGCTAAAGGATTAAATGAGATAATATATAAAAAGCACTTAGAATAATAGTACTTAGTATATATCAATCATTCAACAAACGTAAAATCTGATTGCTATTTATTGCTAATAATGATAATGATAGATGACAACTGGGACTCATAAAAATAATGTTTTAAATTCCATGATGCATTTATTTTAAAATATTTTTTGAGCATTTTCCTATGTTCTACACTGTAGATTCCACAATGATTAAATAAATGCCTAAGATAGTGGATGTTCAGAAGAGTCTCTAGGGAGATGATAAGGACAGGAAGTAATTAGCCACGAAGATCAGGGAAAAGAGCAGGTGGGCCGAGGGTGCAGCAGGGAAAGGCTCTACAGTGGGAAGTGTGGTGTGTTAGGTACCAAATGTTATCCACTTGGATATGGATATATCCATCCATATCCAGGATGCTGAGTGATGGCAGTGGTGGGAGATGACATTAGGGAGGTGAGTGAGGACCACATCATGTTGAATTTTGTAATCCAGACTAAACAGCTTTGGTTTTGGCTAAAGGTGATTTAAAAAAAAAAAAAGGCATTGGATTTTGGGCAGGGAGTGATACAGTCTGACGGATGCCTTTAAGAGATTGTTGTGGTTGCTCTGTGAATAGAAAACAAGAAGATATTCAAGGATTCTATTGCAGGAGTCCAGGAGAGATGGCTTAATGATAGAGCTTTGAACAAGGAATCATTGTAGATCCAAGCATAGTGCACAGATTCAGGCTGTGTTTTGGAAGAAAGGTGACAAGACTTGGTCATGAGTTGGCTAGATGAAAGAGGAATGACAAGTCGATTTTGGCTCAAGCATTGGCTACGCAGGGTGCCGTTTGTGCAGATAAGGAAGATTGGGTAAGAGAGGTTTGAGGAGGAGGGCATGGAATGGGGTGGGGGAGGTAACCAAGATTTGTCTCTTGACTGTGTTGGGTTTGAAATGCCTACTAAACATTTAAGTAGCTATTAGGTATACGAGTACATATCTGGAATAAGCTGGAGGAGATATTTTTGTGATTAATATAGAGGTTATATAAAATGTCTAGAAACTGGCTAAAGAAGAGGGGAACACCCATGCCAACATTAGGTTTGTGGTCTGACATGAAGGAGCCAGCAAAGAAAAGGAGCAACCAATGAAGTAGGCTACCAGGAAAGGGGTAAGTCATAGAAGCCAAGAGAAGAAGGCATTTCAAAAAGAAAAGTACAGTTACTATATCAAGTGTTGCTGTGCATCAAGTATAATAAAAGCTGAAGCTTAACCATTAGATTTGGCAACATAGAGGAGAAAGGGCTGGGCTGAGCTCAATTTGAGCAAGAGGGGAAAGGGAAGTGAGGAACGGGTTTCCTATAGACAGCTCAGCTGTGTGTAAGAGCTGAGAAAAATGTAAGCAGCAGCTGGAGTGGGATGTGAGGTCAAGAGCTACTAAAAAATGTCCTTGTGCAGGTGGGAATGATTCAGAACAGGAGAAACCAGTGATATAGGAGGGAGGCAGATCATTGTAATAATAACATCCTTGAGAAGTAAGACTATAAACAAGTTGGCTTTGGGGAACAAGGAATTTTGCAAATGTGTATCTTTACTGACTTTAACCTCATTTTGGATTTATTTTACTTCAACTGAAAATGTGGTGGTGTGCTTTATTGGCATGGAAGACATTGGATTATGTTTTCTGATACTCATTGTAAACACAAAAAAGAACAGATTAAAAAGAAACTATGGATTTTAAATATGGTGGTCTTAGTAGTGCAAGCTTAAATTTCCCATTCCCACTGCAAAAATATATAAAATATTATTCCCATTCCCCAAATAATAAAATATATGTATAATTAAAACCAAGTACAAACACAGCCACACTATAAAATCAGAAGTGGATTCTCGGCCCTGGCTGGTGGCACAGTGGATAGGGCGCCAGCCTATGAACCCAAAGGTTGCTGCTTCAATTCCCCAGTCAGGGCACATACCCAGGTTGCAAGCCACGTCTCCAGCCAGGTCCATAGCTGGAGGCAGGTGAAAGGCAACCATACATTGATGTCTCTCTCCCTCTCTACCTCTCTCCCTTCCCCTCTCTCTAAAAATAATAAATAATATATTTTTTTTAAAGTGGATTCTGAGTGAACCTTGAAAATGTGAGTCACTCCTATGATATGAAGCAGATAGGAAGAGCCAGCAGTGAGCCAGGGTTGCAGTTTTAGGGAAAGACTGCCTTGCAAGGCTTGAGCTGCCTGCCATTCAGGAAGCTAGCCCAGCTGCCTACACAGCTGCAGCACAGGGAGGTTGCCAAAATGGTCAGGACAAGGCACTGCCTCTGCAGCTGCAGGGAAACATCATAGGCATAATGGCCAAGAAGGCAAAGGGAGCCACCTTACAAGAGGCCAGCAAAGGCCCACATATGCACATAGCCAGATGTACACTTGCTCTAGGCCATGTAGCCAAGCCTTGGGGGAGCCATATCTGAACTCAGCTGCCTTCTGTGCCTACAATCCTTAACAGTGCATTGCCTCAGTTAATGGAGAGCTTTCTAATCAAAGGAGGAAATAAACTGGCATAAAGAAAACTTAGTTTGCCCTGGCCAGGTGGCTCAGTTGGTTGGCACACCATCCCATACATCAAAAAGTTGTGGGTCCTATCCCTAGGCAGGACACATATGTAGGTTGTGCATTCCATCCCTGGGCAAGTTGCATACAGGAGGTGATCAATTGATGTTTTTCTCTCTCATCAGTGTTTCTCTGTCTCCCTCCCCTTCTCCTTTCTCTCCTTTTCTCTCTCTCTCTCTCAAATCAAAAAACATATCCTTGGGTGAGAATTATGCAAATTTCTAAAAAAGATTTTATTTATTACTTTTAGAGAGAAGGGCAGTGAGGGAAGAAGAAAGGAAGAGAAACATCAATGTATGGTTGCCTTTCACCTGCCTCCCTTGGGTGAGAATTAAAGAGAAAACAGGGTAGGAAGGAACAATAAGGAAGACATCTAAGAGAAAAAATAAAATAAGATGAGGACATTGAAACGTTAATAATGTGAAATCTTTTAAATTACCTTTTAAAAGACAGAAAGTGGAAAGACTGAAGTCAGTCTAATTACTGATTATTTTAGTTGAGATTGGCTTCTCTCTAGACTCATTTCTGGAGATCAGACAGTAGATGTGCATCTGGGAAGCCAGCCTTCCTACTCTACAGGCTGTGTCTGTCTTCTTTACATAAATGAGTTTGTTCAAATTGAGAAACTGATATTTTCTTTTACTGTCGCACGAACTTCAGGGTGGGATGTGGGGTGGAATAGAAGGTGGGTGGGACATTGGGCTAATGTTTCCAGAGATGGGGGTGGCAGGGGTAATATTTCCACAGAATTTTGGCTTTGAGATTCTGCAGCTTTTTCTGTGTAAGCTAGCTTTGAACCTAAATTTTTACTTGTCACCTTTCTTTATTTTCATTCTTTTATTGCAAAAGAGAAGGACTTGAAATTATATCAAGAACTTTGAATGCTACTAGGTTTTCAGGTGTGTAAAACTAGTTGCCAGAAAGCAGATGAGTTTGGCTTTTTAATTTGCAAGTTCAGGATGCTGGTTTGCTGGAGAACTGGAGTCATGCCCCTCACCATCAGGGAGAAAGTTGCCTTGACCCCAACAGGTAGCTGAGCAGGGTTGCTCCCCGTTCCCGCAGTGCACCTGAGCTTCACACATATCGGCGCTACCCAAGTGCAGCCCAAGTGTTGGCTCCTGTTCTTGTTTCATAATGAATTTGGAAGGCTCTGATTGTGTTTCCTTTTTCACATGATATTGTGTAATAATACCTCTCTCTTTCATCTGGCTTCTATTTCTGTCCTGATTTGGCAAGTGAGTAGGCTTTTAAATGTATTTCCTTACTTTTTTTTTTTCTTTCACTCAACAAATACCTAGTTCCTCGTTGTGTGGCAGGCAACATGATATATAGTAGGGAACAAAACAGAGTCTCTGCCTTCATGGTACCCACAAACTAGTGAGAAAGACTGGCATTAAACAAATCAGCATGATGAATGGTGTAAGGGAAAAAAAAAACAGCCAGAGGCCTTAAAGAAATAATGGGCGTGAGGGTTGATCGTTGATGAAGGAAGATTAAAGTAAGACTAAAAGATGAGAAGGAGCCAACTTTTCAGTGAATAGTTGAAGTATTCAACTATTTTAAAGTATTCCAGGCATTGGGAACAATATATGCAAAGGCTCTAAAGAAAGAAAGAGGCAACACACATTACAGGACCCTAAAGAAGGCCACTGTGATTGGAGTAGAGAGATGGAGGAGGAGAGCAGTGACAGACAAAAGCGAGGTAAGGCTTTGTAGAAAATGACTCTGGCTGCTGAGGAGGCAGAGTGGATTGGAGAAGAAAGGGAAGGTAAATTCAGGATTGCATTGTAGTAAACTTGATGGTGACTTGGATCAGGATTGTGGCAATCAGAGTGAGAAAACTTGAAGTATTAAATACCAGGACTTAACGATGGGTAGAAAGGAATGATAGAGAAGAGAAGGGATCGGGGTGGGTCTCGGGGTTCTGGCTTTAGCACCTGAGGGCACTGAGGTGGGAAAGAGGGAGAGGGATGTTAAGATGTCTTCAGGATCCATGTAGGCAACGAATGCGTGAGTCTGAAGCTCAGAACCGAAAGCTGGGCTAAGGGATAATAAATTCACAAATCAAAAATAAAATGGATAGGATAGATGAGACAATGAGGGGAGGGGGCAGG
Organism: Noctilio leporinus; assembly: GCA_004026585.1. NCBI lineage: Eukaryota > Metazoa > Chordata > Mammalia > Chiroptera > Noctilionidae > Noctilio > Noctilio leporinus. The sequence goes on from PVIW01002620.1 coordinate 129,617, forward strand.
TAGAGAGAAAAGGAGCTGCCAGGAGCCTTGGGAGCTCCAACATTCGGATCCTGTAATAGAAAAACGGAAGCAAGAAAATGAGATTGAGGGAAAATACCCAGAGAGACCTTAGGAAGTGGGGAGAGTGCGTGCTGTCACAGGAGCTCAGATGGGAGCTAGGAAAAGAGAGATGCCAAGAAGGGATCGGATGCCACTTAGATACATATTCTCTTAACCAGAAGCGTGCAAAACTTAGTCTTCTGAAAGGCACAAAAATAACCTTGAAAAATAGAAAGATGGCTTTTGTTCTTGGATAGGACATCTCAACATCATAGATACATTTAATTTATGCAGGAACCCAGTAGAAATATTAAAAGGATTTGTTTGCTTATTTTGTGATTGCTTTTCCCAGGAACTATGTAAATTGATTGTGAAGTTTATGTGGAAAAACAAACATGCAGAAACAGCTAGAAAGAACTGTAAAAAGGAAAAGGTACTAAGATATATTTATAACATCTATAATAATAACCAAGTGGTACTGTTGTTGCCCAGAGGGACGGGCAGTGCAGTGAAACAGACCAGCAAGCCTAGAAACAAGCTCAGTACCTATGAAATTTAGCATATAATAAAAATGACAGAGTAAATCACAGGGAGAAAAAATGGATTTTTTAATAAGTAGTGTTGGGAATATCCTTTTATCAAAAGGTGAAATTGGACACATACCTTATTCCATATACCAAAATATACTCCCAAGGGATCAGAAATAAAAGTAAAAAATAAAAACATACATGAAATAGAAGAACACAGAGGTGAATTACTCTGTAACCTAAGTGTGAGCAAAGCCTTTCTCACTATGACTTTAGTTCAGAGGCAAACAGTACGAAATTTGACTACATGCATTGAACAAGTTCACCCCTGGAGGAAGGTGGGGAATCACTGTGGTAGGCAGCCTTCCAAGCTGGTCCCAAGATACCCACCTCCTGGTGTTCAGCCTGTGTAATCCCCTTCCCTAAAGGTGGCCTGGGCCTGGTGATTCACTTAGCAAAATGGAATATGACAAAGTGATAGGATGTCACTGGTGAAATTAGGCTGAAAAAGGCTGTGACTCCGTGACTTCCGTCTTGCTCACATTCACTCTCATGAGGCCGGTGTGTGACGCATGGCCCATGAGGGGCCCACACAGCAGGGAACTGTTGGCTGCTCGCAGTGCAGTCGGGCTTTTTGTATTCATCTTATAGGCAGAATACTGCTTAGTTTTTTGTAGTGATAATAGCTTATTGGCTTGATTTCCCTTGAGGGAACCATATTGTTCATAAGTAACATCAAGTTTTGTTCTTTCCCCAATCACTTAACAATTTATTTATTGATCTCCCTGTATTGACTACAAAACCCATGATAGATACGTCCTTATCTTGTTTGTTTGTAAAGAGAATGGTTCCAAAGTTGCTCCTTTGCGAATGATATTTGCTATAAGTTTTTGGTAAATAGGCTTTATTAAATTAAGAAAGTGCTCTTCTAGCCCTAGGTTAGTAAGAGTTTTTATCATGAGGATGTGTTGTGCCTTATTGAAGGTTTCCTTCCCACATCTTTTTTTTTTTTAATTTATTTCTGTTCATAGGTTGCTAAGAAGTTTTACTTCTTACTCCATATTCTAAGAAGTTTTTTACTTTCTATGAAGCATCTTGAATTTTATGGAATAGTTTTCCTGCATGCATCTGTTGAGATCATATGCTTTTTTCTCCCTTAATCTGTGCCCTGTTCTTTTATTACCCAGGTACAAGATGATCTCTGAATTCACCTGGCCCAACCATGACCTCCCTTCGGACAAAGAGGCCGTCAAGAAATTGATTGAACGATGCGGTTTTCAGGATGATGTAGCTTATGGAAGGACCAAAATTTTCATTCGCACACCCCGAACATTGTTCACCTTGGAAGAACTCCGTGCCCAGATGCTCGTCAGGATTGTCCTCTTTCTGCAGAAGGTAATTTTATGTTTTACAGATAAGGAGAAGGTCTTACTTTAATGTTCTTAAACATCTGTGGAACATTTTCTTTGATTCAAGAAATGTTCATGATGGTATTTCTTTTGTGTCTACATGTATCTTAGTATGTTTTCTGTTGCCTTCACACGTGGAAAACTTACTTGGCTGTCAGAGCTCAAAATCACTTTATCCTCAAAACTCAGAAGGCATTTTGTCTTTTGGTATTTAAAGGTGGAGAAATGTCTGAAACAATCTGTGTTTTGACTCGTAGTTATCTGTGTTTTCCCCAGCTTGACTGCATAAAGGACTTTTTTTTAGCTTGTAATTCAAAAGCTTTGCCAACATGTTTGAAACAACCTCCCTCATCCATCATTACCCACCACTCACACTCAACTGCGGTGGGGAATGTTGACTCTGTGATGTTCCTTAGATTATGGTCCCTGACAGCATTGATCTGTAAGGGCCCCCTCCTCATTGCACTCACTCACACATTTCTTTTTATTTCCCTATGCCCATTTTATACCTACCTTATGAAGCATTTCATGTAAAAGGTTATGTATGTGTGTATGAAAAGAAATCATGTGCCTCTGAGAGAATGTCCTTGGGAAATATACCAGGAGATGAGTGGCTGAGTCATTAGGTCCATGCAGTCCTAATTGGTATAAGTGGTACCAGGTTCCTCTCCAAAATGATCCACCAGTCTGCACCACCACCAGTAGTATACTGTGTACCTGCATCCTTACAGTATCATCCAGCTGCTTGTACACTTTATCAGACTGATAGCTATAATGGTATCTCAGTGTTTTACTTTTTTTTTTTCTCTGGTTACCATTGAATTTGAACATCTCATTAAATACTTGTTTGCTTTTGAGGTTTTCCTGTAAACTTCTTGTTCATACCCTTTGTCTATTTTTCTACCGGACTTGGTAGATCAACTACATTTATTGTTGCTCATCAGGAATTCCTTGACTGTTTTATATGTAAATCTCATATTCTTGTTAGACATTACAAATATGTTCTCCTATTCTGTATACATTCTAATGAATTTTATAATACGCATTGTTGAAGCGAATCCTTAATTTTGACATAATCAAATTCTTCAGTATTTCATCTTATGTTTTGTGCTTTGGAATTTTTCTTTCTCTAGGTCACAAAGATGCTATCCTATATTTTCTTCTATGAACTGTATACTTTTACCTTTCGCATTTAGGTCTTTAATCCTTTATAATCCACCTGTATATATGGTTTCATTTTCTTCTATATGGTGAGCAGGTTTTCTCACTACCATCTACTAAGCAATCTGTCCTTTATCCATTGATATTTTATTATATATTAAATATATATTCTGTTTCTAACTGCTCCGTTCTGTTTTTGTATCTGCCTGTTTTGCACTAATACCACACAGTTTTTATTGTAGTATGCCTTTGTATATGGTAAAATAAGTTAATTTTCTCTACTTTTCTTTATTAAGGTTGGTTAACTATACATAAACCTTTTATTCTTCATTATAAATTTTAATGTGTGTTTATTGTGTTTATTAAATTCAACAGTCCTTTTTATTAGGCCTGTGTTGAGTTTATAGATTAATTTGAAAGGATTGACATTTTTACAGTATTGAATCATCCTAAGAGTATAGCATAGACTTATATAAATCATTTCTCTCTTTGACCTTTAGACTTAGAGATGCCTTATGAATTCATGGTTAATTCCTGGATACTGTATTGTTTTTGTCACTGCTGTAAATTTTTTATATTTTGTACATGGCATTGTTGATACAAAGAAAGGGTATTGGCTTCTATTGGTGTACCTTTATCTAGATGAAACCTTTGATATATTTGTTGGTTCTGTTAGTTTTTCTGGATAAATGATTTTATCATCTGCAAATAATGGACATGTTCTCTTCCCAGTTGCCAAGATGTTTGTAAGTATTGGTCTCTTTCACTTATTTTGCCTAGAATTCAGAAAAACTCTTGGAGTAAAATACTAAACTCTATTGTGTCTTGAAACAGTTTCCTGGTATTAATGGATTTTTTAAATTGCTTTTATCCAGTTATGTTTTCTTTCTCAAGTCACTGCTAGTAATTTGACAGGCTTGGTTGGTTCTCTGCTCTCTGTCTACCATAGTATATTATTTTTATGCATATGTTGTTCAGTGCTTACCAGTGATGGTTTTGTTGTTTTGCAGATCTGGTATTTTTTCTTCTTTATGTCTACCCAGGAGATAGACTCAGGCTTCGGGGTTTGGCCCTGAACTAGGGCGACCATACCTCTCAGAGTGTCTGAGACCGCCATGGTCTGTGCCTGTGTTGTGTTGTAGCTATTAGTAGTCCCCCTTTCACTTTCAAAACTGCCAGTATGGATGATGAACAGTCCATTGAACTCACTTTCTGTCTGCTTGGTGGCTGGTAGAACCCTCTTCTTAAATCTATGGGGACAGTTTGTTCTTCCATGATTGTCGGTGTCCCACAAACTTGAGTCTCTGCAGCTCTGCCAGCCCTAAATAGGCCCACTCCTCCCCTCCCAGCACCACGGGCAGGCAGCTCTTACATTCAACTTGTAATTCCAGATACACACACCCCTGCTGGGGCTCTTCCTCTCTGTCCTCTCTACTGCCTCTGGCTTTCTTTCTGGTGAGAAATTAGAATTTTTACCTAGGAAAAGAGATTCTAAAGGCCAAGGGATGGCTACCTCCAAAACCATTACCCACATGTTGGAGTGGAGCTGTCCCAGTTTCTCCGGGATGCAGGCCACACATTTCTTAACCATGAGGCAGGCCGTGCAGCAGGAACGGGGTCTTCCTCCACCCTCAGGCCGACCTTTCTGGGGATTGGCCTGCGATGTGATTGTATCTTTAGACCACTCCATGGGTTGTGAAATAGGTGGAAATTTCTCCCAGCTTCTGGGAATAGGTCATCAATCACCCAACTTTCCACATGATGTTTTTACTTTTTGTGTATCATTATAGGAATCTAGTGGAAAGTTAGGAGAGACAACATCAAGGATGCTATTTTAGCCCTGACAGCTGTGGCTCAGTTGATTGGGTATTGTCCCACAAACCCAAAGGTCATGGGCTCTATTCTGGGTCAGGGCACATGCCCAGGCTGCGGGTTTGATCCCTGGTCTGGGCCTGTGTAAAATGCACCCAGTTGATGTTTCTCGCATCGATGTTTCTCTTCCTCTTTTTCTCCCTCCCTTCCCCTCTCTTTAAAAAGTACTAAAAAAGTTTTTTAGAAGATGTTATTTTAAATAAGAATTTACAACAATTGGTTTTTATATCTTTTTTCAACTAAGAATAGCTTTTATTTTTCTCTGATTATGTAATTAAAGTATGCTCCCTGCAAAAACAAGTTCAAACCATACAAAAAAGTATAAGAAAACCTGGAAAATCAATCACCTAAGATCTCATCTTAGTGGTATCTTTCTGTGCATAATTATATCTAAGCATATATGCTATGATACCCATGAGATCATAGCTCATATGATGTTTTTTGTGTTCACCTTTCTCTTTTTCTACACTATTTTATTACTCTTTTTCCCACATTGACCTTATCTCCTGGTCAAGGATCCCCAAGACCATGCCCAGTTTCACTGATTCACTAAAAGGGCTCCCAGGACTCAGTACATAGTTGCACTCACGAGTGAACTTGATTACACACAAGGATACAGAGCAGAATCAGCAAAGGGGAAAGGCACATGGGGGAAGGTCCAGAGAAAGCCGGGAGCAGGCTTCCCAGAGTCATTTCGCAGGGGAGCTGCACAGAACATGCTTCGTTCCCCCAGCAGAGATTTGTGGTAGCACATGTACCAAGTGCGACCTGCTAGGAACCTCATTGGACCCCCGGTGCCTGAAGTTTTATTGAGGGTTGTCACGGAGGGGCCTTTTCTTTTCTTGTACCAAAATTCTAGACTCCCAAAAGGAATCCAGGTGTTCAGCATAAACCACATTGTTTGTACAAGCCATGTAAGCACATTAAACCACTGTTATTTAGGGAAAGTTTCTGTCAGTGTGGGAAACTGTTTACCAGCCAAGTTCCCAGACACCAGCCAAGGGCCTTGCAGCAGGCCTGAGGAGAGCAGGCTCAGGCCTGCTGCATTAACTCTTTTCTTTCCATCAGTTTAATAGACTGCCTTATACATGTAGCCTTCCATACTGGTGTCTTCTATATACTTCTAGACACTGCATTCCTGGGAGCAAAATTCTTGATTAAAAGGTATATGTGTTTATAATTGTAATAGATATTAATAGTTCACATTTTGGCCCTCAATGTAAATAAACTTTTCCCTACATTTTATTTGTCATGGTGCTATTCATTTCTTTAAGAACAATATGTTTTGGAGGTTCTGGTTATAGTAAGCATCCCTGATTCTGCCTCTTCCAACTTGTCATTGAATCTGTAATAAGGCATAGAAAATGAATGGCTGTACACTGAAACCTGGGTTCTCACATGGTAAAAGCTATTGTGATGCACTGTAACAAACAGTATGATGTTGGCAAAGGAACTGACTGTATAATAGAACATTGAGTCCTCAAACAGATTCAAGTATATACTGGAATTGATAGTAGGCAAAGGAAGGATTTCAAGTTGGTGAGGAAAAAACCAAAACTTTTTATTAAACAGAATTAGAACAGCTGGTTATTTACCTAGAATGAAGCAACATTGGACCCCTATATCACATCATGTACAAAAATAAGTCCCAGACCTATACATTTTTTTGAAGGAGCCCAAAACCATTTTTAAAAAGGCACATTTCACTGTATTAAGCAAAAAAAAATTGTGTTGAAGAGTGTACCACAGACTCAAATGATAGTTTGGGAAAAATAATTGCGATGCATAAAGTTATTACATATTATATATAGGTAACTCCTGCAGACTCATAAGAAACAAATAATCCAATAGGAAAAAATGGGCCACGGATATGAAAAACATGTAACAGAAGAGGCAATTAAAAGACCAATAAACACACCCTCATTGGTAGTCACAGATGTGCACTTAAAGGACTTAAAAGATAGGCACGTCTAAGATCTTATCAAATGGCTCCCAGAAAGGTTATACCAATTGATGCTCCCACTAACTAATGCATGAAAGATCTTGTCGCGCTGAAACACTGGATAGTCTCATTTTTCTAAACATCCCTTCTGAATGACTTAAAGCCTGAATGTTTTGCCTGGACTTTGCTAAAGCATGTTCTAAAAAGCGCACTTGTAGTCTACAACTCTGTGCATCATTTTAAAAAAGGACTCAGTGTAGCTAAGGTCACTTATCTCTTCTATTGTATATGTTCGCCTCACCCACATACCCTCTACATTTGAGTTTGTGTGTATGTTCTTTACATCACACTTGAATGAGAGATCAAATGAGATGGTATTTCTAGACAGCGTTGAAGAAATTATTTGAAGGTTTTAGAATTACAGTTTAAGCAAAGAAGCACTGAGAGATCAGTCAAGTCAGTGAGCTGAAGTGTATAGTGATTGCTATATTGTAGGACTGGTGACCTGTCCTGGGCAGTTTTGTTGCTTTGGCTTTTTTCCTTCTTCATCCTGGAACTTTCTGGTTTTGGATTTATCATTCATCTTCTATGTGTCATAACCATTAATTCCTAATCCCCCCAAAAATAGGATACTTTTGGTGTGTATCTGGGGAAATCCTAAAAGAAGTCCATAGTTCTGACTGTTAATGAAAATACTGTATCAAATGTATTAGAAAAAGTGTAGATTCTCTGATTTTTGTACCCATTTAGTTGAAAATATTTTGTTGGCTTGGAAGAAGAATGGAAGAAGAATGGGACTCCTCAAGAAACTCCCTTTTTTTTTCGGGGGGGGGTACATATAATAGTTCTAAATTTATGTGCTTATTCCAGGAAATCATAGGTCAAGATCAAAATTATTATATAAGGTGAATTGAAGGTGAATTCTCAAAGAAAGATGGAAAAGTATTGGGGAAGTTGATATTTTTTTTGTGGCTATTAACACCAAATTTGGAATACTCAGATGGATTTGAACAGTGGCTTTCTTGACTCACCTATATAACAAATACATGCCTTTGTGAACTGTGTCTTCATTTGGGGGGAATTAGTTCTTTCAGTTGGCATCTTGTAATGATTATCGACAGAAATCATAATTGGTCACCATGTCATATATGAGGGGGACCCAAAAAAAGGAATTTATTTATAAAAATGTGTGTATTTATTCTTTCACATTAAACTTCAGTCAGCTTCAAAGTACTCTCCATTTGATGCATTACACCTATTGAGACATTTTTGTCCACTGCTCAAAATGGTTTTTGAATTTGTCATTTTTGATGCCTTTTAGTGCTTTCATTTTTTGTTTCACCTTTTCCACATCAGCAAAATGTTTCCCTTCAAGGACTCTTCTTCATCCAGGGAAACAAAAACAGGTTACTCAGGGTGAGGTTAAGTGAATAGGAAGGGTGGGATATGGAGGCCATGCTGTTTTTGGTCAAAATCTGCTGAACATTCAACATGGTGTACACAGGTGCGCTTGTAAATTACCCATCATGAAATGGATAAATGTTTTGAAAGAGTCTTCAGAAACATTCACTGAAGCTGAATGCAGCCTCTCACAACAACGCCAGCTGGCATCCTCAAACACTTATGTAGCAGGGAAGTCCTGTACTACAAGAGACCCACTCTCCAGAAGCTAATTCTGGTTTTCTTGGGGGGATCCCCCTCATACTTGGGTCATCTCAGGTTGCATAACTTGGGTCCTAGCTGTAGGGATGGAATTATCCTTTACTATATGCCCATCATCAATATGAGGTCAAAGCCCCTTCTGTGCACAGACTACTGTACATAAGACATTCTTTCTCAAAAGACTATCTTTAAGGTTTTAATGATCTTCCTCCAAACAATTTGTGGGCACTCTGAGATTGCAGTTATGGTTCATGAATGCCACAGCCCGGGAGCTGCTAGGCCTTTGGAAATTTAAGTCATGCCTGCTTCACACCATGCCATTTTTCTGGTTTTTGTTTCAGTCCTCAGCATGACTCACGGCTTGTAAGACTCATGACAACACAGTGAGCTGTGGGGGTCCACAGTCAGGCTCGAATGTCAAGTCAGCTGGCCATCTTCTGTTGTATTCTGTGACACCGAGACATTTACAAAGGAACTAATAGAAGCCTCATGCTGTACATATTTCGATCCATTGGCCTCCTAGGGTCAATTGGCTCCCAGAATTATATCTTTGCTTGTCTGATGGCTTCCTGATTAGTGGATGGTGGTAGCACGGTATTCGGTTCTAGCAGACTTGGCACAGTCTCAAAAACAGGCCTGGGAGAACAAAGGAATGAGTGGAGACAAATGTGGAAAAGATATGAATGAGAAGAAGGGGTGTTGTAAAGCTGAGCAAGGATGAGCAAGGAGGAAGAGACCTCAAGCTCATGAAATAAAGCCCACAAAATGTGGGCCGAATTTGTATGCCATTGTCACTTCTAATTTTATGTGGAGTTCAAGATGTAATCATAGAGTAGGTAGTGATCTTTTCTCTTTTAATTCAAAATAATAAATAGTTGGTATTCCACTAGCAAGCTGATTTTGTGAGAATATTATATGAAAATTGGACCACCTGGTTTTATCAGGAAGTCAGCAGTGTTTTTTAAGCTCACGCCATGTAATGTTTGGTAAAAGAAATGAACGGAGGCAGGTAAGACCCAGTGTCCTGAGCTGGCTCTTGGGGAAATTTGCTTCTGCTTCTGTACTGGGAATAGCCATACCTGGGACACCGCCCTCCAGTTGGCAGTCCTCTTATAGAAGGTCACATTGCTGCAAAGCCACCTGGTGAAATTCCTGGCGGGGCGATATGTTCCTGAACTCCATGGGAATGCTTCTTGTGATTTCTATTTATGTGTGATACTGGTTGAGATAGATATATTTGCTCATGTTAAAGAAATCCCTCTGTTCCAGTTAAGAGTACTTTCAAAATCAGGAATAGATGTTGAACTAAATTGAATTCCTCCTTAGCAAGTATCAAGATCCTCATGTGATTTTTTTTCTCTCTTTTGAGCTGTCAATACAGAAAAGTCTAATCAATTCAGCATCAGTATTATGTTTTCCTCAGCAAAATAACATGGGCACTTTTTCTTCTTTTTCCATATTTGGGAATAATCTCAGTAGCATTGGAGTTCATTTGTTCAGTAGCATTCCCCTGTGAAGACATCTTGAGAGGGGGTGTTTGCTATAGCATTACTCTTCAAAAACTTTCTCTAGTTCTTTATAATTAGTCTGTCTTTATTTTGTACCTTTTGTAGGATTAGTTTTAGTAATTTATATATTTGTAGAAAATCATCCAAGTTCTCAATTTTAATTGAATAGAATTGAACAAAGGAATCCCATATATTTCTCTTCATTTCCTTTGTATCTTTAGCCTTTCCTTCTTATCATTCTTTATTTTGTATATTTGATTTGTTCTCTTCTATCAACTTTGGTTAGATGCAGTTTACTATGTTCCTCAAAGAACCAGCTCTCTAATGGGTATGTCAATTCCACCATTTTTTAATTTCTAATTTAATAACTTTGCTTTTTATCTTCAGCAATTCCTTCTTTTTGGAATATAAAGACAGAAGCAAATAGATTGTCTCTCTCCAACTCCTGGAGTTGGGTGCCTCTCATATTTCTTTCTTTTAAATTTATTAGTGGTGGACTATAAAATTTGTTCTGAGAATTACTTTTGCTGTGTCTATAGGAGCTGATGCATTATCATTTAATTATTTTTTATGCTTAGATGTCCTCTTTAACAAAATGTTCAAACACTTTTTAACATTTAAAAAATGTTTAAATGTTTTTAATCATTTCCAGATTATCCATGTTTTGTGTGTATATTTTATTTTCTAATTTTATTAATTTTTAATTTTATTGGATTATGATCATTACTCCTTTCTGGAACTTATTGAATTTTGAGGGTTTGGTATAAGTCATTTTTTAGTATATCTTGAAAAAAGGTGTATTATATTTCTATTTTTCTTGATATTTTTATTATGCAGTTTTAAATATTGCCCTGGCTGGTAGCACAGTGGATAAGGTGCCGGCCTGCGAACCCAAAGGTCGCAGGTTCGATTCCCCAGCCAGGGCACATAACCAGGTTGCAAACCAGGTCTCCAGTCAGGTCTGTGACTGGAGGCAGGTGAAAAGCAACCATACATTGATGTATCTCTCCCTCTCTGCCTCTCTCCCTTCCCCCTCTTTCTAAAAATAATGAAATAAAATCTTTTAAAAAATTAAAAAAAAAAATTTACAAAAGTGGCAAGAGTCCCCATGTTCCATCTCCCAGCTTCAAAAATTATCAACATTTTGCCATTCTTATTTTATCTGGTTCTTACTTCATGCTTTATGTATTTGCCCTGTTCAGTTTGTTCTGTTTTAAAAAGGAAATCCCAGATATTATCATTTCACCCTAATATACTGACATGCTCTCTACAGATAAGGACTTTAATATTTCATTTACATACCATATGAAATTAATATGATGCCCTACCTTTACCTAATATGTAGTTTGTGTTCCTTATTCCCAGTTCACTTAGAAATGTCATCCCACAGATAGTCAGGGGTGGAACTCCTATCACCTATGGAGCTCTGAGGCACCTTGGAGAAAGGAATACACTAGACTTTCCCACATTAATCATGATTTTCAATGACGTATCATTTTATTGTTAAAAATATAGGTTCAAGTGTGGTTTATGTATCACAGGGACTACCCTGGTTGGTTTGTCCTAATTAATAAGTTAATATTATTTGTATGTTCTTGTATTTATTCATTAAATTCTCATTTTATGTTCTCAGTGTTGAATTATAGTATAGTTAGTCCCAATCACAAAGACAATTGAAAGTGAAGGCATAAACATATACGTAGTGAAACAGTAAATTCTCAAAGGTTAATATAGACTTCAATATACTAATTTTGTAAACCAGCCAAAGAAAAACATGTGAATAGAATCATTATCTGAAAATTGAATTTTACTGGTTTAGTTATTCCCTGATGTATTGTTGATTGTATTTGTCAAATAGTGGCATGAAACCAAGGGGGCCGTCAAATTATTTTCAAACAAAGCTCACTGACTTATTTGTGAAACCAATCAAAGTTCTATTAGACTAAAAGCAAAATAATTAACTTTCATTTAAAGCAATTACTTTTGCTCTTAAAGGAAAACAAACAAAACAAAACTACTGAGTGACAGACACTATTCTGGGCGCTTTATGCATGTTACTAAACTGTCCAAGAACCTATAGAATGATTATCTGTTACTATATTCAGTTAACAGGGAAGGGAAGAGGAAGTAAAACCACAGAGCGGCCGAGTAAGGTTGCATAGGTATCGGGATGGGATTTGAACCCAGCAGTCCAGACCTCTGTACACACTCTTTTCACACCTGCTCACTTATACCACAGTGACATCCCTCATAGTCCCTCCTTACAGGAAAAACATCTGTGACTCCCATGACTGAAGAAAAGTTTATAAAATCTGCCACCAAGGTCATGATAGCATCATGATGATGCTATCATCATGATGAAAAAAAAAAAGGATGAGATTTGGCAAAATTCCTTCATTAAATGATTAAATGACCTTGGTAGACATCAGATGTCTGAGTTGCTTACTATTGACTATGTAAACTAATATAGTTATACTCAATTGAAAGGAATCTCTAATGTTGAAAATATAAATCAGCTCTCGACACATGTATACTAATGAAAAGTGGTCAATGGCTTTTTTGCTACAAACACCTGCGTGCGTAAAAGAGAAGTCCAGTTGTTTTAGTGAAAGGGGAAAGGTTCGTTTTGGATGAGTGCTGACAAAGGGGGAGCTGGAGCGCAGGAGGGGCGGTGGCATCGCTGTGTGGTAGGGGAGGTGCCCCCAGGGCTGCTCGCTGCTTCATTCATGGGTAATATTTATAGTCAGACGCGCGTGCTGCCTGACCTCTACTACGTGGTGAAAGAAATCAAGAAAAATGTGCCTTTGGCCAAATGGTGGCCTTTGACTCTACATCTTTCCAGTGTAGGGCTGTGAGGAGGAACCGGGAGCAAGTGCCCTTTCCAGGGCTGTGATAGGCGCTGTGCGGGAGAGAAGTGCTCCTGCGAATGTCTAAATGAGTCAGAAACTCATTTCTGAATAGGGACAAAAATGAGCAAGGTCAGAGTCTACCCAGAAGAAGCTGGCGACCCAGTCCACACACGTGTTAGCACTCAGGCCAGGAGATGCAGCAGTTGTGGTGGTCTTAGAGAGGTAGCAGTCAGGGGGCTCAGAGAAGAGGCACCTGCTCTGCGCTGGGTGGGGAAGGCTTTCCAAAAGGAGAGGTGCCACAAAGTTTGAGAGCCACTCTGTTAGAGTCACGCTTTATTTACTTTTTACATTTTATTTTATTGTTGTATTACATTCATCCCATTTCCCCTCCCTTCACTCCCCTCCCACCCCCTTCCATTCCCACCCAAAGTCAATCCCACTTGTCCATGGGTCTTCCATGTCAGTTCCTTGACTAAACTGCTCCCTAGAGTCACGTTTTTATTTGAAAATACTATTCCAGGCAGGATAGATATTAAGCAGTATTTCATAAACCATTTACACAGACTGAGTTCATTAGAGCTTGATCACTGATATCATAGTGGGTTAATTGTCACTAAGGCTAGTGGGTAAAAGAAACTTCCTATGCCAGATACAGGAAACAAAGTTATACAGGAAGAGTCAAACAAATGCCCTTTCCCATAACAAACGTGGACTGATTCTAGCCCATGGAATTAGGAAAACAGCCCTCTCAGGGTTACAGGAAAGTTCTTTGTCCTTCTTTGCAAACAGCCATATGGATAATTAGGAGGCAAATGTACATGGCAGCTGAGTAACATGATGACAGAATTAAGTTTAAGTTTAACTTGAGTTTTATATCAGTGCATAAATATTTACTCATATTTACATTATTTATCTCACAAGGCATAAAGAGCTAGGTTGCAACTTTTCTTCTCCAAGCCCTGGGTCCACAACTCCTGGTTCCCTGCTCACAACTCTTTGTCAAGGCTGTCAGGCTCTGATTTGATGATACATCATTTGTCATGACTCATGGTACTGTTTCCACACTGTACTGTACAGTCTTCTGCAGCCTGATGTTTTTCACTTGGTCAGTTTCTAAATGTCCCTCAGTGTAGCTCTAGTTTATTTACTTTTATTCCGTTTTGCTCTTCCACTGTTAAAAAGTCACTGCTTATTTTCCTGATGACAGTTTTTAAATTTTTTTTGTCATTTCATGTAATGCTGCAACAAACATTTTCATATATGTTTCCTTGTCTACAAGTGTCTGTGGAACAGCTATTCTCAAGTTTTGAGGACCCCAAAGAGTTCACCTTTGAAAATTCTACAAAATTCAAGAATATACAAAAAAATTACGCATACTCACAAACACATATTTCATGAGATGTCAAAGTAATGCTATGACCACATGTGAACACACACACCCACACACAAGTGCACAGCCCATCAGTGGTCAGAGTAATGCTATCACCACATGTGAATACAAGCACACATTTCATTAGCTGTCAGAGTAATGATGTCACCACATGTGAATACAAGCACACATTTCATTAGCTGTCAGAGTAATGATGTCACCACAGGTGGCACGGCCTCTGGAAAACTCCACCGGAGGCTCGTTATAGGATGAGGATTACAAAGGCACATAGCCTGCTAGTGTTATGAAGTTAGTTTTTATCTCAGGGATGCGCTGAAAGGGTCTCTGTGTGCTCAGGGTTCCCAGGCCACACTGCAAGAACTGCTGCTCCACAAATGTTCCACAGATCGCAAGTGCTAGGTTTAGATTCTGCACATTTTTAAGTTGATTGACAATTGCCCAGTTGTTTTCACAGTAATCATATCCATTTATCTTGAAATGAAGGAGACTTTTTTTATCATTCCACACCCTTGTTAGCAATTTGAATTGTCAGAATGTTAAATGTTGACCAACCTGATGTGACCTCTGAGTAAGTCCTTCACTTCCATGCTGGTTTGGCTCTGCACAGGGGTGTTTACTTCTCTAGTAGCAGGACCAGCAGGTTATCTATTCCACCCCATTCCTACCAGGTTAAGTTGAACTCCCATTGAAAGATTTAAGAGAAAAGAGATGTGGTCAGTTTTCTATATTTAAATAGATCTGTGCCAGGGGAAGATCAGAAGTCAACAAGCTGGAGGCAAGATGGATAATTAAGAACCTATTGCTATAATCTGGGGAAAGCTCATGGGGGCCTACATCAAAGCAGTGGTCGCTAAGATGGGGAGAAATTTGAGAATGTTCAGGAGATAAAATTAGCTGACTATGGTAGTTAGATGGGAGACTAAGGAAAGGCAGGCAGGAATCAGAGATGCCCAAGTTTCCAACCTCCATTCCTGGGATGGCCGGTGTCGCTAATGGAGACACAGGTGCAGGGTACCAAAGCAGGAGCCCATTTGAAGGAAGTTAATAGGTTGGAACATGAGGTATCCAAGGAGTCTATGGGACATTCAAGTCAAGATGAGCAGCAAGAAGTAGGATACGTGAGTCAAGGAGGCAAAGAAAGTAGCAAGTTTCAAATCAGAAGGAATGCACAGTCTATCCAACATAGAAATGTCCAACAACAGGGCTGAGAGGTGCCATGTCGCATGGCAGTGAGAACCTCATCGGTTTATTATAACCAGCATGTTGGAGCTGGTCGAGATGAAAGCAGAGTCCAGGAGGAGGAGAGAAACACCCAGATCCCTGGTGCTCCCATGAGAAAGGACAGTTACGTTGAATATTTATCTGTAAATGATGGTAATGAAAACAATGTGTGTTCTTAATGAAGAAACTAAGGTGAGTGATTATTAAACACTGAAGCCTTTCCCCTTCGTGTTACCAAGCAGTGCTGGTACACTGCATTCGCAACGGGACTGTGTACAGGTCACTGATTTTACTTCAGTGAAATAATTTCTGTTGGCTTATATAATATAAGCCAATAACTGATGCCATGTAGATTTACATATTGACAAACAAATGCACAGCCCTTTTAGAACAATGAAAGTGCCTCAGCAAAAATTTAACATTGAAACAACAGAGCATCTCCTTCCCTTCTCTCTCCCTCCCTCCTTCCCTCCCTCTCTCCCTCTCTTTCTGCCTCCCCTTTCCCTCCTCCCACCCAACTGATGAATAAAAAGGATGAAAGCAGATTTGGAAAATAATGTCAACATGTCAAAAACATTTGTTTCCTATTTATCCCCTCTTAGACGCTGCTAATAAGAAACTATAGCGCCCCTTCCCCAGCCCACTTCCCTATAAGTTGGAAACAGATGATCTGTTCTGAAAGAGCAGCAAATCCGTTGCCCGGGTGATATCTCATTACTAAGGCAACCAATTTGGTGCATCAGTGTGAATCCCAATTTTAAAATGTAATTATGCCAAGATATGTACATATGCTCGAGATGTGCTTAAAAGAAATCTGTTCCCCTTTGGAAGGAAAACATTTCCTGTGTTAGATGAAAGAAGAGGGGAAATAGTGCCTTTTCTCTTTGCTAGCGAAAATACACCTTTCAGCCGAGCTCCCCCAGTACGCATGGTAAAACGGCTTGCATTGGTTTCTCCCTCATCACTTTTTTTTTTTTGAGTTGTTCCAGTTCCAAGACACTTCTCTCTTGAGACCTGTCACTCATAACCCAGCAGCTGTTGTCTCCATGACAACACTTTCTGGCCCCTGTAGGGGGTGGTAGGAAAGAAAGGAAGGAAAAGAAACCGATGGCTACATTTTCAGTGCACTTTCATTTTTAATTACTGGAAGCTCAAGAGATTATAAGGAATTAATTAGTGAAGGGGAAGTGATTTGGAAAATAGATATTTGCATTAAATCAGAGACTTCTGAACAATTCAGGGAGGACTGCTATCCCAGACTCAAATGAAAGATCTTACAGGAGGCTGTCCAACCCAAAGCTGAAAATGTGCACAGCCAAGTCAAACAAAATACCTTTGAATCCCTGCCGAGCAATTAATTTGCCTCCTCAGCAAAAATGATTGTTTAAAAATAAAAGGAGCATTTTGGATACAGGGAGAATTTCATTACCAACCTTATTAAATAATGAAATCCATGTCACTTATTAAGTTTCCCATTTGCTGTAACTGCCAGATAGCTCAGGGCCCAGATTTGTCCTAGGATCCAGGAAGCACCCTTGTCAGGGATCTCAGCTGTGACTGTCTCCCTTCCCACCTGCGGGTCTTCCTCTTATCCTGCGTGGGGGACTTGTAACTTCTGGGTAAATTCCCTCTGATCTTTTTAGAAATAATTAGGTAATAAATATAAAAGGCAATGATGGAAATATTTTATTGTAATGGCCATTCACTATATGGCAACACTGACATTTAATACAAAATATCACTCAAAAAAGATCATCTTTAAAACTGACACTTAAAAAAAGGATTTTCAGCCCTGGCTGGTAGCACACTGGATAAGGCGCTGGCCTGCAAACCCAAAGGTCGCTAGTTCGCTAGCCTGGGCACATAACAAGGTTGCAAGCCAGGTCTCCAGCCAGGTCCGTAGCTGGAGGCAGGTGAAAGGCAACCATACATTGATGTTTCTCGTCCTCTCTGTCTCTCTCCCTACCCTTCTCTCTAAAAATAATGAATAAAATCTTTAAAAATAAAAAAATGTAGCTCTGAGTAAATAAATAAATAAATAAACAAAGGATTTTCTAGTATGTGATTTTGCTGCAGATTTCATTAAGCTAAAATACTTCTGGATGACAGACCAAATTAGATCTATAATAGGATGTACATGGGTTAAGTGTGAGGGCTAAAGTACTAGGGTTTATTTTATCATTTTTCTTACTATAGTAAATATATATAACTTCTACCAAGAAATCTAAGTATATTAAGAATTTTTTCATACTTGTATTCTTTGCCATGGCAAATTCAAACACATTCTGCTTGGACTATCAAGTTTTGTTAGCCAAAAAAAGGGCTTATGAAATATTCAACATATTCTGAAAAACAACATTATTCCATGTAGGTAGTGTACTTTGGTTTCTTTTAATGGGCAGTTATTAATGACTTTACACCCTATATTTTTAATTTCAACAAGTATGGAATATAAATAACCTCTAACATACAAAAGGCCCTTCCAAAGATATGAAATAATACCTCATGAGAGAATTGAGTAAAAATATGAACTAACAGTTCACAAAAAAAAAAAAAAAAAAAAGGCCAACAACCATATTTTACCTATCAAATACTCAGGGCTTGTTTTTATTTATTTACTTTTTTTTTTTTTAAGATTTTATTTCATTATTTTTAGAAAGAGGGGAAGGGAGAGAGGCAGAGAGGGAGAGAGACATCAATGTATGGTTGCGTTTCACCTGCCTCCAGCCACCTGGAGACCTGTGTTTACTTTTTTAATTACCATGTTCCTGAGGATATATATGCCACTGGCATAAAAGGAAATTAGCAAGAACTTTCTGGAGAGTAGTTTAGCAACCCATTTCCCAGAAAGCAAAAATTGGGTTTGCCTCTAATCTAGCCACCAAACATCTAGAAATTTATACAAAGGAAATTCTTAACAATTTATGTTACAATTAACTTGTAAGAATTTTCTTTCAACATTTCTCATGAAAGTGGAAAGTAATGGATAAAATATTAGTTATTTAAGTCAATATTGTACATGCATACAATAGAAAACTAAGCAGCTATTAACAATGATAATTTTTAAAAATTCAATACATCAAAAGTGTTTGTGATAAATATTAAGTGAAATATATGTTACAAACCAAGATGTTTAGTTTGATTTGATTTTTTTTAAAGATTGTATTCATTATTTTTAGAGAGAGGGGAAGGGATGGAGGAAGAAGAGGAGAAAGACATCAATGTATGGTTGCCTTTCACCTGCCTCCAGCTACAGACCTGGCCGGGGACCTGGCTGGAGACCTGGCCAGGGACCTGGCCTACAACCTAGGCATATGCCCTGGCTGGGAATCAAACCAGATTTGGGTCCACAGGCGGGTGCTCAATCCACTGAGCCACACCAGCCAGGGCTGTGATTTGATTCCTTTTTAACCACATTGTTAATTCTTAGAAACACACACACATATACATTATACATACTGAGGAGGGACCATTGAGTTCCTGGGGAACTTTGTTCATAATAAAGAAAATTTTTAATAAAGAACTTTTTATATAACAGCTTTTATCTATTTAATGTTGCCAAACATTGCTATCTTTTCAAATTTATCACTACAAAGGAAAGTATACATTTTTAACAAAATTTAATTTCAAAATAAGATATTTACTAGTCAGCTATCCTGAGTTGGTTTTATTGTATTTGTATGGATTCAAACTCTCAAAGAAACCAGAGACTCAGAGGAAATACATTAGTGACTAATAATTTGGGGGAACTAAAAACAATCAAAACATTTATAATTTAAATGCATGTTTAGAAAGTATTTTATTTACAATCGTATTGTACCTTCCTGGATTAAAAATAGGAACAACATATAACTATAGTCACATTATTTCCATCTGAATTTTTTTGGTAACAGTTTTTACTATGAAGTAACATGTGTTCATTGTGAAATATAAAAAATACAAAATAACATCACCCATGATCTCAACCACCAAAAGGTAACTACTGTGAATATTTTGGAATGCATCATCCCATCCAGTCTTTGTTCTACTCTGTCTTATATACACACACTTTAAAACTGAAGTCATGCCATTTACGCTGCAAAAGGGTTTCCGGAATAAAAGCCAGCAGAACCCAGCCATCTGCCCAAACCACTTCTGTGTGACCTGCCAGGTTCCCCCCTTGACCCTCATCTGTACATCACAATCTTTTAAAATGATGTTCCTTTGTTCAAAAACTCTTCAGGCCCCTACAAAATTAACATATTGTTGACCGACAGTTTTATATAAAAGCTGATGCAAGTGCAAACATGAGTTAACTTGTGTAGCAAACTACATCTATCTGTTCAACCAGCCACGTCTTCCATTGCACCACTGTGCTGCGGGCCTGTGCACTTCGCTGCACTCCCACCCGCGTGTGGTACAGGGGCTGCTCGCCTAACCTCCAGCCTTCTTCCAATTGGCCATACCAGTGTAAATAAAGCCATTTTGACTCCCTTCACCAGAACCCATTTATCTGTTGAACGTGGCTCCCTGAGTCAGTAATTTCAGTGGGACGCAGGAGCTGGCAACTGGCAGTTTTGGGTTTGTGAAAGGTTTTAAGTCACCCCTTCTTAGATCAGTAAAAAAAAAAAAAAGGTAGGTTTGGATATGGGCACATCTATCCCAATCAGGTATGAGGTGTATTATGAGCAATTTGTTACTCATAATAAGTTATTGAAGACAATGAATTATTTTGTAAGTAGGTAGTTTGCGGTTATTTCTGTAAAATGTATCCTTGCTTCCCTGAGTGGGTGGGAAAGGCACACCTCAGCGACTGTGAGACCCGCAGGAGTGTGGTGGGCAGGAGCGTATCCTTCACAAGGTGTGCTGTGGAAGAATTCAGGGCAGAGAGCCTGTCATCCAGATGGTTTATATGAACTAGACTATAAATTGTGGAGGGAAGCAGTGGCCTTAAACTTGTTTATATTCCCCCCAGGGCCGCCAGAATAATGCCCTGTACACAGAGCACTGGGTGACATTTTGTCAATAGTATAATTGTGTTATCATGACTTAATACTTTGAGATTTATGAAGATCATATTAGTTATATATGAAAGCAAAGGTATTTACTAATACTTAAGAGCTATGCATATGCTTTTAAATGAGGTACTTTCATGATACCAAACAGATGGGGTAATTAGTAGGCACAAGAGTTATCCAACTGGAAGAGACATCTTAAAGTTTTAACGCTGCTGCCAGTTGAAGAATCCCTGACTTCTCTATAATCCCTAGACTTTATTACTGCCTGGCCTATGACATAGTTCTTGGCTTCAGTCAGCCATGTATATTTGGGTTCCAGTCTCAGCTCTGACACTTTATGGGCCTTGGAGCTCTGTACTTTAGTTTCCTCATCTGTAGAAGAGAGTACCCACCGTATAGTGTGGTTGTAGTAAATGAGCTGACATATTCAACATACTTAGAACAGTGACTAGTACATGGTAAGCACCATGTGTTTACTATCATTATTAACACTGATATTATTAATTCTCCTATTTGGATGGGATTTGTATCCGTTAACTATTGCCATAGTTATGCCACAGACCGCCCGTATTAATTCCCTGTGGCTGCTGTAAAAAACAATCACCCACTTGGTACCTTAGCATACCAGACATTTATTCCCTTCCAGTTCTGGAGGCCAGAAGTTGGATCAGATTCTCTGGGCCACAACCAAGTGCGGTCGCAGGGCCACACCCCCTTGTGGTTATAGAGGAGAATGCATTCCTTGCTCTTCTAGCTGCCGGAAGCTGCCAGAATTGTCTGGCTTGTGGCTGCAGCCCTGCCTCCAACGTCACAATGCCATCTCCTCGATCTTCAAATCTCCCACGGCCTCCCTCTTCTAAGGATGTATGTGATGCATTTAGGTCTAACCAGGTAATCCATGATAGTCTCGCCATCTCAAGATCCTTTACCTAATCACATCAGCAAAGTCCTTTTTTGCCATATGAGGTAATACTTAGAGCTTCCAGAGGTTAAGAATAAGTTACCTTTCAGGGGGCCACGGTTTACCCTACCTCCCTAATTGGACTCCCCTAAAACTTAATGGATGTAACAGTCGTAGAATTTATTTCTCCCTCCTGCATCTGGGGTTTGCTCATTCTTGGCTAATCCCATCCAGGCCGTAGGTTGAATATAGGTTGGCTTCACATGTGGCTTATTTTTTTGAAGTCGGTGGACCCCTGGGCATGTTCTTATGTTACTAGCAAAAGCCTAAGAGGGTTTTTACACCACACAAGCATGTACCACGCTACTTAGGTCACATGTCTTTTATACCCTATAGACCAGAGTAGATCCCGTGAGTGGGGTGACCCATGCAGGTCAAGGGGGAAGGAATAACTATTTGCTGTAATGCTCTGACCTGGCCTAGGGTTCTCTGAGGGGACAACTTAAAACTGAGTGAGGAATGTGTGTAGTTACTTGGTGGAGGAAGAAAATTCAGAATTTAAAGCTGTTACTTAGTAATAACATGGTTTTCTATGGTTGTTATCTGATGATTAAGAAAGGGCTATGTGCATAGTGGTCTTAGTCTAGTCAAATAAATAATGTCTGAATATGATGATCCTGGGAAACTTGTTCCATGGTTTTTATTTAAGGAGCAAACCTATACAGACATGGAAATTCTGACACTCTTTGGGGCTACCCAGCTCCTTTTGCTATAACGTAATGGCTCAATGGATTCCATGAAGGTATGAAAAAGCAGCACAGAAGTGAACTGGAGCAGACCCATCAGGTGCTGGGTTAAAGCCAGAGCTACATTAATTAATGTAACCTTATCATGTTATCTTTGGCCTATGAGTTTGAATAGCTAGTTCATCTAAGTAATTTTACCAAGAGTTGGTCTCTTATACATTCATTAGAAACTGTTTTTTGTTCATTTGAGAACCAGTATACAATATTTGTACACTTGAATTTGATAGAATTTCCCAGTCTAGTGTTTTTCTGCTTTCTTCTCATTCCAGTAATAGAGGAATTACATGATTTTCACAGGCCTACTAGAAAAAACAATTGTACACAGTAGAGTGTATGGGCTCTTCCTTGGTCTCACTGACTTCAGGAGAGAAAATAAGGCTGTACTATGTCATGTTTCCCTTTATCACTTGATGAGGTGCAGTGACACTAAGGTATTCCTTTTCTCAAAAAAAAGACAAATACCATATGATCTCACCCATTACAGGACAATAATGAACAAAACAAACAGACAAGCAAAACAGAACCAGATACATGAATACAATGAATAGACCTTCAGTGGGCAAAGAGGAGGGGGTAAGGAAGAGGAGGAGAAGGCAAAGAAGGGGAGCAGTTTAGTCAAGGAACTAGCATGGAAGAACCATGGACATGGACAAGTGGGAATGACTTTGGGGAGGAGTAGGTGGGTGGGGAAAGGGACAGAGGGGAGGAAAAAGGGGATGGATGTAATACAATAACAATAAATTTTAAAAAAACAAAGGGGCAATATTTTCATGAAGTATCCTGTAACTGGAATGAACAGGAAATTATGAACTTGATTTAGGATATCCACATTTTTGTAGCTATGACAGGACCAATTTAAGATGAAGATTTTACATTTTTAGTGAAATTATTTTCATGTAAACGGAACATTCACTAAAAACCAGACATTTTCATGCATCATTGTGACTCATGGGCAAATTGGCACCATTTTTCAAGATGATGCTCATTCATGCTAGGCTGCTCTAGAATTACCAACATTGGCTTTGAAATTCCATTAGACTTGAGCTGCGTGGCAGTTGCCATGTATCTCTTCTTGGATGTTTCGTAATTTGCTTGGCTCATCTTCACAGCTGTGTAACAGGACGAGCCGTCTATTTTCTTTAAGTGAGCTCTTAAAAGCCCTAAGATTATTGAGCCCTTCTCGGATACAAAACAGTTTGAGGGGCCTTTTTTAATACAGATAAGTCTTGCTCTCAACTTTTTTTTTAACCCAAGAACAAACACTTTTTTTTTTTTTTTAACATGAATTTTCAAAAAAGGCGGAAAGAGGATTTTATCTGCCTTCCCAGGCCTTGGTCTTCCTGACCAGGCTCCCTGAGCAAGCTCTCCAGCTCCCCGTGCTGTAGCACGTGGCGTCTGCTCTGCCACGCGGGCCTGGCCTTGGGGCGATGCGTGCGAGCATCCTGCCCTGCTGGACCTGCTCCTCAGGAAGACTGCGCATTTGGGTGCTCTTTTTCCTTTGATTGTATTTCTTCTGAATTTTCTTTGATTGTTTTTTGCTTAAAATCTCTTCCTCTTCAAGAGTCAGCCTGGTCCCCGTCTTGCAGCCTAGGGGCTGTGCCTGGTAGGGCTGGTACCACCGTTGGTGCTGTGGGCAGTTCTTTCCTAGGGTCTTGGTACGGGCCAGTTCGTTGCTGGATGCATTGTAGACAACATCGATCATCTTTGTTTTATGTGTACAACACTCTGAGCCCTAAGAGATGTTACCCACGTCCAGCCGCAAAGCTTGGTACTTCTTGTTGCCTCCTTATACCCAGCCTGTGTGTATCTTGGTGTTGGCAGCAGGGCGCCCTGGTTCATGTCTTCACTTCCTGTGGTAGGGCTTCCACTTGGTCCTCTGGCACTTGTATCAGTTGTCCCAAGAGATGCCCATGGCTTGGTGCCAACTGCAGAGACTTCTTTAAAACTTTTAATAAAGATACATAGTTTATTCAAGCCCATAAGCACCCATTTTTTAAAATGTGTTTATTGCCTGGAACTCTTTGGGAATAAAGTAATGACTATAATAGAAATAGTTTTTTCCCTGTGGAGCATGCATCCTAGTTGAGTAAAACAAAAATAAGTCAACAAACAATTACAGATTGTGTAACAGTTATAAAGCAAAGGAAGGGTTGCTTGAGTCATTCAGAAGACAAAGGAGATGTATTTTAGATAGGCTGGTCAGGGAAGACTTCTCAGAGAGGGTAGCGTTCAACTGAGGCCGAAAGAATGGGAAGGCTCTGACTCCAGGACAAATTCAGAGAGAGAAGATCCGCAGAGGGAAACATGTGAGTGAAGAAGGTGCAACAAGAAAGGGCTTGAAATGGGGAAGGCATTTTAAGCAATCTCACCACAGCGCCTAGGCGTCTGCTGCTTTTTGCTGCTAAGCGTCCATCCATTTCTTCAAGGTTCGTACAGCAGGGCTCGTACTGTGCAAGTATTCAGCTGGCATCTGGGTTTTGGTTTTCTAGAAGGACACCTGGAGGGTAGCTAGCTGTAGACGAGTTCCACGAAATATAGATCGTAAGCTGGTTGAAATGAATGAAAAGGTCTAAAAGGAAGGGGAGATTTTGATGATCCTATAATCGTTCCAAGTTTCGCATTCAGGAAGAACTGTTTAGCCCTGGCAGGTGTGGCTTAGTGGATGGAGTGCCAGCCTGGGAACTGGTTTGATTCCTAGTTGGGGCACATGCCTGGGTTAGGCCAGGTCTCCAGCTGGGGGTATGCGAGAGGCAACCAATCAACGTTTCTCTCCCTCTCTTTGTCCCTCCCTTACCATTCTCTCTAAAGATAAATAAATAAAATCTTAAAAAAAAAAAAGAAGCCCTGGCTGGTAGCATAGTGGTTAAGGCACCGGCCTGTGAACCCAAAGGTCGCAGGTTCAATTCCCCAGCCAGGGCACATAACCAGGTTGCAAACCAGGTCTCCAGTCAGGTCTGTGACTGGAGGCAGGTGAAACACAACCATATATTGATTCTCTCCCTCTCTGCCTCTCCCTTCCCCTCTTTCTAAAAATAATGAAATAAAATCTTTTAAAAAAAAAGAAAGAAAGAAAGAAAGAATTGTTTAGGCAATCTAATATTGGTATTCATTTGAAAAGCAGTTACCTATTTCCTGAATTCAGGATACACTTTCTCTGATTTTGCATAAAACTGTTAATTTATTAGGACTGGTATATTAAAACCTATAGTGTATACCCTTATTATAGCTTATGCCTTTTGCAGATAAGTAATTGTGTGTGTGTGTGTGTGTATTTTTCCCGATGACCTCCCTATGGCTTTCTACACCACTGTCTCAGAGGGGACACACTCATAAAGGTTTCCAACATTAACTCTTCTTACTGCACTGAATTGACCAGGTACGAACTGACCTAGGCTCAGTCCACTCATGTGAGTTTGTGCCAAATAGAACATTGACTGTATTTTATAACTCATTTTTAATTCAAAAAATTCAGTTTTTAGTGGTCTTTGCACACATCTTTAAATATGGGTAATCTGCTGAAGCAAACACAAATGTCCTGCCATTCATGAAGTGATTGTAAAATAAAGGCTTTCTTCTACTTCTGATTGAGCCTCTCTCCCCCAGAGAGCTTACATTTTAACAAAAAATTTTTCATTT
This sequence comes from Noctilio leporinus, assembly GCA_004026585.1. NCBI lineage: Eukaryota > Metazoa > Chordata > Mammalia > Chiroptera > Noctilionidae > Noctilio > Noctilio leporinus. The sequence continues at coordinate 155,537 of PVIW01002620.1, forward strand.
TACAGACACATACTTGATTTTAAAGTAGAGAAGCCCTTTCTAAGAACAGCAGCAACAAAAGAATTTGTAAGGACAAAGACTGATAGGTATCCCTGCATAAATATTTAATGCTTCTGTTTCTCAAAAAATACCATTGTGTCACCATGTGTTCAGTTGTCAAAAAAAAGGAAGAAAGAAAGAAAGAAAGAAAATGCAATTCAAGCTGCCATAGAATGAGGAGGGTTTTCTTTCTGAAAGCAGGAAATCTGCTTGCTGGTCCTTCTTTCAGATCATGGTCATTCTAAGAGTGGCTCCCCCTTGTGGTTGCACAGTAGCTGCTCGCGATTTCAGCAGCCTCAAGTTTTCCTATTAAGTAGTCACTTCCAGAAGCCCTTGGACATCCTCTCAGAAGAGTGAAAACATCTTCTTCCTCAGAAGCACCTAGCAAAACCCTTCTCATGTTTTACTGACCTGAACCAAATAATCTGTCCAGGAGATGGTAAAAATCAGAATGCTAAGAAATCTTTGTAAATGTAATAAAAGGTTAACTTATTTCATGTATGAAAAGCCCTTACAAATCATTATGTAAAATTACAAATATGTACAAGACAAAACAGGAATGAAGAGACAATTCACAAAAGAAAATACTCAAAGAGCAAGTAAATTTTTAAAAATTTGATCATAGTAACAGTATATTGTCCTGTCAATTGAACTTATTCTTTTTAACTAGTTACATGGTAGAGTTTGGAAATCTGTACTTTAATTAATGTGGCAGCTGAAAGCATAATTGGGTCGTAACAATGGTCCTGTTTCTAGAACTTTGCCATAAATCATTTGTGTACATTAATCCAAATACAATGATACTGCTAGAAAATAGAAAACACTAAAAATATCTTACAATAGGGGTTGGTTAACCGAATTGCATGCATCTGTTGGAGCACTGGGAAGGTGTCTGATCACATGGGAAAATGTGCCCGATAAATCAAATAAAAAGCATTGCAGTGCACTTTATGATTATGATATGATGGCAGTTTTGTATAAAATATAATTGACTACACAGATTTTTTAAACAACTTCTGTATGGTGGTATACCATAAATAGTATCAAAAGATCATTGACATACTGGGAAACATATTTAAAACACCAATGACGG